>OY986973.1:11716108-11826075 GCA_963920575.1 Narthecium ossifragum
AATACAATAATGTGGTATGTAAAGAGGCTTTATCGGTTGTTAATAGTTTAGATAATATTTTACCGGCCTTAGATGTTTTTGTAAATGAACCGGAGCCTCCAACTCTTCGTGATCAAGACAATACATTGATTGGTGAATGTGTGCATAATTTGATATCTCCTTTATGTCATAATATTGTCTTCCCAAGTCTTTCATGACATACTCCAAATCTTGATGAAATTTTATGTGAAAATAGTGTGTCGATTTTTTATGCCTTGCATGGGGACTATGATGATTATGAGACGTCCTTTGATATTTTACCGGTTTTGGATGTTTACAAAATATTGAATGAGATTTTACCCGTTTTGTATGAGCACGACAATTTAGACAATGTTTGTGTGATCCCATGGTAGAGACATCCATGGGAGTTCTCCTCCACTACAATTGTCATTCCAACATTATACACTACGATGTCACCTCCAATTTTGGATCTCAAGCCATTTTCTTTGATATTGCATAAAATCTTCGGACCAAATATTTCTCTTGATCAAGACTTTGACTTATCTCATGCCAAAATTGGCAAAATGTTAGCTTGTCTTGATGGATACTTTGTATGACCATTGGCACGTAAGTAAAGCCATATGAAGATGGCTTCTATCGAGACTTTGTAGATGCTTTTATCAATTAGATAGAGCCTCTTATATATTCATAATCTTGTATTGAGTCTAGCTAAAGACGTTAAACGTAGCGCTTGTTGGGAGGCAACCCAACTTTGTTTGCTTGATTGTTTGTGTGCTTTGTTTTCCTTGATTTCGTGCTTGTATTTTTCATATTTCTTTGTATGCGTGCTTGGTTTGCTTTGTTTAGTACTTAATTGAATTGCTTTGATTTTGTTGTTGTTTGAGAATAAATTGAAAATGTTTGGTCATGACTCAATACATTAGTGAGTTGTTATGATTTTGAGGATTTAATCTTCATGGTTGAATGGGAATTTGAGGATGTATATGATTCCATTTTTGGAGCTTGGAGATAGCTACATTCTTGTATATGGTGACTATTCGTAGTTTGAAACATTTTGGATACTTGAATAAATGGTTAATGCTATTTCAATGTTTTCGATGGTGTACCTCTTGATATGATTTTTATCTTATATTTGTTGACGAGGGTGTACCTCATTGTATATGTTGTGGAGAGTGTGCCTCTTTCTTGTATTTTACATGTCACACGTTGTACGCCCTTGATGCTATCTACTATATACAAAGGAGATGTTGTCCAATGTTTTTATAATTTCCAATTCCCTATCTATTGTACTTTACTGTTCTTGGCACATTTTCCCTTTGTTTTCAGGCCGTGTATACAAGCGAATCAACATTGAACTTCCTCTAGCATTCTCATCTCAACCTCTATTCTATACCTAACTCAATTCTTTAGTTTTATTGCTAATTTTGTATAACTCACAAATGCTCATTTTCCTTGCAAAATTGAACATTTTACATGATTATCAAATGACAATTAAGGTTATCTCTTTCCCTTTTCCTTCACTCATGCTTGAGGACAATCCCGTTTAAGTTGGGGGTATGCATTACATGCATGATAACCATTTTTGTATTTACAATTGAAATGTTAAATGCTTCACATATTTATAAGAGTTTGCTCATCATGATAGAGATACTATTCTTCATTCACTTTAATCCGCTTGCTACATGTTAAAGTTGATTGAGTAATTCAACATCATTCTATATTTGCACATTTATGAGGGGTTGATTAGTCAATTCGAGTTTGGTACCTTGAAGGATTAAGAAGTCAAAGGTAGGAATCATGTTTTCTTTAATAAAAAATGGTGATGCTCATATAATTGAAATCCGAAAGCTTACTAACCGGGCAATGTGCATAACAACGTGTATTGTTTGTGTCAAATGGCTTAGAATTTAAAAAAAGAGAGAAAATGAAATATGAGAATCCAAATGCTTAGTAATCGGGCAATGTGCATAACGTGTATTGTGTGTTGATTAGTTGTAATTCGTAGCCTTCTAGGTTCGAGCAATTAAGTCTGAGGGGTGCTTTATCACCCAATGCCCTAAAGCCATTTGGTTTGGAAGCCATTGACTCAAAGCTCATTACAAGGACCTAGAAGAGAGCTTAATGGATTATAATATTGCACGGTCGCACACTAATTAAGAAAAATATAAAGAGCAACTATGTTACATTTTAGCAAACATGTGAAGTACCTGAGATGACTAAGCCGGATTGGGCCTTACTTGGTTGATTTTGACAACCTCAATTATATGTGCGGTAACATACTACACTTGGATTTCTTGACTATGCTATAATTGTATTAAGTGCTTTAAAGCCCTTGAAGGGTAATAACCATAGCTTGATTAGCCTATTTCTTATATTTGCGTGATTTGAAGAATGTTAGTACGCACGTGATTCTATTATTTAACATTTGAGTAAATCTAGATCACATATGAATTGACGCATTGTATTTTGAAATGACAAGTGTAAATGGGATGTTTGTGGGTATCATCAACCCTCACGAGACAACACTCGTCATCTAGGATAAACCTAGGGCTATAACGGCTTGTTGCACATGGCAATCGTGAGTCCTACGAAAGTGGCTACTTAGATTTTATTTGTCTTTTTTCTTTGCTCAAGGACTAGCAAAGTTAAAGTTGGGGGGTGTGATGAGTCACAAAATATAAATAATTCACCCATTTAACTTGGCTTTGTTAGCTCTCAAGCAATTCATTTCTAATAACTTTTCATGTTATTTCAGGTACAAGAGTTTCCAATTAGAGTTGCATCGATTCCGGGCTTAAAAAACATAAATTGCACAAAATCTTCCATATTCAGATTGATCTAGACCAGACCCAGTCTGGATGGATCCAGACCAGACCCAGTCTGGATCAATCCAGACCAGACCAAGCTCGGATCGATCCAAACCTATTCTGGATCGATCCAACCCAGTCGGGATCGATCCAAACCTATTCCGGATCGATCCAACCCAGTCTGGATCAATCCAAAATCCCTTTCCAGAGCCTCTTTTGTAGTTTTGCACATTGGATCGATCCAAACTCATAGTGGATCGATCCAAGACGTTAGAAACTCAAATATTGACATCTTGGATCGATCCAAACCTATTTTGGATCGATCCAAGACCGGCTAGCGGGTAAAAACGGATGGTTCAGATTTAATCTGATGGTGCACGACCTAAGACCTATAAATACGGGTTTTAGCTCTTATTTTGGGAGCTTTTCCCTCCTTTCTACAGCTTTTCTTCAGCCTTCTTCCGTTCTTTAGCTCTTGTGATTTTTCCTCTAATTCTTAACGATTTAGGGCTCCAAGGGTGGATTTTGATGGAGAAGATGGGTCAAGCCTCCTCTTCCATGGATCTTCCACCTAAGATGAGTAGCTAAATTCCTTCTCGTTGGGAATTCCTTGATGTCTTAGGGTTTGTTTCTTAGATTTCTCTTTTGTTTCTTGATGTAATGACTCTTTGAGATGGTATTTGTATGAATTCACATTTAATTCCATATTTCTTTAATGAAATCGTTTGTGAAATGGTTTGATTACCCCTTCTTGTATGTGATTGTATAGATATTGTATGCATGATAGGTAGTTGGCTTAATTCCTCAAAGACTAGGTCATGCTAGAACCATGACCATCTATCTTGGAGGAATCCTTGTTCTTAGGATAGAATCTTGAGGTGCTAGAACCACACCAAATCATCACTATCCTATTTACAATTCATGTCTTCGATGGTGGGTTGGAGTGAGATATTAAACCCATCTCAACCCAATACATTATTCATACAAAGCCTTTGTTAATTACCAACAATATGACCTTAACCCGGCGATTGTTGAGTTATGATCGAAATAAAGCCTCGATCATGGATCTTAATCTTATAATTCGTCGATGAGATGATCCTAACCCGACATCTCATTAGCAGCGAGCGATACTAAACCTACGCTCGTCGATCTCCAATTTAGACCATCTCCTTGAGTGTCATTCATCTTGATTCATAGAGAAAATACTTAGACCCTAATTCGGATTGGAATTCCCTAGGATTCCTATATCGATAAATCTTAGCCTTCATTACTTTTAGAGAACTTTAGTTAGAATAACCAAAGAATCAACCATATTGGTTCCAACTATTGTAAAGATTATATCACATTTACTAATTCGACCATCCAATTCCTCGAGGACTCGACCCGTACTTCTGCTAACTACATTGTAGTTAATTAGTAGCCCGGTAAATTGTTTTGATCGCTCTTTGATATACCTAACGACACATTTCAAGGCGCGTGAATAGGCCACGGTCGATCGGTCCATCGAGTATCACATCGATCGTCAGCCTATTTTTCCATGACCAGCTTCCGTAGTCGATCCGTGCATCAACCGCCATACCCCATGGTCGATCCGTTCATCGACCGTCGCATCGATTGTCGCATAAAAATACATTAAATATGATTTTAATGCTTTCCAAATTAAGGGATATTAATATAAAACCAATGTTTTATTATCAAACACATATTGACAATATCAAGACAATATTAACACTAACATAGGCTTCTTCCCAATCAACATGGAAAGGGAGAAGAGTCCCGGCACGTTGCCTAAGTCCACCAGACGGGGAGATGGAATAGATGACTCAAGATGGCGCGGTGAAGTTAGAGGTCGGTGTGGTGGAAGAGTCAACGCGGGGGAGCGGCGAAGGTGCGACAAGATGGCTCGTCAGTGTGGGCTGGCGTGGCACAGACGCGACAAATGGGTGTGGCGCGGGAGTGGCATGATGCGGCGCACGAGGGTGCACGAATGGCTCGAGCGCATGTGCGTGCGGAGGGTGCAACGTGTGAGGTGGTGGTGCGGCATGTAGGGGCTCGAGTGTGAGAGAAGGGTGCTCGTGCAAGTGAGAATAGGGGGTGGCGCGTGCGGTAAGTGAGGCGTGCGGCGTGGGGCAGTGACGGCTGGTGGACGGCCGTGCCGGTGATGGGGCACTGACAAGGAGATTGAGGAGAGAGAGGGAGTGGAGGGAAATAGAAGCAAAATAGGTGGGGTTTTATAGAGGAGCCTTGGAAGAGTAGTGGTGGTATTACGGAAGTGGGGTCGGAGTTTGAGTGGGGATATGATAGGGATTTCCTAATAGGAATTTTAGGAAGGAGTCTCAAAAAGGATCCTTAGTTGATTTCGATTGGAGTTGTCGTACGAGGAGTCCTAATAGAGATCTAACTAGAGAGTCCTACTTAGAGGGCAGTCCTAGGGTAACTAGGACATAAGGTTTTGGAGGAAGGCTAGCAAGATGGTAAAGGAGATGAGGAAAGAGGCTTGGCCGAGGGTGTGGCCTGCGTGGCTGTTGTCCTTCCCGCGAACGCTGGTGGTAAAGCCGACAGGGCGGCGGGCCGAGAGGAAGAGGAGGGCCGGAGGAGAGAGAAGGGAAGAAGAGAGGAGAAGAAGAAGGTCTCGGCTAGGCCGGTAGGAGCAAGGAAGAAAGAAGAGAAGAAGAAAAAGAAGCTAGGCTAGCTAAGATCTAGACCAAGGTGGAGAGAGAAGAAGAAGTACCCGGGGGAAGTAGAACGTTGGGAGAAGAAGAATGCCGGTGAGGGCACCAGCGAGCAAAGTCGTCGGTGATGAATGCTGGGGAACTCCTGGGTGACTTGGGATGCGAGCTCCCTAGAACAATTTCTCTTCAGGGGACCAAGCCTGGAAACCGCAAGGGTGTTTGATTTAATTATTCTCTTCGTTAAATTTCTCATTGATTTAGGGGCCTATATATAGGCAAATTACAAGAGACTTAAATGGAGTTGAACTCCGACTTAATGACTTCTTACTCAAGTAATGACCTAATGAAGAAAGAGAAGTAAGAGTCCTAGTATAATTTAGAGATAACTAAACTAGGAAAGTAAAATAGGAAAGCAGTAAAGGACCTAAATTAGGATAGTGTGAGTTATGGACTCATGGGGCCCATGTGCGGCCGTTTCCTCCTTTTCGGCAAGCTCAAGGGGAATCTGCCCCTTTATGGAGTATTGTGGAGTAGGGTTTGGCTTGGTTGGGCCCAAGTCGGACCGGGTTCAGGTGCTCAACCCGGTTTTTGAAGGGGTCAGTTTTTGACCCGTATTAATAACAAACCCTAAAAGGGTGGCACATTTCGGCTTTATATTTATACTAAATATTTCTAAGAGGTATGACTCCTTCGATTCACCACAAAACCTACATAAGGCTCGGCCATTAAGGCCTAAAATAGATGTATAAGATTTCATTCTATAGCATAACATGCAGAGCATGACTTTCATTAAGAACTAACATTTTACACAAAATAGACATAGAGCTAAACATGCCTAAATTCTTTAATAAACCCATCAAAATCTCAACTTTTATAGCTTGGAGGAACCTAATCATGATCACTAATAGTGTGTCAAAAATTGAAATCAATCGGAGTTCGAAATCCCAAAACATTCGGCCAAAAACCCCAAATTTATTGAAAAGTCTGATTCATTGTAGATCAAGAGATAATTCACCATAATTCATGAAACAATCAGAAAAATATGGAATAAACGGAATATGGAAGTAGACTCATAGATATACAATTTTGATGTTGAAGGTTCTATGAGATTCCGTAAAAATTAGCACCAGTTTCGGGTGCAAACAGACTATAAATAGAGGGTTGGGCTGATTTGGGAAATTCATGAATTTCCACAAAAAAACGTGATTGAAACACAATCAAAAGACATTCAAATGCTATGAAACTTTGAATAGAATTAACACAAGAGTAGGGGAACACAATGAAACCATCATATCTGTAAACCATCAATCAATCTTATCGAAAAAGCTTTAAAACCATCAACCAATCTTATCGGAAAAGCTTTATGAGGCTTAGTTATAATCAAATGGGGGAAGAACACTAATGGGAATAGAGTAAGAATACCATCAAGGGGAACTATTTAGAATCAAAGGCAAATTATGCCAATCCTGAAAAATGCAAGATTTACTCTAATAGAGTTTAGTCAAAGGATTAGGAAATAACCCTACCTCTAATGGTGTTAAACCTTTAGATCTTGAATCCCTTGATGTAGATTCTTATTCTCCAAGCCTTGGCCTCCATCTTCATGGTGGAATCCCTCCCAACTCTCTAAATCTTCAAGGTTCTCTATTAGAAACCCTTACAAATGGGAGGAATTGGGGTTTTCTAAAAGACTGCATATTTACATTAAGTGGATGCCGCTTGACAACCATCAAAGGGGTTTAACTTCAAAATGAATGACGATGTGTAACGCCCCGTCCCTCCACTGGGCCCCGGCCCGCGGGCTCCCGGTCCGACCAGGATCCACCCGATACAATATTGTCCGCTTTTAACTCACCACAGAAACATGGGAAAACTTCCCAGTAGGTCACCCATCGTGTGACTACTCCACGTCGAGCACACTTAATCATGGAGTTTTCTGACGGATCACTGTCAACACGGCTTTAAAACGCGTTGTGTCTATTAAGAGCTTATTATATACTTATATAGAACTCCGGACCATACCCAGGCGTTGTGGAATTGCTTACCCGGCTATCCGACTCAGCCCCGCCTTCCAGGCGTAGGCATCTTGTCCCACGGTAGACCCAGCGGGCCTCACATGATGGGTTTAGAAGTACTAAATAAATGCTAAATTGGTTTTTTTTAGGGTCTAACATTCACAAATTAACAACGTATCAAGGGTCATGTGTGCACTAACACGAGTGAAACCAACCGAACCAGATTGGATTTACAGGTCCTCACATGATCAAGCTAGGACGGATACGGAGGCGAGAGAAAGAGAGGAGAGAGATGGATGGTGAAGACTAGCCAGCGGGCAGGAGAAGATCATGACCATCTCGACATAGAAGGACGAGCTAAGAGCAAATAGCTAAAAAAAAGTCAAAATTTGGTCAAAATTGATGTTCTGTCATTAGATCGCTAACGATAGGCTGAACGGATGGGCTACATTAAAACAGTTCAGTTAACATCGAGACTCAATTGCTTGGTTTTAAAACTGAGGGCCATCATAAACATTTGTCAGAACTACATGGTACTATAAGATATTTTAGTCTTATATTTTTCAAATCTTATCTTCACATTGTTTGATAAGCTTGATTTTCTTCAAGAAACAATGCGGCCACTTGGCTTCTTCTTGGTGGTAGTGATGAAGAACCCTGCTGTATAATCCTCAAAATCACCCGTCTGATACGACAATTTCAAGATTCTTTAGGCGTCCAAGGCTCACGGCCAAGCATTGCGGCCGCCGGCCAGAAGAGGACGACCATGCCCAGAAGCCCAGAAGCCCAGAAGCCCAGAAGCCTATATCTAACATAATAGTAGGAGGGCCTACCCACGCTCTCAACCAGTATGTTCCCAAATCTCGCGGATGAGGTCACGATTGAGAAATGTGACAAGTCATCTTCAAGCTATTTCAACCACGATCGTCGTCACCTCAACTAGTGCAGAAGAGTTAAATGTTCCTTAGCGTAAATGTAACCAAGACGTAGTACATTAAATAGCAATCAACGCAGAGAACACACAAAAAAAAATAGATTTATATGTTTCGACAATTTGCCTACGTCCATACGAGAGTTGCATTTCTACCAACCGTAGTATTGTAAGTTACATAATTATCAAATTACCCCGAGTGATTAGTGCTTTAACATGTTGCTGAACCAATCAACTACAGATTACCCCCACTATTGTTCATCACTGTTCAAATTTAGTCAACCCTATCAAGCTTGATGCAAATATCCTTCCTACTTCTTTCTTTTTTTCCTTTGTCATTTTTTTTACTTTATATTAATGTAATGGAGCTTTAAGTTCAGGATCTGAAATCAGAGGTCTTCCCTTTGGGGATATAAATGATAGGAAAATTTCAATCACAAATACCTATATGTGATGAAATTGAAACCCAGGAGTATTGTTCCCACAATCACCTGCTGATGTAATTCAAAATTTTGTCACAATGAAATCTGAAATCTCGTTCCCACGAGACCTGAGTTTTTATTGTCGTACACTGAGCGTGACCCGTCGTGTGACCAGCCCGGCTGGGAGATCATGATTGTGGACCTCAGGGACGCATAGTGTGAGGACCTGCCCCTCTACTCCTGTGGTTCGTTGTAGACCGCAAGGGCAATTTGGTAAATTGCGCCTTGTTGGTTCGTTTCACACCCGCGTGTGCACACACTGGCCTTGTATGTGTTAGTATTTGTTTAGAATGGCTAGGTGGACCCGGGATCGGAAGATCCCAGCTCGGGCGCGCGAAAGCTTGCCTTTGGGCAGCTGACGACCCTTGAGCGATCGATCGCTCCTTGGGACGATCGATCGGACTCGATCCGACTTGGTGTTGGGATCGAGCCAGGGCGCGAGCGATCGATCGCTCATTGGAGCGACCGATCGGAATCGCGTCGGTGGCTTTCCTGCTTCGCGAGGACGGCCACCGCTGGCCATCGCTCTCTTCTGTCAGTGAGGGGGAGGACTTTCCCTCCCCTCCCCTCACTTTTCCCCCTCTTTCCCGGCTTTCCCCTGGCTTTCCCCTTCTTTTCTTCCCCTCCTCTTCCTCCTTCTCCCCTTTTCTTCTTCCTTCCCCTTTTCTTCTCCCGAAGGCTCTGTTCTTTCCCCTGTTTTCCGGCCGCCACTTCCTCACCTCCGTTCTCCCTCCTCCGGCCATCTTTTTCGGCGTTCTAAGGCTCGTTGGATTCGTGACAACGAGAGGAAGATCCCTGAAGTGGTTTGGAGGCTTGTTGGTGATCAAATCGCGGGGAATCAGCCGAGGAAAGCGCAGCTAGTTAGGGTTATACCTACTGTGTTCTTTTCGGGTTTTCTTGAGATCTAGCCGTTGGATTTTGTTGATCCTTGCTTTGTTGGGTTCCTTATACCTGTTAGAATAACTGATTTAAGTTTCATATTAATCAGTTGAGCTTTGAGTAGGTTTTATGCAAGATTAGTCTCGGATTTCTGGTTTCCTGCTGTTCTTGAGAAACAGCCGGCTTGCGGCGAGTTTTCCGGGCGGTGAGTACATGATCTTGGTTTCTGTTAAACATAAGAGTTGTAGCCCTACGCGTTAGCTTTCCATTCCATCTTGTTTCGTATTTTTCCGATTTATGTACGATTTCTGGTGAATTGTTTTCTGGAGGGCTGCGTTGCAGCAATTAAAGAGTAAGTTGGTTTAATCAGCGACTTTTGATTAATGTTTCCCGTTAATCCAACTGTTGGATGTTTATGAAATTTGGATATAATAATCCTGGTATATACACCTACTGGTGGTTCAGTTGGATCTTGAATCCGACGTCGTTTGGACGTCGGATCGACGGGATCATTTAGCCCCTAAGTAGAGGCTTTGAGTGTTTGAATATAATATTATATTTCGAAATATAATATTATATTGTTTATTGTACATCATCGTTTTCGGGGTTGCTTCCCGTTGCAGGAGTTCGTGGTTGACGGTCGTGGTACCATCGTAATGTCGGGACCCGCTGCGGACCGGCTGACAGCGGTCGGTAGTACCGCTGCAGCGGTCCGGTAGACTTATTTGATGTTTGCCATACTGTTGCATGCCTATCTCCTGTTTGTGTATGTCATAGCATGCATTGTTGTTTTGTGAACTAGTTGCATTGGTTAGGGCGTGGGTGATTTTTGGGTCGCCGTCCCGAGGCTGGAAGCTCGGACTTAGCCCTAGGACCGGGGTTGGGTAGTTTGGACCCGGTCGGAATTGTGGTGTCCAGTCGATTCGATGATAGGCTTAGATGACTGGTGCACTTATTGCTTGATGATTGTAGAGGTCGTGTCGGTCTCGAGTCGGATGCTGAGGTGTAGCCGATGTCTCACTGTGCTGACCTTTGGTGTCGCCAGTGTTGTTCCTGTTCCTCAGCGCCGTCCCTGGGCCTCAGGTGTTATTGAGTGCCGTCCCTGGGCCTCAAGGACACGCGGTGGGGTTATGGGACCCCTGTATACACCCAGATCCTACTTGAGGGCGACACTGTTGCGTTCCCCCTTCCTTCTGTGTGTCGTAGTGTAGATCCCTTCTGAGCTTAGTGCTCACTCCTACCCGGGCTGCGTTTTGCAGGTGCAGGCGTCAGTTCCTCTTCTGTGGCCCCTACCAGGCAGTTGGTTGGCGGTGCGGCGGCGCCAGGTGGAGTCTGAGAGCTGGTGATCCTTTACTGCTTTTACCCTTATATTAGATAGTCTCCTACGGGAGTAATATTGTATTTGAACTCCCCCTCTCCGAGGATTTGTATAATTAATACTTTGAGTTTTAATCTAAGATTCGAGGTTTTGCCTTTTGATGTTGTTTTAATTGGGGGCTTTGATGAATTGCTAGGGAGACCAATAGGTTAGAGGGAACCCTCGTCGCTTTATTTTCCGCGTTTGTTAGGTTCCGGTTTGCGTCGCCCGGCCCGGTTGGGCTTTCGCGGGTCGGGGCACGACACATAGTGGGGTTATGGGACCCCTGTATACACCCAAACCTTACTTGGGGGCGACACTGTTGTGTTCCCTTCTTTCTGTGTGTCGTAGTGTAGAACCCTACTGAGCTTAGTGCTCACTCCTACCCGGGCTACGTTTTGCATATGCAGGCGTTAGCTCTTCCTCAGTGGCCCCTACTGATATCGCTCAAATGTGTCACGCACAGCGGTCGCGGTGCAGTACAAAATAAGAGAGGTCGAACCCACAGAGAGACAAGCAGGAAAGATCCAGAAACACAGACAACAATGTATCGAAAACAATCAAGAGCGTAGAAGTTAAGAAAGTAAATCGAAGATGTAATGATAAGATAAAGTTAACAAAAGAAATCAAGATTTGAATGAGGCTAGGCTTCAAGAATCACTTCACTCGGATTGAGGTTCTTCTCTTCTCAATGGTTCATATAATACTCAGTTAAGGGATTCACATCCCAATCACCTTAACCGGAAGATATGGAACTATAAACCTAACAAAATACAAAAGTGTCTCTTCCTACAATTGATTCTTCCTTATTATAGTTCTAACTTCATTCAACCCAAACCTAAGAATACACGATATCGGCTGTCACTACAGGCAACACGCAGCAAAAGTTCATCGGGACAAAGCCCTAACTCTATCAAACCGGATCTCTAAGAATACACAATACCAACTCTCACAATCGCCAATGCATAGCAAAGATTCATCGGGATAGAGCCCCAACCTTGTCTTATCAGATCCCTAAAAATACACAATACCAGCTATCACTACGGGCAATACATAGCAAAGGTCTCGCGAGACTCAGTAGGAGAATCAAAAGAGATAACTATGGGATCACAATATCATAAAAGAAGCATGACTGGGTTTGTAATATTAATCATCCACATAGAAATCTATAATCTGAAAATAATCTTTGAAAATCCAATACAAAGAAAAGAGTTTAACAATAAAGATTAAAACTATGAACCATTGTTGGAGAAGAAGCCCTAGTCCTCGCTAGATCATCCGTCCGCGATGCCCGCGGCTTACTCGGCCATCGATAGAGATTCCTTCATCTTCTTCCTTTGAAAAACGTCCAGAAAAGAGCCTCCAAAAACGTCTAAGAACTCCCTTTTGATTAACCCTAAGTTTCCTCGGATTAGATCTAAATCGTTGTTTTTCTTCAATGGGAAAGTAGGATCGATCCTTCCATAGGTGTAGGATCGATCCTTTGCATCAAAATCTTCAATTTCTGGCTACGCCCGACTCGGATTGATCCTACTATAGGTGTCGGATCGATCCTACTCAGTAGGATGGATAGTAGGATCGATCCTACTGTGAACAACTGAAAAGTATGTGTTATGTCAGGTCTACGCGTAGACGGATCGATCCTTCTATGGGTGTTGGATCGATCCTTCTTTCCAGAGTATTTACTGTTTTGCCATCCAGAAACTAGACTTCAAGAGCTTTCCAACCATATATGGCACATCATCTGGTTCTTCATGAGCAGGTACAATTTAATCTTTAAAGTTGATCTGTATACTCTTTTCAGCTTCTTTTAGCTCCAATTTCCTGCATTTTCCAAACAACTATGTGAAGCTTATAAAAGTATAAAAATAGTGCTAAAGAAGTTGATTAAGGGTGAAGATATAGCAATTGAGATGGTTATAAGGTTGTTCAGTGTGCACTTTCATGCACTCATCACCTACCGGGCAGGTGTTTGGTGGCGCGACAACATCTGGCGGTGCTTGAGGAGCGGTGATCGTCGTCTATCTTTTGTTATAGTTAGCCTTCTACGGGAGTGTGATGTATATTAATGTAAACCCTTTTGAGGATTTAAATTTAACTTATTATATTGTTGAGGTTTGGAATTATTGTTAAATAAGGGTGCTTTGGAATTGTTTAGGAAAACAAGTAAGCTAGAGGGAACCCTCGCCAAAATTATTCCGCATTTAGTTAGGTTCCGGTTCGCGTCGGCCGGCCCGGTTGGACCTTCGCGGGTCGGGGCGCGACAACTTGGTATCAGAGCATAGGCTGTAGGTCTCAAGGATAGGATAAGGATTCGGTTGAGATTGAGCGTGAGATGGGATAATTCTATATCTAGAACATCCGTGCATGCTCTTTTGTGATGTGTTGTGCTTTTAACTTTTTCGCTGTGTTGTTTGTTTTGCGGTTTCTAAAGAGAGGATGCTCGTTTTTCATTGGTGACTGCACAGATGTCGGGAGCTCAAGGCCGACCTTCGGTTGTTGGTCGGGGTGGGGCACGACCTGGTCGATCCGCCCAACCAGACAGGGTAGCACATGCTAGGGAGGTCAGACCTAGACGGGTTGAGCCATCACCAATGACGGTTTCGGTCGCACGAGAGGGTCCTTGCTCCAGTCGACAGGCGGGCCGCTGCGGCGGTCATGTTGGATTTTCAGCGGCCAAACCCGCCTAGGGTCAGTGGTCAGCCTGGAGATCCGAGTACAGTGGACGGCTTGCTCAGGGGAGTTATGCACGTTCTTGACGCTCTCTTCGTCACAGATGACTGGATCCGGGTCACCTTCGCAGCGTTTCAGTTTGACGGAGACGCTCTTGACTATTGGTGCACTAGCCAGCACACCAGTGATTGAGAGGAGCCGCTGTGGGAGGAGTTCAGGGCGTTGTTCTTGGATGCGTACTTCCCGGAGAATATGTGTGACACCCTGTCCCGTGAGTACCAGTCCCTTTTACAGGGTACTCGCTCTATTCAGCAGTATGCCACCAGGTTCACACATCTGGTTCGATTTGCGGGGGCTGTGGCAGCAGATCCAACAGTCAGGGCACGTCAATTCGAGTGGGGACTTCGGCCAGACATTAGACGAGAGACGTGTTCCCGCCGCTTCCAGACGTACCCAGCCGTCCTGAACTGTGCCTTAGTAGTGGAGGCTCAGTTGCAGGACGAGAGGTGCCGGGGAGTTCCACCGGCATCCTCTACCAACACACCGCAGAGACCCTAGGACAAAGGGGGATTTGGCAGAGGGCAGCGGCGGCGCCCGCGACCCTTCCAGCAGCAGTCATCGTGCCCACAACAATTTCAGCCGCAGTTGTTGTGTCTAGCGGGTGATCGCTCACAAATGTTGTCGTTAAAACGTTGCAAACTCAATCAAATATAAATTTATAATCCTTATTCAATCACTACACTACTAGGTAGAAATAGCGGTGAAGTCGGGAGTCGTTCCACAGGGAAAACGTTGGAAACTGGAATCAATTCTCAAAACCCTAAAACTAAGGAAAAGAATCAAAGATAGAATAGAGTTATCTAAACTAATAAATAAAAGAGATAAAAGATTGATCAATTTGAATCAATGGATAAGTGACTTAGGAATTAATCAATCCACCCTAGTTTCGCCTTCAATCTTCTCTAGTTATCCTCCTGTTCTCTTCTCTCAACATTATGGATCATATGGCTACAGGCTCACATGAATCCCTAAAATAATATTTATGTTCCTAACGGCATAGCCTATCTTTCTTGGCAAAGATTGTCTTCGGTCCTACGATTACTTTAAGTTATACTACTCCTAATGACCTTGGCACAACCTATCCTAGCTTAGCATAGCCTATCTCACTAGCAAACCATAAATCACATGAAAACCATCCTATGAATCTGTACAATCAATCACAGAATTCATGTAGGACTGAAAATACGTCAAGGAACTATGTTCCCTCAACTCTATTAACAATAAAAAGCAAATTCATAGGATCATATCTTGATAAGAATACAAGATTCAAACCAAAGAAGATAGAAAAGTATGCTAGAGTTTCATGAATAATCCTAAGTATAATAACTAGCAACTCATCTTTTGGATGAAAGCCATCGGGTTGGAATATGAAACTGTCACCATCCACATCCTCTCCGTCTTCTTCCTCCTCCTCCAAAGATTGACAAAAAGATGAGAACTTCGGCTAGAAAAGGCCTTTTAAATAGGGAAACCCTAAACTTGGACTTAAGAGTTGTCGCGCCCCGACCCGCAGAACCCAGACCGGGCCGGGACACGAGGGGGAAAACCTACATCTACTAACCTCAACTGGCGGAAATAGTTGAGACTACACACAGCTGGCGGAAATAGCTGACAACAGGCACAAGGCGGAAGCGAATACTACAACATCTATTAACAACTATTACAAAACAGTAATAATAGAGTTAAACAGAGTTTAGTACAACAAGTTACAAGGGATCAACAGTCCCCAAAAAGAACTACAAAACCCACCGGGGTCTCCGCAAAAGCACAAACGAAGCCATCCTGACCCTCAGACATGGTCAGGATCCGGCACGCTGCCACGAGACTGCCGACGGGGAAGCACCGGAGGAGAACGGGGACCCACACCTGCAAACACACAGTCCAGGTAGGAATGAGCAACAGCTCAGAAGGGTCCTACTCTACCACTCTGGCTAAGAAGGCAAACCCAAACGAACCAACTCTGAAGCCAAGTACTGAGGCTTGCCAAGGATCCCATAAATCCTGTCAATAACCCGAAGGACTCCTGTCCCAAGTACGCCCCTCCGACAACCACTGCTCAGGGGTGGGCAACTCCGACAATCCCTGACACGGGGTGGACATGACGCTACTGGTAGGACACCCTTCTCCAAGCGGGATCTCCACACTTGGCGGAACGACCGAGGTTAATACTACCACCTCTCAGTACTCGAAGCCACAGAGCCAACAGGACCCCTAACTCCTGACCCAAGGACTAAGCCTAACCAGGGAGTCCATCGATCCCATCGATGTTTCCCTCCCCAAGGTTCCTGTCCAACGTACGTCCCTCCGATAGCCACTGTCCGAGGATTGGGCTACCTCCGACGATACTTGACACAGGGTGGGCCGGACGCTAATTGTAGGACACCTACTACTTAGCCCTTGATCACCGAGTCCACGGGTCAACCCCACCCAATCTAACCTAGCATGTCTAATGCATAGGAAACAGGGCAAGATATGGATAGGAAAAGCAGTAACAAACAGCATAACAAGGGCACACCTTCGGCCCATTTATACTAACCACTCCCGGGGATCATGACTTCCTCGGTTCACCACAAAGCGATAAACATTCAAGCAGGATAAGTATCATATGAAGCCCCGAGGGCAAAACCGTCAAAACCACTAGCAGGCGAAGCCCCGCGGGCAAAACAGCACTTAAAGCAAGTAAAAACCCTCTCTGCACCGAAGGAGATCGATCTCCTATAACAACGAGATCGATCTTCTTCGAAGCTAGAAGCACCCGTCCTGGTCACCCCACGAGATCGATCTCCACCCATATGAAGATCGATCTTGTAGGTGACCCTCGACGCACTGGCACGAGCCGCCAAGAGATCGATCTCCCTCCCAGGGAGATCGCTCTCGCTCGGGCGGGCTGGGCCACCCTGACCAAGATCGATCTCATCCCATGAGATCGATCTGGATTTGGGTTCTCCGGCGGCCGGACGGCGAGGAATGCCGCCGGAAACCTCCACCATACCTCACCAAACAAGGTGGGCTGATAGATCTCAGTGCCACGAAGCTACTCATGGCTTCAAAACCGGGAAACAACAACACCACAAGGAGATCTAACGAGAAACAAAACCGGATTTAAACCCTCAAAAGCAAGCCGGAGTTTTGAGTGAGAAACCTACCTCTTCAACGCAGCTTCGATCCCCAAGGCCTAACCCAGGACCTTCCTCGCCTCGCCACGAACCCAACGAGCCTTCAAGCTCCAGGAAAGGTGGCCGGAGGAGGAAGAACGGCGAGCGGAAGCTCTCAGCCGGAACAGGGGAAGAAGCAGAGCCGGGGAAGAAGAGGGAAGAAGAGAAGGAAAGGAAGGAGGAGGGGAAGAGGTAAGGCCGGGGGAAAGCCGGCGAAGGCGGGGAAAGGCGAAGGAGGGGAGCAAAAGTCTCCCCTCCCCTGACAGGGGAAGCGACGGCCATCGCCGTGGCCGTCCTTCGATGCCACCGCCAACGACTTCCAGGCACAGAGAGATCGATCTTCATGGCCATGGAGATCGATCTCCCTTGCCCAGAACGGCGACCTCTAGGCACAGAGAGATCGATCTTCACTGCTATGGAGATCGATCCCCTTGCCCAAAACAACACCCTTGGGCAGAGACACAAGCCCAAGCCCAGGACTACCGAACCTGGTTCCACCTAACCTTTCTAACGAGCACAAGCACCAAACAAGGTCTGTGTGTGCACACCCAGTGTGAAACGACCGCCAAGGCGCAATTTCCCAAATTGCCCTTGGGTCAACAACAAGCCAAGGAAAAAGAGGGGCAGGTCCTCACATCCTAAAACCATTAAAAGAAATCTCGTCCTCGAGATGCGATTAAGGTAGGGCTCGGAAACGAAAACGACGCCTAGCAGGATGCTATAAAGCGGTAAAAGTTACTTCTGGAGGCGGGTGATGCTACGGTCAGCGGAAGTGTGTGCTGAGACTGGTACTCCTGGAAGGACGGCTGCACCTCGTCTGCAAAAGGGCGGTCGGGTAGGGCGAACACCTGTCCCCTACCCTCTGCTCTGGCTCTGCCTCCGCTGCGGCCTGGCCCGGCTCCACCTCCCTGCCCACGCCCAGCCGAAGCTCCTCCGCCTCGACCTCCCGACGGTGCCGCACCCTGCGAGCTCCGCCGCGGACAGTCCCTGCGGAAGTGCCCCGGCTGCTGGCAGTGAAAGCACAGCGCTGGCCCACGCTCGGACTGCTACCCTCGGCCTCCCTCCCAGGGAGGCTGTTGAGTGGGTCCCGCTGTCAGAAGGAGCTGGTCACCCTGGTGAGACTGCTACTGCTGGTACGGCTGCTGGCGGTATGACTGACGCTGCTACTGCGGGTGCGCGGAACTCCGGTGCTGGTCTCGACGGCCGTGAGACCTCTGGACCTGCTCACCTCCTCCCCCACCTGTCGCTGGTACTGACTGGCTAGTCGTCGGCCTCCCTTGGCAACGAGACTCTACCGCCAATGCAGCACCCAAAACCGCAGAGTAGGTGGTCGCCTGGCGCGCGGCGATCAACTTCCTGATCTCCTCACGGAGCCCCCTCTCAAAGTGCAGGGCTCGGGCGGTGGGGTCGGCTGCCATTGGCCCAGCGTACCGGACCAGGTGCGTGAAGGTGGTGGCATACTGCTGCACCGTAAGAGAACCCTGAGTGAGACTGAGGTACTCCTCAGCCAACGCCACCCGCGTACTTTAGGGGAAGTACGCGTCAAGGAAAGCTGCACGAAAGCCCTCCCAGGTCAACTGCTCTCCTGCTGCTCTGGTGACCTGAGCTGTGCGCCACCAGTCCCGGGCATCTCCCTCGAGCTGGAGTGCCGCGAGTCTAACCCGGACGGGGTCGCTCTCATCGAACAAGAGGTCAAGCAAACTGGTGACTCCGTCGAGCCACTCCTCGGCCGCTGACGGATCCCCGCTTCCGCCGTTGAACCTCGGCGGGTCCAACCGGCGGAACTCGAGGACCTCAGACACTAAGGAGCGCCTGGCGACGGGCGGGGGGACCTCCCTACGGCGGAAGGGAACCTCCACCTCGCCGCCCACCGCAGAGTCTGTCTCTGTCGCTGGTACATAGGGCGGGTGCTGAGGCTCCTCAGCCTCGAAAGTCTGCCGGACGTCGCTCGCCTCAGGAGGATCGCCACGGTCCAACCCGCGAGGACTGCCAGACTGCCCTGCCATCTGTACCAACAACAGAAACACGAGTTCCACTCGTCAAAGACGAAACAAACTGCACTCAAGAAAGAGATACAAGCACACTCAGCGGAAAGTAAGCAAGCAAACAAGGATGTTCTAACTCTAGAACTACCCCAACCCATGCACGTCTCTGCAGAGACCCGATCCAGTTCCCTGGGATCTACAACCTATGCTCTGATACCAAGCTGTCGCGCCCCGACCCGCAGAACCCAGACCGGGCCGGGACACGAGGGGGAAAACCTACATCTACTAGCCTCAACTGGCGAAAACAGTTGAGACTACACACAGCTGGCGAAAACAGCTGACAACAGGCACAAGGCGGAAGCGAATACTACAACATCTATTAACAACTATTACAAAACAGTAAAAATAGAGTTAAACAGAGTTTAGTACAACAAGCTACAAGGGATCAACAGTCCCCAAAAAGAACTACAAAACCCACCGGGGTCTCCGCAAAACCACAAACGAAGCCATCCTGACTCTCAGACATGGTTAGGATCCGGCACGCTGCCACGAGACTGCCGACGGGGAAGCACCGGAGGAGAACGGGGACCCACACCTACAAACACACAGTCCAGGTAGGAATGAACAACAGCTTAGCAGGGTCCTACTCTTCCACTCTCGCTAAGAAGGCGAACCCAAATGAACCAAACCTGAAGCCAAGTACTGAGGCTTGCCAAGGATCCCATAAATCCCGTCAATAACCCGAAGGACTCCTGTCCCAAGTACGCCCCTCCGACAACCACTGCTCAGGGGTGGGCAACTCCGACAATGCCTGACACGGGGTGGACATGACGCTACTGGTAGGACACCCTTCTCCAAGCGGGATCTCCACACTTGGCGGAACGACCGAGGTTGAGACTACCACCTCTCAGTACTCCAAGCCACAGAGTCAACAGGACCCCTAACTCCTAACCCAAGGACTAAGCCTAACCAGGGAGTCCATCGATCCCATCGATGTTTCCCTCCCCAAGGTACCTGTCCAACGTACGTCCCTCCGATAGCCACTGTTCTAGGACTGGGCTACCTCCGACGGTCCTTGACACAGGGTGGGCCGGACGCTAATTATAGGACACCTACTACTTAGCCCTTGATCACCGAGTCCACGGGTCAACCCCACCCAATCTAACCTAGCATGTCTAATGCATAGGAAACAGGACAAGATATGGATAGGAAAAGCAGTAACAAACAGCATAACAAGGGCACACCTTCGGCCCATTTATACTAACCACTCCCGAGGATCATGACTTCCTTGGTTCACCACAAAGCGGTAAACATTCAAGCAGGATAAGTATCATATGAAGCCCCGAGGGCAAAACCGTCAAAACCACTAGCAGGCGAAGCCCCGCGGGCAAAACAACACTTAAAGCAAGTAAAAACCCTCTCTGCACCGAAGGAGATCGATCTCCTATAACAACGAGATCGATCTTCTTCGAAGCTAGAAGCACCCGTCCTGGTCACCCCACGAGATCGATCTCCACCCATATGAAGATCGATCTTGTAGGTGACCCTCGACGCACTGGCACGAGCCGCCAAGAGATCGATCTCCCTCCCAGGGAGATCGCTCTCGCTCGGGCGGGCTGGGCCACCCCGACCAAGATCGATCTCATCCCATGAGATCGATCTGGATTTGGGTTTGCCGGCGGCCGGACGGCGAGGAATGCCGCCGGAAACCTCCACCATACCTCACCAAACTAGGTGGGCTGATAGATCTCAGTGCCACGAAGCTACTCATGGCTTCAAAATCGAAAAACAACAACACCACAAGGAGATCTAACGAGAAACAAAACCGGATTTAAACCCTCAAAAGCAAGCCGGAGTTTTGAGTGAGAAACCTACCTCTTCAACGCAGCTTCGATCCCCAAGGCCTAACCCAGGACCTTCCTCGCCTCGCCACGAACCCAACGAGCCTTCAAGCTCCAGGAAAGGTGGCCGGAGGAGGAAGAACGGCGAGCGGAAGCTCTCAGCCGGAACAGGGGAAGAAGCAGAGCCGGGGAAGAAGAGGGAAGAAGAGAAGGAAAGGAAGGAGGAGGGGAAGGGGTAAGGCCGGGGGAAAGCCGGCGAAGGTGGGGAAAGGCGAAGGAGGGGAGCAAAAGTCTCCCCTCCCCTGACAGGGGAAGCGACGGCCATCGCCGTGGCCGTCCTTCGATGCCACCGCCAACGACTTCCAGGCACAGAGAGATCGATCTTCATGGCCATGGAGATCGATCTCCCTTGCCCAGAACGGCGACCTCTAGGCACAGAGAGATCGATCTTCACTGCCATGGAGATCGATCTCCCTTGCCCAAAACGGCACCCTTGGGCTGAGACACAAGCCCAAGCCCAGGACTACCGAACCTGGTTCCACCTAACCGTTCTAACGAGCACAAGCACCAAACAAGGTCTGTGTGTGCACACCCAGTGTGAAACGACCGCCAAGGTGCAATTTCCCAAATTGCCCTTGTGTCAACAACAAGCCAAGGAAAAAGAGGGGCAGGTCCTCATAAGAGTTCTATCTAGACTTAAACTTTGACTTTCCTCTTTTCGTATTTCAACTCCTATTCAGGATTCCAACTTTAACTCAATTCTGGCGCTAATTAGCTTGGAATCTGAGAACGTCTTCAACAGAAAAGTTTTAGATCTTCAAGTCTTCTGCCATATTCCGAAGATTTTATAATATTTAGACCTATAAGGAATATTTGATGAATATTCTTCTGAACATCGACGGACCAGTTTCCAGCAGCTGTATATCTTCATAGTCTTCAAATTTGGTATTAATCTGTTTGGAATCTCGCAAAGTGTCCAACATGAAAGTTGTTCATCTCTGAGTTTTCTACCACGTCTAAAAGTTTCAGAATATTTGGACCTTTGTTAAATATGTGGCGAATATATTACTGACGGTCGACGAAGCAGTTTATTTAGTCATTTTAGCCGAATTTCTTGCATTTATTCTCAAAGCATGATTAAACCTGAAATCAACTAACAAGCTATCAAATACAACTACTTTAGGCATAACAAATCTAAGTTAAGGGGTTGAATCATGAACATTTTGTGACTTATCAGCGGGCCAGTTTCCCCTGACGGTTGGGCCGTCTGAGCAGGTTCCGTCAGGGGGAGGCCAGGGTTAGTAGCCTGATGGCACGTCTACCACGTGCTTCCCGTGCGGCCAGCTGGGACACTTCCATAGAGACTGTCACCTGCGAGAAGCGCGGGGCACTATGCCACAGGGCAGAGGATGCGGAGGGTCTAATGGTTGGCTGGGGAGCAGTGGTGGGCATGGATCAGGGGCTGGACCAAGTCGCTCCAGAGGTGGAGGAGGGCATCGAGGGCATGTGTTTGCCCTCCCAGCGCTTGAGCAGCCGGATACCGTTCAACTGTACCTGCCACCACCACTGTACCAGCATGCAGCATCTGAGCCATCTGTACTCTAAGGTATCTTTCAGTTTTCTAGTTCTCTAGTATATCTGCTGATAGATTCCGTGACGTCTCATTCCTATATTGCTAGCATGTGTGTGGTATCGCTAGGATTAGAGACGAGTTGGCTAGGGGTGGCACAGTCAGTAGACTCACCGATCGACGGGACAACCAAGGTAGACCGGGTCTGCTGATCTTGTTCCTTGGAGGTTGGAGGCCTCTGTGTCTGTCTAGACCTGCGGGTGCTAGAAATGACGGACTTTGATGTGATACTCTGTATGGACTGGTTAGTGGCATACCGAGCCATCATCAACTGTGGTCGCCGTAGGGTGGTCGCTTGGACACCCTACGGGACACGGTTTGTGTTGTTGGGGGATCGGTTATTCATGAGTGCATGAAAGTGCACTCTGAACAGTCTTATAACCATCTCAATTGCTAGATTATTATCCTTAATCAACATCTTTATTACTATTTTTATATCTATATGTTGCTTCACATAGTTGTTTGGAAAATGCAGGAAAAAGGAGCAAAGAAGCTGAAAAGATTACATGGATCAACTTTAAAGATTAAACTGTACCTGCTCATGAAGAACCAGATGATGGACCATATATGGTTGAAAAGCTCTTGATGTCGCGCCCCGACCCACGAAAGCCCAACCGGGCTGGACGACGCGAATCGGAACCTACAAAACGCAGAAAAAGACGGCGAGGGTTCCCTCTAACCTATTGGTCTCCCTAGCAATTCATCAAAAACCCCCAATTAAAAGACATTAATTTAACAACATCGAACCACAGATTTAAAACCCAAGTGTTTAATATACAAAACCTCGGAGAGGGGAAGATTCGAATACAACATTACTCCCGTAGGAGACTAACTAACCAAAGGTAAAAACAGTAAAGATCGCCACCTCTCAAAGTCCACCAGGCGCCACCGCACCGCCGACCAACTGCCCGGTAGGGGCCACAGAAGAAGAACTGGCGCCTGCACCTGCAAAACGGAGCCCGGGTAGGTGTGAGCACTAAGCTCAGTAGGGATCTACACTACGACACACAGAAGGAAGGGGGAAACGCAACAGTGACGCCCTCAAGCAAGACTTGGGTGTGCAGCAAGGGTCCCATAACCCTTCGCCGGTGTCCCTGAAGGGAGGCCTCAGTCATGGTCTTCCAGCCGAACTGGTCACATACTGAGTTGCCCTCAGCGAGGCAGGAAACCACACTGCCGTCTCACTAGCAGGCACCAAACACTGCTAGGCGGGCAACCACACCGCTGGGTAGGCACCTCTTCCCTCCCAAGAGACAATGATCCGGACACCGGTTTGCACCCACAACGTCTGGCTTGAGGCCGACACGACTTCTACAATCATCAAGCAACAAGTGCACCAGTTATCTAGGCCTATCATCGAATCGACTGGACACCACCATTCGAACCGGGTCCAAACTACCCAACCCCGGTCCTAGGGCTAAGTCCGAGCTTCCAGCCTCGGGACGGCGACCCACAGATCACCCACGCCCTAACCAATGCAACTAATGCACAAAACAGCAATGCATGCTATGACATACACAAACAGGAGATAGGCATGCAACAGTATGGCAAACATCATATAAGTCAACCAAATCGCTGCAGCGGTACTACCGACCGCTGCCAGCCGATCCGCAGCGGGTCCCGGCTTTACGACGGTACCGCGACCGTCAACTGCGGACTCCAACAACGGGAAGCAACCTCGAAAACGATGACGAACAGTAAAAAATATAATATTATATTCCGAAATATAATATTATATTCAAAACACTCAAAGCCTCTACTTAGGGGCTTATTTATCCCGTCGATCCGACGTCCAAATGACATCGGATTCAAGATCCAACTTAGCCATCAGTAGATCTACATACATGGATAAACATATCCAAAATCCAGAATCATCCAACGGTTGGATTAACAGGAAAACGCTAATCAAAATCGTTAATCAAACTAACTCACCAAATTAATTGCTGCAACGCAGCCCTCCAGTAAACAATTCATACCAAATCGTAGAAAAACCGGACAATTATGAAATCAGTTGGGTTAGAGAGTAGATTCAAAGATCCACAACTCTTATGTTCATCACAACCCAAGATCATGTACATACCGGCCGGAAAACTCGCCGCAAGCCGGTTGTTCTTCAAGAAAAGCAGAAAATAGAGAAACCGAGCTTAATCATGCATAAAACCTACTGAGATCTCAACTAAAGATCATAAAACTCATATCAGAAATTCTACTAGGAATGAGGAATCCAACAAGACAAAGATCAACAAGATCCAACGGCTATATCTAAAGAAACCCACTAAAGAACACAGTAGGTAGAAGAACCTACCGAAGAACGCTAATCCCGGCTGATCCCTCGCAACCAGTCACCAACAAGCCTTCAAAACACACCAGGAGCCTTCCTCTCGTTGCCACGGATCCAACGAGCCTTAGAACACCCAAAATGATGGTCGGAGGAGGGAGAACGGAGGAGAAGAAGCTTGCCGGTGGGAAAAAGGAGAGAAAACAGAGCTTCGGGTGAGGAGAAAGAAGAAGAAGAAGAAGGTGATGAGTCACTAAATATTCATAATTAAACCCCTTAATTTACATTTGTTAGGCTTAGAGTGTTTGTATTTGATAGTTTGTTAGTTGATTTCAGGTTTAATGAAGATTCAAGTTAGAAAGTACAAAAAAGGCTTAATATGCTGAAATACACTGCTCTGTCGACTGTTAGCATAATATTCACCAGAAATTACTCTTAGGTCCAAATATTCTGAAATGTGGGTGACATCTACAAGACATCAAGATGTACAACTTCCATGTTGGACAGTTTCAGAGATTCCTGATGGATTGATAGCAGTTTTGAAGAAGATGAAGATATTTAGCCGCTGGAAGACTAGTCCATCGATGCTCAGGAGAATATTCGCCAAATATTCCACATAAGTCCGAATATTATAAAATCTTCGGCGGAGGATAGAAGACTTCCTAATCTACATCTTTCCTGTTGAGCACGTTCCCAAATTCTGAACGGGTTGAACCCAGTCGCGATTGGAAGAAGCTGTCAGGGTTGAACTAGGAAATCCGAGTTGCACTTGAGGTCTAACTCAACCCTAAAACCCTAATTCCGGGAATTAAGATATAAAAAGGATTTTGTGGCTGGAAAACTGAGAGCCTCCATAGAGAGAAAAAGAGGGATTCAGATTGGAGAAGAAGACGGAGATGCGGTGTGGATCCCTAACCTTCTTCATCGAATACATGGATCTCATCCAAAAGATGAGTGGCTAAACTCTTTACTTAGGGATCTCATGAAGCTTTAGTGTAGCTTCTTTGAATTTTCTAGTTTGATTATTGTTATCTTTTCAAAGACATGATCCTATGAATATGGTTTTATTTTATAAAGAGTTGAGGGAACAGAGTTCCTCGACGTACATTCAGACCTACTTGATTGTTGTGCTTGATGGTAGAGATTCGATCGATCGCTCCAAGGAGAAAGGAGGAAAAGGGGGAGGGGACAGCCGGGGGAAGGGGGAAAAAGTGAAAGGAGGGGAGGGAAAGTCCTCCCCCTCTGACAGGAGAGAGCGACGTCCAACGGCGGCCGTCCTCGCGAAGTAGAAAAGCCACCGACGCGAGTCCGATCGATCGCTCCAAGGAGCGATCGATCGCTCGCGCCCCGGATCGATCCCAACACCAAGTCGGATCGATCTGAACGGGCTAGATCGATCCAACACCAAGTCAGATCGATCCGAGCGGGTCAAACCCACCGACTCGCTCACGAGTCTGATCGATCCTCGATCGATCGCTCAAGGGTCGTCAGCTGCCCCAAAGGCAAGCTTCCACGCGCCCGAGCTGGGGTCTTCCGATCCCGGGTCCACCTAGCCATTCTAAACAAACACTAACACATACAAGGTCAGTGTGTGCACACGCGGGTGTGAAACAAACCAACAAGGCGCAATTTACCAAATTGCCCTTGCGGTCCAAGAAATAATACGATCCACCGGATCGCGCGCTCGACGCGAAGCAAACCAACGAGCCACGGGCTTGACCCAGCCGGTCGACCCAGGAGTAGAGGGACTGGTCCTCACACTTGAAATCTAGTTTCTGGAGAATTTTACGGTTCGTGATTCCGAGTTTCCTAGAGAAAGTTACGGCAATTTTAGTACCAATGGCGCAGTCTGGATGGCAAAACAGTAAATACTCAGGGAGTCAGATCGATCGCACACCTGGAGAACGATCGATCAGACTCAGGAATTAAATCCTGACAGAACTTATGCTTTTCAGATGATCACAGTCAGATCGATCCTACTATCCATCCTACTGAGTCCGATCGATCCGACACCCATGGAAGGATCGATCCGACTCGGGCGTAGCCAGAAATTGAAGATTTTGATGCAACAGATCGATCCGACACCCCTGGAAGGATCGATCCTACTTGCCCAGTAAAGAAAAGCAACGGTTTAGATCTAATCCGTGGATGGAGAGACTTTGGGCTATAAATAGGACTCTTTCTAGGGTTGGAGGAGGACTTTTTGGCAGCGTTTGGAGGAGAGGAGACTGGTTCAAGGCTTGGTTTTCTTTTCCTATTTCTTCTTTAGTTTTGTTGCCCTCATGACGAACATGAGTGGCTAGTTCTTCTCTAAGCTACCGATGTAGCCTAACTGAATCATTATATGTTATTGGATCATGTTTATTTAATCAGTTTATATTTCTTGTTTCATTCATTATTATAATTGAGAACTTAAATACCTTTATCTGGCCAATAGAAGTATTATAGATTGTTTTATATGAGATTGGGCGAGGGTTCATTCCCGAATCTTGCAGGATTTATGAATGAATGAGATTTAGTCGAAGCCGGGTTCAAGCTAAGACATTTCTTGGTTCATAATTGTTCTTCAGAGCTTAATGGATTCTTGGTTAACACTTAGTTATGGGTTCATTAGCTAGGGTTAATTGAGGGTACTTGGTGAAAACCGCGATCGAACGGATCATCATACCGGAAGAACGAACCATTGGAATTAAACTGAGATCTTGATTGATTCACTGCATAGAATAAGGATGTTATGGTGAAATCGGAACCTTAGTATTCATCCATCATATTCCCATCGTTATCTTATTTCGTTATTAGATCATCTATTTTCGATACTTCATATTTCTTATTATCCCTTCCTTCTTTTCTTTCTTTTCTGTTCTTTAGCGTTTTACTCTAGTAATCTCTACAAATCTCAGTGGGTACGATACTCGTCTTGCTGCTATACTGATTGCACTGTGATGAGAATGCATAATGTTATATTTTTATCCCTTAATACTTAGTCTCCTGTGCTTATTTAGTTCCTAAATACACTCATTATTCTTATATTTTGATTTAGGATGCAATTGAAATCCTTAAGTTGAAAAGAAGCTAAAAAGAGTGCATGGATCAACTTTAAAGATTTATCTGTACCTGGTCATGAAGAACCAGAGGATGTGCCATACATGGTTGGAAAGCTCTTGAAGTCTAGTTTCTGGAGAATTTTACGGTTCGTGATTCCGAGTTTCCTAAAGGAAGTTACGGCAATTTTAGTACCGATGGCGCAGTCTGGATGGCAGAGCAGTGAATAAGCTGAACAGTCCGAGCGATCCGACTCCCCAGGTTGGATCGATCCAACTATGCAGAATCGTGACAGAACATGTATTTTTTGGCTGAACATGGTCCGATCGATCGAACCATCCCTCCTATTGAGCCAGATCGATCCGACTCCTAGAGTTGGATCGATCGGACTCGGAAAATGTCAGAAATTGCAGATTTTAATGAGCCAAATCGATCGGACATCTAAAGTTCGATCGATCGGACTCAATAATAGCCAGAGAAGATGGATTTTTATGCATCCGATCGATCCAGCACCTAAAGTTCGATCGATCGGACTTGGGAATTAAAGTTGACAGAACGTATGCTTTCTAAAGGAGCACAGTTCGATCGATCCATCCATCGATCGGACTCGGGCGTGACTACAAGTTGAAGAGTTTAATGAGACTGATCGATCCAACACTCCGAGTTGGATCGATCGGACTTTCCCCAGTGAAGAAAATCAATGATTGTGATCTAATCCGAGGTTGGATACACTTGAGGCTATAAATAGGACTCTTTCTAGGGTTTGAGGGGGGATTCTTGGACACTTTTGGATGCTCTTTCTCCTCTTTTATATTTTTTCTAGGTTTTCTTTTGCTTTATGAAATCTTTTGGAGGATTGTTCTTGATGGCCCTGCGTGGCTAAATCTTGATCCTTGGTCGAGGAGACTGAAACCTCGGAATCAATGAAACTGTGAGATCTAATTTACTTTTATTGTTCAGTTTATACATGAGTATTGGATGTTCTTCTGAGATTAAATCTTCATGATTACCTTGTCTAATTGCTAGGAGGCCTACTAGTTTATTATTCATGGTGATCTACTGCTAGGTTTGATATCAAATCCGGAATTGTTTGATCCCTCTAATCTGTGAAGCAACTAGGATCTAATAATTTACTGCTGATCAGATCTTGTTAGATCTTAGGAAGAATATTCAACTAGATTAAATGCAACCGCTTGTGCTTGTGTTGTTTAGCTTCATCGATCTCCCTATTCTTAACGCTGCTACTAGATTAAGTCTACAGCACTTGTCTTAGGTTGTTTAGTAGTTAGGGTTGATTAGATCGCTTGTTTCTAATTAACTAAGATTGAGAAGAGATTCGAATCGAATTCGGACGGTGAATATTCATGGTATGAATTGATTAATACTTGCATCTATTGTCACGCCCCAACCCAGAAAACCCATCCAGGCCGGGACGTGAGGGTCCTAAACTCTAAATCAAACAGCGAGAGCCTCCCCTTTGAACATCAATTTTAAACCTGGTGCATGATTACAATATTCACAATTAATTTAAACTATCCTATCATCAAATCATAATACAATTTAACTTTGAAAAGATAAAATAATGATTCAAGTCATCTAGTACAGCAACCTCTGATCAATTTACATCAAATTGAAATACAAATATATATCTCCTTCAAATTACAATTTATACATTTTAAAGGTGTACATCAATTGAATATAATAAACTGATGATATCCTCGATCTCACGCACCACCAAGGGGAGTACCGCCTCCAACACCGCAACCACCTGAAAAAGAAGGGACTGCATCGACCTGCATCGCCGATGCAGCCCAGGTAGGAGTGAGCAACAAAGCTTGCTCAGTAGGGTTCTATGCTACGTCACTCACAAAGGAAAGGGAACACAACAGTGTCGTTCCTCCGCCTAAGTCTAAAGGATGCCACGGGGTCTCATAACCCCTATCGATTCCCCAAGGGATCCTACTCTTCTCAACCGACCAAGCTGGGAATACCATCCAAACACGCTGGGAGGAAACCAAGAAACAGAACCAGTAGGAACACCCTTTACCATAGCAGGAAGCCACTGCCTGGGGAAACATGTCAGGGACATCGACAACCATCCTTAGCACTTGGCCTTGGAGAAGCGACACGACCTCTAAACCTCAAATAATATAATATTCCAGTCCGACTACCTGATAATCCTCGAATGATATCAAACATGATCACTGATACAATCACGTCCTAATCCAAGACTACCCCAAACCCCGGTTCTATGGCTAGATCCGGGCTACCAGAGAACCCCGGATCAACGATCGAAACCATCGTCTACCACCTAGCCTGATGCTTCTAATGCAAACAGATGCATGAAATGCTCAAGCACAGAGATACAGGAATAGCAGCATGCAACAATATGCCAAGACACCAAACACGGGCTAGGCGAAGCGTCAAGCTTGCCGGAGGGTAAACATGCATAAAGTAGATAAAGGTTTAAACTACAACTATACCATACTATAACGGCGCCCACGGACTGTTAGCAAGCAATTTCTACAACGGGGGCACAACCCCGGCCACACAGATAATAATCAACCACATTTAAGACACACCCTCTGCCATTTAATTAGCTAAACATCCCAAGGGGCACAACCCCCTTGGTTCAACCACAAGCTAAATATACATATAAATAAGCATGACATGTGATTAAATGCTAATTAAACAAGGATGATTTATACCTAATTAGACATGCCAAAAATCAAACAATTAATCATCTAAAAACAACCAATTAGAACATGCTAGCCATCGAAATCTCTAGGAATACCAATCACATGAATCCCGAAGAATCAAACATGATAAAACATCAAAAATCCACTAAAAACACTATTCAAGGCTGGCGGTCGATCAACGGATCGACCGTGCAAAATCTAAGGTTGACGGTCGATCAACGGATCGACCGTGAGGTGTTATTTCGCTATTTTCGGGGCTCACGGTCGACCTTGGAGACCTCACGGTCGACCGTGGAGACCGCGACGGTTGATCCACGGATCATCTGTGGCACTATTCATCAGCAAATCTACTCCGACACAGTTTCGTATAAAAATCACCAAAACTCGTAGAAAAATCGGAAAAATATAAAATCAATTGGGTTGGAAAGTAGACTCGCAGATCTACAACTCTTATTTCTCATAGAAATCCAAGATCATGCATGTACAAGCCAGAAAACTCGCCGCAAGCCGGCTTTTCTTCAAGAACAGCAGAAAACCGAAAATCCGAGATTTATCATGCTTAAATCCTATTGAAATCTTAACCAAAGTTCATGAAACTTAAATCAGTAATTATACTAGGCCACATGCATCTAATAACACAAATTCATCAAGATCTAACGGTTAGATTTATCTAAACCCATTAATTAACTCATGTAGGTAGAACACCTACCGGACTGCGCATTCCTCAGTTGATTCCCCTCGAGTTGATCACCAACAAGGTTCCAAACCACACCAGCAGTCTTCCTCTCGTTGCCACGAATCCAACAAGCTTTCAAGCTCCCAAAAAGGTGGTCGGAGGAGGGAGAACGACGAAGAAGAAGGAGGAGGCTGATGGAGGAAAAACAGAGCAAGCTCTGTTTGCGGGAAGAAGAAGCAGGGAAAGAGAAGAAGAGAAGAAAGAGGAGAAGGAGAAGAGAAAGGAGCAGGTCGTGGAAGGTGGGGAAAAAAAGGAAGAAGGAGAAGACCTCTCCTCTCCTGCTCTCCTGACAAGGGAGGACGAAGAAGCTCACCTGCCCTGCGCAGGTTCAACTGCCCTGCACAGTACCTGGATCGATCCAAGTAGGCTGTCGAGCGATCGATAGTTATCGAGCGATCGATAGCGGTCGAGCGATCGATAGCGGTCGAGCGATCGATAGCTATCGAGCGATCGATAGCTATCGAGCGATCGAGCTATCGATCGAGCGATCGATAGCCGTCGAGCGATCGATAGCAGTGACCGCTCACGGGCCGCCAGCTGCCCAAAAGTAGGCTTCTGCGTGCCCGAGCCGGGATCTTCCGATCCGGGCCCACCTAGCCATTCTAAGCAAACACTAACACAAACAAGGTCAGTGTGTGCAACGCGGGTGTGAAACTGACCACCAGGAAGCATATTTACCAAAATGCCCCTGGGGTCAAAAACAGCGATGCGATCAACCGATCGCATCCCAAGGCCAACCGAGCCAAACCACAAATCCAGACCCTCGACCTAACGCAGTCGGACCGGGTTGGAGGTACGGGTCCTCACAACCTATTACCTTTAAAGAAATTTCGTCCCGAAATTCAAGGGTAGCGCCGGAAAAGAAGAATCAACTAGTCCTAGTGGCACGAACGCCCACACAAGGGAAACTACCTGCTGGGGTGAACAGTCGGGGAAACTCCCGACGCACGCGATCCTCCTGCCCCCACGTCAAGCCCTCTGCACCATCATGCCTCTATCTGATCATCACCAACAGTACCGATCTGCATCTCAGCCTCGGCTCTCGTCTGCCCACAATCTGCACTAGCTGCTCTATGTAGGCGACGTCCTCCTCGACTATGATGTCGTCGTGTCTGATCATGTGGGACGGATACTGACTGTACTTCCTCAACACCGAACATGTGACAATAGAACACGCCACTGACAAGTGCGTGAATAGATCTGATCTGTAAGCAAACTCTTTGCTGCCAGCTGTGAACTCTAACGGCTGTCACCTCTGACCTGATCTGCACTAACCTGTCTACCTCAAAGGTGCAATGCTGGTGCTGAGCCGTCAACTGCGAAAGTAGGCAAACTCCGCCATGAGGATGTGCTCTCGTCGGCTGACGTCTGCATCAATAACGCGTGCTCTAAGCACGTCACCATGGATCTGAATGGTCCTCTCTGAACGTCTGCCCGTCTGTACCGTGAGATGCTGTGCTGGAAGTCAACGATGTGATCATCGGCTCCTAAGAGCTGTACTGGAATATGTCTGTGATCCTGGAATCATGTTCCGGAGTGATGAAAACTGAAGCATCACGCCATCTGATCACATCTCTGACATGTGAACTGCTATGTGGCACACATACTCATCACATATGGTATATGTGCTGATCTGACCTCTGTATTTATCATTGATTCGGAATTAGAAGAGGAAGAAGTCATGGCCGGAAATCGGACTTTGAAAGAACTTGCAGCCCCAGATTTGAATCAACAACCCTTATGCATTATATTTCCTACTTTGGATGTTGCTACTACTTTTGAATTAAAATCTGGACTAATACACCTCTTACCTACTTTTCATGGACTTTCAGGTGAGGATCCTCACAAGCATTTAAAGGAGCTTCATGTTGTGTGCACAAGTATGAAGCCCATGGGGGTGACTGAAAATCAAATCAAATTGAGAGCCTTTCCATTTTCTTTGAAGGATTCGGCTAAAGATTGGCTTTATTATTTACCATCTGGGAGTATTACCACATGGAACGAGATGAAGAGGTTGTTTTTAGAGAAGTATTTTCCAGCCTCAAGAGCGGCCAACATTAGAAAAGAGATATGTGGTGTAAGGCAACATAATGGAGAATCTCTACATGAATATTGGGAACGTTTTAAGAAATTATGTGCAAGTTGTCCCCATCATCAAATTAGTGAGCAATTACTTATCCAATATTTTTATGAGGGCTTACTAACCAATGACAGGAGTATGATTGATGCCGCTAGTGGAGGAGCTTTGGTGGATAAAACACCTGAAGCCGCGAGGAACTTGATTGCAAATATGGCAGCTAATTCTCAATAATTTAATACTAGACTTGATTCTTATTCAAAACATGTTAATGAGGTAAATGTTTCATCTCTTGAACAACAGATTGCGAGTCTAACTTCTCTTGTTCGTCAAATGGCTGTAGGTAATATGCAGACAGCGAAGGTTTGTGGAATTTGTTCGGTGGCGGGACATCCAACCGATATGTGCCCAACTCTTGAAGAGGAGCCCATTGAATAAGTAAATGCAGCTGGGAGTTTCCCAGGACCACCGCAGAGGAAGTATGATCCCTATTCAAACACGTATAATCCGGGATGGAGGGATCACCCCAAACTCAACTATGGGAATCCACAAGTAAATCAGCCTACAACTCAATTTCGCTCAACTGGACAGCAATATCAACAATATAGACCGCCATACCCCCCGAGACCACAACCAAACCCAACTCCGAATTCTGATATGTCTTTAGAAGATATTGTTAATTCCCTTTCTACTAATGCTTTGCAATTGCAACAGGATACAAAACAACTTCAACAGGATACAAAACAATTTCAACAAGAGGCAAAGGCCAGTATCCAAGGATTGGAACATCAAATGGGCCAAATGGCGACTGTAATTAGCAAGTTAGAGGCGCAAAGTTCGGGAAAATTACCTTCTCAAACGGTAATAAATCCAAGAGAGAATGCAAGTGCAATCATTTTGAGAAGTGGTAAAGAAGTTGAGACTCCAATCAAGGAAATTCCTGCATCTTCTCTGCAAGGAAACGAGCAAGACATCGTCGCGGACAAAATCTTTCCCGATGACGACGACTTACCTAAACGTAAGTTTCCACCTCTTTCTGATTATAAACCTGTACCTCATTTTCCTCAGGCTTTGACAGAATCAAGAAAATATGAGAAGAATTCAGATCTATATGAGACTTTTCGCCGATGCGAGGTAAATATTCCACTCTTAGATGCACTTAAACAAGTACCTCGTTATGCCAAATTCTTGAAAGAATTGTGCACAATTAAGAGAAAGCAGAAACTTAAAGGATGCGAGAAGGTGAAAGTAGGGGAAAATGTTTCTGCAATTCTTCAAAGAAAAATTCCTACAAAGTGTAGGGATCCAGGTATGTTTACTATCCCATGTACAATTGGTAACACCAAATTTGAGAAAGCCATGTTAGATTTGGGAGCTTCTATCAATGTCATGCCATATTCTATATATTCTTCTTTAAAACTTGGGCCTTTGAATGAAACTGGTGTTGTGATTCAATTGGCTGACAGATCTAACGCTTATCCTAAAGGTGTAGTTGAAGATATTCTTGTGCAAGTCAATGATTTAGTTTTCCCTGCTGATTTTTATGTGCTTGATATGGAGAATGGTGATCATAGTACTCCTATTTTGTTGGAAAGACCTTTCTTGAAGACATCCAAGACTAAGATAGATGTCCATAGTGGCACACTTACCATGGAATTTGATGGTGAAACTGTTAAGTTTAATATATATGATGCCATGAAATATCCTGCTGATGATTGTTCAGTGTATTCAATTCATGTGATTGATTATTTATCACAGGAAGTTTTTGAACTTAGTGATAAAGATGAATTGGAAGTGGCTATTAGCAAATCTCTTGAGGAAGAAAATGAGGAGCTATCTTTGAGTACTAATTTGCAGGAAACTGTTGCAACACTGAATGATTTTTCGATAATTCAGCAATCAGGTAACGATTCTTCTAGTTCATTACCTGTATCTAATGAGAAATCATTACTTTCTGAATTGCAAGCACCTATTCCAGATCTGAAACCTCTTCCTAATCATCTTAAATATGCTTTTCTTGGAGATGAAGGAGTATTACCAGTGATTATCTCCAATAACCTTAGTGCACCACAGGAAGAAAAACTTGTGCAGGTTCTTAAGGAGCATAAGACAGCTATTGGTTGGACAATTGCAGACATCAAGGGAATCAGCCCGAGTACATGTATGCATCGTATCTTGCTTGAAGAGGGAGCGAAACCTTCCCGCCAACCACAAAGAAGGTTAAATCCGCCCATGATGGATGTTGTAAAGAAGGAGATCCTCAAGCTGCTTGAAGTTGGAGTGATCTATCCTATTTCGGATAGCACTTGGGTTAGTCCAGTTCAAGTTGTTCCTAAAAAGACAGGAATAACCGTGGTGAGAAATCACAAAGATGAGTTAGTTCCCACCCGTGTGCAAAATGGGTGGAGGGTTTGTATTGATTATAGAAAATTGAATGCTATAACCCGCAAAGACCACTTCCTTTTACCTTTTATTGATCAGATGCTTGAAAGATTAGCTGGTCATTCTTATTATTATTTTCTTGATGGTTATTCAGGGTACTTTCAGATTGCAATTGCCCCTGAAGATCAGGAAAAGACGACGTTTACATGCCCATTTGGAACTTTTGCTTATCGTCGCATGCCTTTTGGTCTTTGCAATGCCCCAGCTACTTTCCAAAGGTGTATGGTTAGTATATTCTCAGATTATATTGAACAGATCATAGAGGTTTTTATGGATGATTTCACAGTTTATGGAAACTCTTTTGATAATTGTTTACATAACCTTACACTTGTTCTTCAAACTTGCATAGAAACTAGCCTTGTGTTAAATTCTGAGAAATGTCATTTCATGGTTAAACAAGGTATAGTTTTGGGTCATGTTGTTTCATCTAAAGGAATTGAGGTCGATAAAGCTAAAGTTGATGTCATTCAATCTTTACCTTATCCCACTAGTGTGCGGGAAGTTCGTTCTTTTCTTGGACATGCAGGTTTTTACCGAAGATTCATCAAGGACTTCTCCAAAATTGCATTACCGCTATGCACGTTGTTACAAAAGGACAAGGTTTTTGAGTTCGATGATGCATGCAAAAAGGCATTTGATAAGCTGAAAGAATTGTTGACTTCTACTCTAATTATTCAACCCCCAGACTGGAGTGTTCCTTTCGCGATAATGTGTGATGCAAGTGATTATGCAGTGGGCGCAGTTTTGGGTCAAAAGATTGGAAGAGCTTCTCATGCCATTTACTATGCTTCCAAGACTTTGGATGATGCCCAGAGAAATTATTCTACAACTGAAAAAGAACTTTTAGCCGTTGTGTTTGCTTTAGAAAAATTTCGTTCTTATTTACTTGGTACTAAAGTCATTGTTTACTCTGATCATGCAGCTCTTCGTTATTTAATGACGAAGAAGGAGGCAAAGCCGAGATTAATACGATGGATACTTCTCTTGAGTGAATTTGATTTGGAGATAAAAGACAAAAGAGGAACAAAAAATCAGGTTGCAGATCATCTGAGTCGATTAGTTCATGTGGAGGATAAACTTCGTCTGCAGGAAACATTCCCTGATGAACAATTATTTTCTGCAACTGTGACATTACCTTGGTATGCAAATATTGTGAATTATTTGGTTACTAATATGTTACCTTCTGATTTGTCTAAGGCTCAAAGAGATAAGATCAAAAGTGATGCCAAATACTATGTGTGGGATGACCCATATTTATGGAAGCATTGTGCAGATCAAGTAATAAGAAGGTGTGTTCCTGAAAATGAAATTATTTCTATACTCACTTTTTGTCATTCTTATGCTTGTGGAGGTCACTTTGGAGTTAAGAGAACGGCAAGAAAGGTGTTAGAATGTGGTTTCTATTGGCCTTCTTTATTTCAAGATTCATACTCTCTTTGTAAATCATGCGAGAATTGTCAAAAGATAGGTAATATATCCCAAAGGAATGAGATGCCACAAACCCCCATATTATTTTGCGAAATTTTCGATATTTGGGGCATCGATTTCATGGGTCCGTTCCCTATATCTTTTGGTTATGTTTATATTCTACTTGCTGTGGATTATGTTTCAAAATGGGTAGAAGCTAAAGCTACCAGGACTGAAGATTCTAAAGTTGTTGCAGATTTTATCAAGTCTAACATATTATCCAGGTTTGGAATTCCAAGAGCATTCATAAGTGATCGAGGCACACACTTTTGCAATCGAACTGTGGAGGCGTTGCTGAGGAAGTACCATGTGACCCATAAGGTATCAACCGCCTATCATCCGCAAACGAGTGGACAAGCGGAAGTGTCAAATCGAGAGATCAAGTCCATCATTGAAAAGACGGTAAATCCAAATAGAAAAGATTGGAGTTTGCGTTTGGATGATGTGTTGTGGGCATATAGAACTGCATATAAGACACCCATCGGTATGTCACCTTATCGCTTGGTATTTGGGAAACCATGTCACCTTCCAGTTGAGTTAGAACATAAAGCTTATTGGGCTATCAAGAGCTTTAATATGAATATGGATGAGAGTGGAGAACACAGGAAGTTGCAGCTGCAAGAATTAGAGGAAATTCGCAATGATGCCTATGAGAGCGCTAGGATTTACAAGGAAAAGACAAAAGCTTTTCATGATAAGATGATCTCTAGAAAGGAGTTTAATGTTGGTCAAAAAGTTCTCCTTTACCAATCACGCTTACGTTTGTTTCCAGGTAAGTTGCGTTCTCGTTGGATTGGACCTTTTATTGTTACTAATGTTTTTTCTCATGGTGCAGTTGAAATTCAAAGTTTAGCCACTTCCAAAATGTTTACGGTGAATGGCCATCGACTTAAACCTTTCTATGAAGGCGTTCCAACATAAAAGTTGGAAAAATTGGACCTTGAGGAGCCAACTTATACTGATTAAAAAAGCCAACATGAAGTCGAGCCAATGACAATAAATAAAGGCGCTGCTTGGGAGGCAACCCAAGGGGAGTTCGTTCCTTTCTCTTTTTATTTTCGCATTTCCATTTTAGTTATTTTTGCTTTTCTTTGCATTCCACCTTCCATTGGGGACAATGTCAGTTTAAAGTGTGGGGGAGGAGATCTAGGTTGCATTTGCCATGAGCGAGAATCAGTTAAGCTTGACATATTCATAACATGATTTAATGAGTAATTTTGCGACTTAGAATTAATTAGTTGAGTTATTTTCCTTGAAATGGTAGTGACTAAATGAGTAGACAAAAGCTGGTGAGATTTTGAGCCTTTAGACTGACACATTCATATCAGTCTCACTAATTTCTTTCATGAGAGATATTCTTCCATGAATTTGTTTCTCTAGAACTTGCTTTAATTCTATTTGAGGTCACATTGACACATGTATACATGAACATGATTAAGGCCATCTTTGTTATAAGTTACATAAGCCAAATAGCCTACCTTTTGATTAAATCCTTTTGCTAAACACCTTCGAGCTTTATTGACTTCATTGTTAACCCACATTACAAGATTTAAACCTGAAAAAAAAAAAAAAAATATTTCCGTTACCCAAGCCATAAAACTAGTGGAGCATTGATCATCATTATGATATGTATGGGTGCAAAAGTTCAAGTGTGGGGGTGTTTGGATTTGTGGTATGGCTATGATTGGTGAAGTGGAGTTTATTTTCATACTCAATTTGTGAGCATGTTGTTTCTGAAAAAAAAAAAAAAAAACAAGAAAGTGAAGGAGGAAATTGTTTCTCATGTTACAAAATGTGTTTATGAATCCTCCTAATACTCCAAAAAATGGGTATGTCTATGTATGATTTCTACAAAGGTGGAAGTTTTTGCAAAAGATTGTTCACTATTTCAGTAAAAAAGTATTCCTTTGAACAATCTCTTTGCCAATGTGGTAATGTTTTATGGGTTGAGTATGTTAAAGCTAAGTTGAAGAAAGTTGTTGAATGGAGTGATTGGTTGTACATGTCTTATTGATGCATTTTTGCTCCATTAGTTCCATTGGCTTTTGAGCTACATTCCCAAATATTTCCCACCTTAATCCTGGACCCCATTACAACCTTTTGAAGTCCTTATGATTTGTGTTATGCATGTGATTCTAGTGGCGGAGAATGAGAAGATATGCAAGCTTATGGTAGATCATTTTCATTGGAATGAATTTGAGTGAAATACATACCCTTCAAACAAATGAGAGTTGAGTGTTTATTTCCGTGAGGGTCTACTTGTTTAGTATGCTCTATATTCAAGTGAATGCTTATTGATTGATTTTTAAGTTGTCTAAAACTGTTTGTTCATAATATGTTATGAGTTGTGAAGAGCTTGATTGTTCTTTGTTGATGGCGTTGCAACCTTGATATCTTGAGTAGAGTGAATTTTAGTTTTGCCCGAGGACGAGCAAAAGCTAAGTATGGGGGAATTTGATGAGAATGCATAATGTTATATTTTTATCCCTTAATACTTAGTCTCCTGTACTTATTTAGTTCCTAAATACACTCATTATTCTTATATTTTGATTTAGGATGCAATTGAAATCCTTAAGTTGAAAAGAAGCTAAAAAGAGTGCATGGATCAACTTTAAAGATTTATCTGTACCTGCTCATGAAGAGTCAGAGGATGTACCATACATGGTTGGAAAGCTCTTGAAGTCTAGTTTCTGGAGAATTTTACGGTTCGTGATTCCGAGTTTCCTAGAGGAAGTTACGGCAATTTTAGTACCGATGGCGCAGTCTGGATGGCAGAGCAGTGAATAAGCTGAACAGTCCGAGCGATCCGACTCCCCAGGATGGATCGATCCAACTATGCAGAATCGTGACAGAACATGTATTTTTTGGCTGAACATGGTCCGATCGATCGAACCATCCCTCCTATTGAGCCAGATCGATCCGACTCCTAGAGTCGGATCGATCGGACTCGGAAAATGTCAGAAATTGCAGATTTTAATGAGCCAAATCGATCGGAGATCTAAAGTTCGATCGATCGGACTCAATAATAGCCAGAGAAGATGAATTTTTATGCATCCGATCGATCCAGCACCTAAAGTTCGATCGATCGGACTTGGGAATTAAAGTTGACAGAACGTATGCTTTCTAAAGGAGCACAGTTCGATCGATCCATCCATCGATCGGACTCGGGCGTGACTACAAGTTGAAGAGTTTAATGAGACTGATCGATCCAACACTCCGAGTTGGATCGATCGGACTTTCCCCAGTGAAGAAAATCAACGATTGTGATCTAATCCGAGGTTGGATACACTTGAGGCTATAAATAGGACTCTTTCTAGGGTTTGAGGGGGGATTCTTGGACACTTTTGGCTGCTCTTTCTCTTCTTTTATATTTTTTCTAGGTTTTCTTTTGCTTTATGAAATCTTTTGGAGGATTGTTCTTGATGGCCCTGCGTGGCTAAATCTTGATCCTTGGTCGAGGAGACTGAAACCTCGGAATCAATGAAACTGTGAGATCTAATTTATTTTTATTGTTCAGTTTATACATGAGTATTGGATGTTCTTCTGAGATTAAATCTTCATGATTACCTTGTCTAATTGCTAAGAGGCCTACTAGTTTATTATTCATGGTGATCTACTGCTAGGTTTGATATCAAATCCGGAATTGTTTGATCCCTCTAATCTGTGAAGCAACTAGGATCTAATAATTTACTGCTGATCAGATCTTGTTAGATCTTAGGAAGAATATTCAACTAGATTAAATGCAACCGCTTGTGCTTGTGTTGTTTAGCTTCATCGATCTCCCTATTCTTAATGCTGCTACTAGATTAAATCTACAGCGCTTGTCTTAGGTTGTTCAGTAGTTAGGGTTGATTAGATCGTTTGTTTCTAATTAACTAAGATTGAGGAGAGATTCGAATCGAATTCGGACGGTGAATATTCATGGTATAAATTGATTAATACTTGCATCTATGATCAGTTGTTGGATTCCGATGGTGGATGTTGACTCAGACCAAGGTTTGTTCTCTTGATTTAACTCGTTTCTTCGCTTTAGATTATTTATTTATTGTTTTTCCTCACGTTTAAAACCCCCCATCTTTGTTCACTAAGCACAAAACTAGGCTAAACACTTTTCGTGGGATCGACTCGTACTCGCACTACTACATTTATTTTAACGAGTATTGGTTTTATTTTTGAGTGCCTGCGACAGCATATCACACTGATTCGTATACTTACGATATATAAAATTTATTCATCTGTTATCAGCCGATTCCTTTGCCTGTGGTGTCGGAAGGCATGGCGGTGAGGTTTCAGCCTTGTTGGCCAGCCTGTCCCTGTTTGGTTCTGAGGAATTGCAGCAGAGCAATTTTCCTAGGATCGTGTGCAACTTTGCAGACGTGTTTCCCGAGGCGTTGTCGGGGCTTCCACCGTCCAGAGAGGTCAATTTTGAGATCCACCTAGTACTAGGTACCGCATCGATCTCTCTCCTAGCTTTCAGGATGGCACCAGTAGAGCAGAGCGAGTTGAGGACCCAGTTGGACGAGCTGACCAGCAGAGGCTTCATCCGACCCAGCATGTGTCCCTGGGGGTGCCAATGTTGTTTGCAAAGAAGAAGGATGGTGTCCTTTGACATTACATAGACTATAGGCGGCATAACAAGGTGACAGTGAAAAACAGGTATCCGATGCCACGGATCGATGACTTGTTCGACCAGTTGCGAGGATCTTCAGTGTTCTCGAAGATCGACCTCCTCACAGGCTACCACAAGTTGAGGCTTCGGGATTGCTACATCCCGAAGACGGCATTCTGGACTCGATATAGCCTCTTCGAGTTCATGGTGATGCCGTTTGGGCTGACGAACGCACCAGCATCGTTCATGGATCTGATGCAGAGGATCTTCCGACCGTTCCTAGACCAGTTCATGGTGGTGGTCATCGACGACATTCTGATCAACTCTCGGTCAGAGGAGGAGCACGGGCGACAATTCGCAACATTGTTGCAGCTACTTCGTGAGCATCGGCTATATGCCAAGGCTTCCAAGTGTGAGTTCTGGCTTACAAAGGTGGAATTGCTTGGACATGTGGTGTCGGCAACAGGGATCTCAGTTGACCTAGCCAAGGTCGAGGCAGTGGTACAGTGGCAGAGACCGAGAACAGTGTTCGAGATCCGCAGTTTCCTAGGCCTGGCGGGATACTACAGACGGTTCGTGCGGGACTTCTCTAGAGTTGTCGGACCGATGACCTGATTGACACACAAGGCCGTCCCGTTCGTGTGGGATGATGCTTGTGAACTAGCCTTTGTGGAGCTGAGGATGAGGTTGACCAGTGTGTCGGTGTTGATCGTCCCCGAGCGAGGCATGTGTTACAATGTCTACTGCGATACCAGCGGTGAGGGTTTGGGTTGTGTCCTCATGGAGGAGGGACACGTAGTTGCCTATGGTTCTCATCAGCTGAAGAACCATAAGAGGAACTATTTGACCCATGACTTGGAGCTAGAAGCAGTGGTCTTCGCCCTGAAGACCTGGCGGCATTACCTCCATGGCGAGAAGTTCTCTGTCTTCTCGAACCATAGCAGTTTGAGGCACGTTTTCACCCAACGTGACCTCAACCTGAGGCAGCGACGTTGGATGGAGCAACTGGAGGACTACAACTTTGAGTTGCATTACAATCCTGGTAAGGTAAACGTCGTAGCGGGCGCACTGAGCTGATAGGTGAGAGATATCAGGGCAGCAGTGGCAGGGTTATCAGCGCGGCAGTGGCAGGTATTGAAGACAGCGGGCCAGTTAGGGCTCGTGTTTGAGGATCAGGGATCCAGTAGCTTCCTCTATACATTACAGAGTATGCTAGCAGTTCTTGCCAGAGTGATAGAGGTGCAGCGTAGTGATACAGTGCTCGATGAGTTGCGCACACCGGCAGGCACGGAGGGCGCAAACGGGGACTAGACAGTATCGTCAGACGGAGGACTACAATTCAGAGGCAAAGTAGCGGTTCCGGCAGATCGAATTTTACGAGACGACATCCTATGAGAGGTCCATCACTCTCATTTTGCAGTTCAATCCGGGGGCACCAAGATGTACCAGGACCTGTGATGGCAGTTCTGGTGGTGTTGGATGAAGAGGTCAGTGACAAAATTCGTATCACGCTGCCTTACATGTCAGAAGGTCAAGGCAGAGCACCAGCGAACACCAGGGTTACTTCAGCCCCTTCCACTGGCTGAGTGGAAGTGGGAGCATATCACGATGGACTTCGTGACCGGGCTACCAAAATCTCCTAGGGGGAATGGCGCGATTTGGGTCATCGTTGATTGATTGACCAAATCGGCGCACTTCATGCCTATGCAGATGACAAACTCGACAAACAGGTTGGGCAGTTTGTACGTCAGAGAGGTGGTCAGACTACACAGAATTCCAGTATTTGTAGTGTCAGACCGTGACCCCAGGTTCACCAGTAGGTTTTGGCGAGGCTTTCAGGAGGCAGTTGGAACACTGATGACTTTCAGTACGGCATTCCATCCACAGATAGATGGGCAGTGGGAGAGGACGATCCAGATCTTAGAGGACACGCTGAGAGCATGTGTCCTCGATGCCGGAGGCAGCTTGGAGGAGTACGTTCTCTTGGTGGAGTTCGCCTACAACAACAGCTCCCAGTCCAGTCTTGGAGTAGCACCTTTCGAGGCATTGTACGGTAAGCCGTGTCGTTCCTGAGTTTGCTAGGCAGAGGCTGGAGAGGCACCACTCACCTGTCCAGACATCGTCAAACGGTCGTCAGAGAGGCCCTTGGAGTTCGCGAATTCCATCCTCTGCTCTTGGCTGCCGGCGGTTTGAGGTTCCTCTCCAATCCCCTGTATGATGTCCTCCTCGAGCTGGTAATGTTGTGATTGGATTCCTGCAATTGCTTTGCTGGGTTGTGGACTGCCGTTGTCATTCCCCTGTTCTTGACCGCCGGTTGCTTGAGATACCTCCAAACCCTTCCCCGATTTCTCTCTGGCCCCTGGTGTTAGCTCCGGCATTTACTACGGCTGGCCTCTTCCTTCCCCTGTTTTTGGGTGGACTGCCCCTTCCTTCCTCTATTCTCCTCCTCAGCTCTCTTCCTCCCTGCCTGTGTTGAATCCTTCTGATGTTGTTAACTTGGCATTTCCGGGTTTGCTTGTTCTCCCTTGGAATGATTGGCTGTTTCTTGGTTTTGTCGTCGTAGCTTCAATGGCAGTAGTTACCCAGTTCTCTGGCTGGCTCGTTGGATGAATGCTAGACTAAGGACTGGATCTATGTTGTCTCCTTCTCCTATTTTTTTTCGCAGGTCTGCCATGGATTCTGATGCTAGGCCGTGCCCTGTTTTTGGTCCCCTGGTTCCACCCTCATCTTTCTCCCCCTCTACTGCCATGGGCTGCATACGTGATCTCTGTTTGAATGGGCCGTTGGATTAATTACTGAACTTTAATTGCCATCCTCGTATCCTATTGTTTTGTCTGGAGGTAGGCCAAACTAGAGTCTTGATTGAATCATATTACCACTCTTTACTGTCGTGTTTCTGCCTCTATTTAATTCTTGCAATTGCATGGTTGCCTCTATTCAATCATTTTCAGGTCTCCCTTTATAAACCCCCACCCGATCAAACATACATCTTCTCCTCTGGTTTGACCGTGTCCTAGCCTCTCTCCATCGACCGCGGCTCCTCTAGTTCGACTGCGCCCTACTCTTCACCTCTCAAAACCCTAACCTAGCCGCGCACCATGCCTTGCACCAAGAATGCCAGACCTCCTCCACCTCAGGCACTGACTCCTCCACCCCAGGCACCGACTCAAGCTGAGAAGAGGAAGCAGGCAGTAGCAAAGAGAAAGAAAGGGACGAACAAAACCAAAGCTTCAGTCGGAGGGTCCCCATCCATTCCTTCATCTACTCCTTCCTACGATGATTACTTCTTCCTAGACAGGAATTGGTATAACTCTTGACCTGAGTTTAAGGATAAATTTGTGGGTTCGGGTAGAGTCCTTTAGTTGCTTTATAGGAAAGGAACATGTAGTCGAAAACAATTTCACTGATATGGGTTGGAAGAAATTCTTAGAGATGCCCCAATATATGTATCCAGAAATGGTTCACTATTTTTATTGGAACATGACTAAAGATATTCATGATGAAAGATATGTGGACATTAGTAGCTATTTCTATGGAAATAAAGTCAAGATTACTATAGAATGGTTAAATGGGATACTAAATGCACCAATTCAAGGGGAGTTCTCCTATTTTACTTAGTATGAGGATCTCCCAAGATTTGATAGGGTTATAAACAAGGGAGAAGGGCAATCCTTAGACCTAGTCAAGGTAATAAAATTCCTATAGGATTAAATGACATACACCAAAACTATAGGGAGCTTAGCCACTTTCTAGGAACAAATCGTTTTCCTAAGCTTGGCCACCATGATCACTTGAAGCCCATTCATGTCTATGTTCTTTCATGCATGGATAGGAAGAAGCCTTTAAACTTAGGTTATATCAATATCAAGAAAATGCTTAACCTTACGGCTAGGCAATCACTACCTTTTGGAGGACTACTAACAAAAATTTTCCAAGCCCTTACCCTCCACCTAGCCATTGATGAAAGAAAACCACTTTCTCAAACCTTCAATAAATCCACCTATAAAAGGATGGTGACCGCCAAGCAAGCCTTGGGCCTTATTGTTCCTGATAGTAGAAGTGATAAGAAAGGAGAGCATCAAGAAGAGCATGATCAAGAAAACATAGATGGAGAAGAAGGTGAGCCAAGATTTCAAGGTGAATCCTTCCATAGCCGAGCTCGTCGAACCACGACACAAAGACTTGATGAGCTAAAAGCAACATTGGAAAGGATGGAAGTCAATCAAGGTGACATCAAGACTTCCCAAGCACAGATCAAGGAAGATCAAGCAAAGATGTCGAAGAAACTTGAAGACATTTTTACCAACATAAAAAATGAATTTCCACCTTCCACACCTTCAGTTGATTGATCCTAAACCCCATCCATGTTTTTTTTTGATGATGCCAAAGGGGGAGAAAAAGTTGTGATGAATGTTGAAAACAATTGCTCTATATTTCATTTCATATTTTTACTCTTGTATTTTTGAAAACCTTGTTTTTGAAATGAAGCTCTTGTAATCCAAAGTTTTTCGAATGTTTTTGAATGTAAGTGTTGTAATGCAAGTGTTCAAATCTTTTGAATGAAAGGTAATGTCATTGGATATTGTACATCTTTTGATCGTTATACAATGTTGTTGGATAGTGTTAAGATGTATTGGTACATAATTTTTTATCTCCAATATTCATATGAACTATTCCATGATAGCCTACATTCATTTCTTTTAAAAGAAGTGAACATGCTAAAATCTAAGTTATCTTGTCATTATATCTTAAAATTAACTTTTCCTATCATTTTAGTGATATATGACTTGTGTGCATCCTTAGTATTCAATTTAGAACTATTTTTAAAAAAGGAATGGATGCATAGATTAAGAGGGAGATTTAATATTTTATTATCACATTTAAAAGGGTTGTCATCATGAAAAAGGGGGAGATTGTTGATCCTAACCTTATTTTGATGATGCCAATATACATTAAATGATAAATCTTTAATATTTTATCAGCACAATAATATGTTTAATATTTATTACTCCTTTAATTGGAAGTCTTAAATTCAATATTTGAGTTATTATTATGCTGACGGTCGATGCATTGATCGACTGTGGGGTTGCACGGTGGATGCACCAAACTTGGCAAAATAAAATGTTGGCTCGTGGTCGATCGGAGCATCGACCCTGGAAAGCCATTTTCTTGACAGAGCATGACGGTCGATGCGATAGTCGATGGACCGGTCGACCGTGGAGCATGGCTATTTTAGTTTCAAATGTTGTAGGCTCACGGACGATGTGGCGGTCGACTGTGGAGTATCATGATGAAAAGAGAAGAGGCGACAGTCGATCGGAGCATCGACCCTGGGAAGCATTTTTCACAACAGAGGCTCACGGTCGATCTGGCGATCGATGGGTTGATCGACCGCTGCTCACGAAGGTTGAGTTTTTGTACCTGACGGTTGATGTGGCGGACGATGCATGGATCGACCGCCAGCAGCACGCAGAGTAAAAAACTAGCCGTTGGAGTATTGGAGGGAGCCGTTGGAGCTTGTTTTTGAGCTGATTGAAGACCAGATACAAGTAGTCTTTTATTGTAAACTTGCAATAAGAATTATTTTTTTTTTTGAACATTTGGGTAAGTTTAAGCAAAAGTCATCTACTCTTTCCCTTTGAGCTACAATCTTTGTAAAGCTTCCTCAAGTGTCAAGAAGTAACTTGTGAAGATCTGAACAGTTCGTTGCTGACGTTGTAAGGTTCCCAAGCCACCCGAAAGCTTGGTGGAAAGCTTGTAATCGATTTTGCAACAAGTGGAACCTCAAGGAGTACCTTGAGTGAAGTGGACGTAGACCAAGGTTGGGTCGAACCACTATAAAACAACGGTGAAATCTCTCTAACTTCTTCCTATTAATTGATTGCATTGTTTTGTTCTCATTCACAAGCATACAACTATCTTGAACTCCCCTACCTAGGTTTTTCATTTATCGAATTTTTTGAAATAGTCCAACCCCCCCCCCCCTCTCTTGGGCTTTCATTGTCCGGATAAGGACGCTGAACAGACATAGTCCGATCGGTCGCTATGGGAGCCACCGATCGGACTTGGGTCTATAAGAGACCTGTGAATCGCCTCTGTTTTGTCTTTTCTTCTTCTCTCTTCTTCTCTCCTCTAATCCGCCGGGATAGCTCGTTGCAAGTGTTGGGAGAGGCTGCCAGCTGCTAGGGGAGAAGCCCTCCACCTCCCTTGGACGGTTTACTCGAGGATTAAACGTGTATTAAGCATAGTTAGGTAGGATTCTTCATTCTAGCTAGTTTTGGTGTTCTTTGTTGTTCAATTGATTGTTTCTTCAATTAAAGTATGCTAGATGATGCTTATAGGGTTGCTTAATAACTGATTAAAGTTTGAATAGATTTTAGTTTTAATTGATATGGATTTAAGCAAGTTGTCCTTAAGTTATTTTTGGATTTTCTGAGTTAATTAGAATAGTGGTGTTGTGGCTTCTTTTCGGAGCTGTACGTGCATGACCTCAGTTGGTCTTCTAAATTACAGTTGTAGAAATCTGAGTTACCATTCAACTTCAATTGATTTCACAATTTTCGTATTTAATGTCGATTTCTGGTGAATTAAATGGCCAGGCTGTGCAGAACAGGGCAGTCAGTTTAATTAAGGAAATTAATTGGTTTTTTGTTATCCAATTGATTTAATGTTTGGAGGAGATGATCTTAGTGATATTTAGGTGTGATCTGAAAAGTTTAGTTTCAATCCAAGCTATTTTCGGAGGGATTTTGATTGGTTAATCAAAACCGGATTTTTACCAAAATTGTAGGTTTTCATCTATTATCGTTTACCCGATTGATATAACTTTTGGATATTTGATTCGTGGTATGCCAGTGAGTGGGCATATCAAGTTTCATGTCAATCGGTCAGTTAGATGGAAAGATTTCTTTTTTTGAGCTTAGTGGGGTATTATGGTTTGATTTCGATAAATTGATTATTTTAATCTTAATCTAGATATATGTTATTATATCTGTGTAGGCCCATGTGTGGCTTGTGGTTAAACCAAGGGAGTCACGTCTCCCTGGGATGTGTAGAATAAATGGGCCATATGTGTCGCGCCCCGACCCGCGAAAGCCCAACCGGGCCGGACGACGCGAACCGGAACCTAACTAAATGCGGAAATAAAGGCGAGGGGTTCCCCCCAACTTACTGATCTCATTAAATAGTTCATAAGCACCCCTGAATAATACAATAAATTCAGACCTCAAAAGATATAATATAATATTCAAAAACCTCAAATGGGTTACAACAGTTTATACATCATACTCCCGTAGGAGACTAACTATAACAAAAATGTAGAAAGGGATCACCGGTCCTGAAACCCCGCCAGACGCCGCCGCGCCACCAAACACCTGCCCGGTAGGGGCTACTGAAGAAGAGCTGGCGCTTGCACCTGCAAAACGCAGACCGGGTAGGAGTGAGCATAAAGCTCAGTAGGGTTCTACACTACGTCACACAGAAGGAAGGGGAACGCAAGAGTGTCGCCCTCAAGTAAGACCTGGGTGTATACAGGGGTCCCATAACCCCACCGCGTGTCCCTGAGGCCCACGAACATGGTCGCAATCAGTAGCAGGAAACAACACTGCTGGCCCACAAGCAGGGAACGGCACTGCAGGCGAGAAATAGCACCGCTAAGTAGTCAACCTCTCTACTCAAGGGTCAACACAGTGGAACACGGGCTAAACCTCAGCATCCGACTTAAGGTCAACACGACCTCTATGACCATCAAGCAACATGTGTACCAGTCATCTAAGCCTATCATCAAGTTTGACTGGACAACACAATTCGAACAGAATCCTAACTACCCAACCCCGGTCCTAGGGCTAAATCCGAGTTTCCAGCCTCGGAACGGCGATCTACAAATCACCCACGCCCTAATCTTATGCAACTAATGCACAACAGAGAATGCATGCTATGAACATACACAAGAATGAGAAATAGGCATGCAATAGTATGACAAGGCAGCATATAAGTCCAACCGGATCGCTATAGCGGTACTACCAACCGCTGCCAGCCGATCCGCAGCGAGTCCCGGCATTACAACGGCACCACGACCGTCAACCGCAGACTCCTGCAACAGGAAGCAACCCCGAAAACTTCGATGAACAGTAAAAATATAATATTATAATCCGAGCTTATAATATTCTATTAAAACACCAAAACATTCTCTACATAGCAGCTAGTTTACCCCGTCGATCCGATGTCCAAACGACATCGGATTCACGATCCAACTTAGACTCATGTAGATCTACATGCTGGGATCAACATATCCAAAATCCATGATCATCCAATGGTTGGATTAACGCGAAAACATTAATCAAAACAACTAATCAAAACTCTATAAAACGCCATTAGTCAGCTTGGGATCGATCCGTAACATTTGGATCGATCCGAAGCTTCATACCAGCTTCAGATCAGCCTCGTCGCAGGCCACGAGAAAAATCACCACAATTCATAGAAAAATCGGACAAATATGAAATAAACTGGAATGTAAAGCTAACGAAGAGATCTACAACTCTTATGTTTATCAAAAGCCAAGATCATACACGTACAAGCCGGAAAACTCGCCGCAAGCCGGCTGTTCTTCAAGAACAGCAGAAAACCGGAAAATCCGAGATTAATCATGCATAAATCCTACTCAAATCTCAACCAAAGATCATGAAACTTTTATCAGTAATTCTAATAGACAAGATGCATCCAACAACACAATTTCATCGAGATCTAACGGCTAGATTTAACGAAACCCATTAAACACTCTCGTAGGTAGAAAAACCTACCGAACTGCGCTAGTCCTCGGCTGATTCCCCGCTAACCAGCTGCTAACCAAGCTCCAACCCACATCAGTGATCGTCCTCACGTCGCCACGATTCCAACGAGCCTTCAAGCTCCCAAAATGGTGGTCGGAGGAGGGAGAACGACGAAGAGCAAGGTGGCTGCCCCGGAAGGAAACAGAGCAAGCAGAGCTTGCGGGAAGAAGAAAGAAAGAAGGAAGAAGTAGAGAACGAAGAATAGAAGGAGAAAGAAGGGGAAGGTGGGGAAAAGGGGAGGAGAGGTCCTCTCTTCTCCTGACAATGGAGGACGACGGAAGCTCAACTGCTCTGCTGCAAGCTCAACTGCCCTGCGCAGTACCCGGATCGATCCAAGGCCAAAATGGATCGATCCAAGATAGGCTGGATCGATCCGAACGGGTCAAAAGCTCACCGACTCGCTCACGAGTCCGATCGATCGCTCAAGGGCCGTAAGCTGCCCAAAAGCAAGCTTCAGCGCGCCCGAGCTGGGATCTTCCGATCCCGGGTCCACCTAACCATTCTAATCAAGCACTAACACAAACAAGGTCAGTGTGTGCACACGCGGGTGTAAAACAAACCAACAAGGTGTAATTTACCAAATTGCCCTTGCGGTCCACAACGAGCCACGGGCCCGACCCAGGCGGTCGACCCAGCAATGGAGGGATAGGTCCTCACAATAGGCGTGCCCTAAGCTTAATTTAATTATTATTATAACTGTTGTTGTAGTTGTTTAATTGTTTAGCTGGGGTTGTATCCCGTGAGTAGATTAATGTTGGTTGTTAATCTGGTTTGGTTGCTTAGTGTCGTTGAGACTTGTGGGCCGGCATGCCTATTTATCCCTATCTTTCAAATCAATCATACAATTTGGATCGTCTAACACTTCACTAAGCTAGGATTCTTGTCATTGAACCCTAACTTGATAAATACATCATTCAAAACACGTGTAGAAGCACAAAGGTAGAGGCCAATGGTTTGTCCAAGCTCGTTCCTTGGAATGAAAATATCAAGAGTCACTAGCCAAAGGCAACTAGATCATTAGGGGAATCTATACCCCGAAATACTTGATGGGATAGCCTCAAGGTTGGCCAAAAGAAAGGCTAAGGGGATCTATACCCTTAGAACTCAAGGGCTTTAGGTAACCCTAAGCCTTGCTAAAAAGAGAGGAATCTATACCTCTAATTCTAGACAAGATATTAGGATCAACCTAAATGAAAATAGATTAGAGATGTAGAGGGATCTATACCTCTAATCACTTGAGTCTAACAAGTCTAGCATGCATCTCAAAGAAAATAGAGGGATCTATACCTCTAAAAGCAAAGAGAAGCTAGAGGAATAAAAAATAAAACAAGTATTGAAATAAAACCATACTTCTTTTAATTGAATTCAAACCAAATCCAAAAAGTAATCCGATAGAAATATAGATCGAGTTGAGATCTACAAGACTTTAGTTACATATAATATCAAAATCTCGAAGATGAAAGTGAAATTCAAAGCTTACAAGTGTAGGAAAGTAGACAACCCTAAGCTTCTTTCTTTTTCTTCCTCCTACCCAAAAGCTCTTCCCCTCTCTAATTATGCTGGTCCTAAGTGCTTATTTATAGGCTTGAAGCATCAGATCTATGATACGAGTCGATCCGACTCGACCAACTGGATCCGAACCCAGAAGAGGAACCAAACTAGTTCAGACTTTTTCCTAATTTGACTTGGTCTAACCTAGTTCAAATTAGAATATTTGATTAGGATTTATTATTATTCTTTTATTGAGTCCTAGTTGATATTTGATTGTTAGGAATTAATTAAGAGTCCATTTGAGTTAGGAAGTTGAGTTGAGTTTGAAAGCCTTATTACTTGCTAATTAAGCAAGAGGGTTTTTTAGTTGGATTAGGACTCTGTCAAGGTCTCTATAAAAGGACCTCATTAGTTTGTATTAGGGAATGGATGAGATGAATGATAAAGAATAGTTGATAGAATATCATAGGAGTAGAAGTAATGTAGATTTCACCAGATATCTACCATAGATCCACCTTCTTCTCCGTCGGTCATCTTCTCCGCAGCCGGCACCGGCTCCAAGGACTTTCTCTCTCCGCCACGTCATCGCCTCGTCATCCCCACTATTCATCATCTCCTTCCTCTCTCTCCCGTGCCCTAGCCTAGCTTCGTCGGCCACCTTTCCCCAGCCCTCTTCGGCCACCCCGACTACCATCCAAGACCACCATCCTCTTCCCCTTGGCACCACGACTCCGTCCAACCGCTCTTCCACCTCCGTCGTCTTCTCCGACAAAGTCCCCGTCGTTCCCCACTTCTCAGCCACCGCTGTCCTCCACGACCCCGATCGCCATTAACCCCCCAGATCCCTCATAAGTTCTCGGGCGACCTCCCTAAACCGATCCCAACCTTTCTAAGCCATTCCCGGAGCCTCACCGTCGTCCCCGACGCCGGTCAGCCCATTCCCGCCGCCGTCGACCTCCAGATCCCGTCGATGTAGCCACCCTCCGACCAATCCATTCTGGTGGATCTCTTCCCCCTCAACCCGCGACCCGTCCTACCAAGACCCAGACCGCCGCCGCTGATGAGTGCATGAAAGTGCACTCTGAACAGTCTTATAACCATCTCAATTGCTAGATTATTAACCTTAATTAACTTCGTTATTACTATTTTTACATCTATATGTTGCTTCACAAGGTTGTTTGGAAAATGCAGGAAATTGGGGTTAAAAGAAGCTGAAAAGAGTATATAGATCAACTTCAAAAATTAATTTGTACCTTATCATGAAGAATTAGATGATGTGCCACATATGGTTGGAAAGCTCTTGAAGTCTAGATTATGGAGAATTTTACGGTTCGTGATTCCGAGTTTCCTAGAGGAAGTTAAGGCAATTTTAGTACCGATGGCGCAGTCTGAAGGGCAGAACAGAAAATAAGCTGGAAGTCCGATCGATCCGCCGATCGATCGGACTACGCAGAATCGTGACAGAACATGTGTTTTTTGGCTGAACATGGTCTGATCGATCCCTCCATCCCTCCTATGGGGTCCGATCGATCCGGCACCTATAGTTGGATCGATCGGACTCAATAATAGCCAGAGAAGGTGGATTTTTACGCATCCGATCGATCCAGCGCCCATAGTTTGATCGATCGGACTCGGGCGTAAATAGAAGTTGAAGATTTTAATGAGACGGATCGATCCAACATCCAGAGGAGGATCGATCGGACGTTCCCAGTGAATTAAATCAACGGTTTAGATCAAATCCATTGATGGAGAGACTTTGGGGCTATAAATAGGACTCTTTCTAGGATTTGAGGGGGAGTTCTTGGACGTTTTTGGAGGCTCTTTCTGGACGTTCTCCAAGGGAAGAAGATGGAGGAATTTCCATCCAAGGCCGAGTAATCTGCGGCCATGGCGGACGAATGATCTAGCGAGGATTAGGGTTTTTTCTCCAACAATGGTTCATAGTTTTAATCTTTCTTGTTAAACTCTTTTTATGTATTAGATCTTCACAGATTGCTTTGTGGTTAAACATTATTATAAATCCAGTCATGCTTCTTTTATGATATTGTGATCCCATAGTTATCTCTTTTGATTCTCCTACCGAGTCTTGCGAGACCTTTGCTATGCATTGCCCGTAGTGACAGCTGCTATTGTGTATTCTTAGGGATCTGGTAAGACAAGGTTGGGGCTCTATCCCGTGAGATCTTTGCTATGCATTGCCGATTGTGAGAGTTGGTATTGTGTATTCTTAGAGATCCGGTTAGAGTTAGGGCTTTGTCCCGATGAACTTTTGCTGCGCGTTGCCTGTAGTGACAGCCGGTATCGTGTATTCTTAGGTTTGGTTGGATGAAGTTAGAACTATAAAAAGGAAGAACCAATCGTAGGAAGAGACATTTATATATTTTGTTAGGTTTATAATTCCATATCTTCCGGTTAATGTGATTGGGATGTGAATCCCTTAACTTAGTATTATATGAACCATTGAGAAGAGAAGAACCTAAATCCGAGAGAAGTGATTCCTGACGCCTAGCCTTATCAAAAGTCTGATATCTTTAGTTAACATTACATTATCATTAATCCTTTGATCTAATTTAATTTAGTTAGCTATCTTCATTGTCTTCAATATATTATTATCTGTGTTTCTGGATCTTTCCTGCTTGTCTCTCTGTGGGATTCGACCTCTCTTATGCTGTACTGCATCGCAACCGCTGTGCGTGACACATTTGAGCGACATCAGCCGCCGCCCCTACGCCGGCGATCTACGCCGGTGATCCTCAGCCATCGGATATTCCCAGCCTCATTTGGCCAAATTGGACTCAAATCAAGTCTGATTAGGCCGATTCTGATCGATTGGAGCAGTAGAGACCCGATACGAGAGGATTACAAGTAGACCGCTCGTCTCAAACTTGTATCAGAGCTCCGTTCCACCGACTGTGCGGTTCAGAACTTTCTGGAAACTTCACCATCATGTACGGAGTATCCCAGGAGTGGTGGGAACAGCAAATTAAGAGTCTGCAGGGCGAGGTAAATCTTTTTTCAACTTTGATGGAACGCCAAAGCAGAAACATGGAGCGCACCAGTAGGGAGTTGGAGCAGATTTCCAATAGTTGGTCGAAGATAACTCAGACTTCGAGCCAGACTCCTACCCCAGCTACAAAGATTGCGGAACCTGACCCTGAGCCAACTCAGATTATGACTCCGGTTGTAATTTCGAGTCCGACTGAGACACCAGCAATCAGTAAGGGAGAAGAGATCCATGAGCTAGTCGAGGAGCAACAACCGTCCGATTCTCAGATCGAACCAAAGCACCTGCTGTTGCAACCTCTGCCAGACCATGGTGAACACTTTCTACCACATTCTGATGATATTTCTGGAATTTTTCCTATTTTTCCAGATTTTTCCCAAGATTTTCTCTCTCCACCCGGATTGGCTCGAGCCGCGGCTCACCCTCGGTTTAACCACGTGGCTCGTCTTCTTCCTCGCGACCGGCTCATCGCGGGCTCGGAATGGCTGAAGAGTGAGCCGTCCCCATCCCTCCACCGGCGACCGTTGATGAATAAATTTTATATCTCGCAAGTATACGAATCGGTGCAATCAGTATAGTAGCAAGACGAGTATCGTACCCACAGAGATTTGTAGAAATTATTAGAGTGAAACGCTAAAGAACAGAAAAGAAAGAAAATAAAGAAGGGAAAATAAGAAATATGAAGTCTCGAAGATAGATGATCTAAAAACGAAATAAGAAAACGATGAAAATATGATGGATGAATACTAAGGTTCCGATTTCACCATAACATCCTCATTCTATGCATTGAATCAATAAAGATTTCAGTTTAATTCCAAGGGCTCGTTCTTCCGGTATGATGATCCGTTCGGCCGCGGTCTTCACCAAGTACCCTCAATTAACCCTAGCTAATGAACCCATAACTAAGTGTTAACCAAGAATCCATTAAGCTCTGAAGAACAATTATGAACCAAGAATACTCTTAGCTTGAACCCGGCCTCGACATAAACTCATTCATTCATAGATCCTGCAAGATTAGGGAATGAACCCTCGCCCAATCTCACATAAAACAAGCTATAATACTTTTATTGGCCAAATAAAGGTATTTAAGATCTCAATTATAATAATGAATAAATCAAGGAAAATAAACTGATAAAATAATCATGATCCAATAACATAGAATGATTCAGTTAGGGCTACATCGGTACCTTAGAAAAGAAACTAGCCACTCATGTTCATCATGAGGGCAGCAAAACTAATGGAGAAATAAAGAAGAAATAAGAAAAGAAAACCAAGCCTGGAACCCTTCTCCTCGCCTCCAAACGCTGCCAAAAAGTCCTCCAAAAGTTCCTTTTGATAACCCTAAGTATCCTATTTATAGGCCTAAACTCGGGTTAAATCAAAACCGTTGATTTAATTCACTGGAAACGTCCGATCGATCCTCCTCGGAATGTTGAATCGATCGGTCTCATTAAAGTCTCCAACTTCTATTTACGCCCGAGTCCGATCGATGGACGGATCGATCGAACTCTGCTCCTCTAAAAAGCATACGTTCTGTCAACCTTTAATTCCCAAGTCCGATCGATCGGACTATGAGTGTTGGATCGATCGGTTGAGTAAAAATCAGCTGTTTTTGGCTTTTCCCGAGTCCGATCGATCGGACCATTGGTGTCGGATCGATCGGACTTCTTTGGAGTGATGGAGAGATCGATCGGACTTCATTCAGCCAAAAAAAATAGGTTCTGTCACGTTTTTGCGTAGTCCGATCGATCGGAGAATCGCTCGGACTTCCAGCTTATTTCCTGTGCTGCCATTCAGACTGCGCCATCGGTACTAAAATTGCCGTAACTTCCTCTAGGAAACTCGGAATCACGAACCGTAAAATTCTCCAGAATCTAGACTTCAAGAGATTTCCAACCATATATGGCGCATAATCTGATTCTTCATGAGCAGGTACAGATTAATCTTTAAAGTTGATCCATGCACTCTTTTCAGCTTCTTTTCTCCTTTTTTCTGCATTTTCCAAACAACTATGTGAAGCAACATATAGATATAAAAATAAGAATAAATATGTTGATTAAAGATAATAATCTAGCAATTGAGATGGTTATAAGGCTATTTAGAGTGCACTTTCATGCACTCATCACACCCCCCAACCAGCTTATTGCTAGTCTCTAGCAATTTTAAGCGCATAAAATATATTAAGCACACCACGGTTCAAGGATGTAGACAAGCATGATAAAAGTTCTGCCTTATCAAGTCAATAATGTTGTACACCGTACAGAGCACGAAAACTTATAATACTCATACACATACCACCAACATATGAAATCAACTTCTACACTTCAAACATGCTAACACCATCCAGAAGAACACATGTGACGTGATAAATAAATGTTACGTACAGAAGCAACTTCTACCCACCATTAGTCCAAACACGCTACTATCTTCATGACCAATCATCCAATCCTCACACTTTAAGTACAACATGCTCTTTTTTTTCTTTTTTCAACTATCAAACATTTTGCCGTTTTACACGAGCACTCTCCGCTTCATGAGGCGCAGAGACCCGGTTACTTAACAAAACACTAAGTAGTTTTTTTTTTTAGTGGTTCTACCTTTTTACGCGAGCTCCCTGCTTCCTGAGGCAAGAACACCCGGTTACTAAGTAGATCACCTAACAGTCGTTTAGGCACAGCTTATTAAAGCTCCAGAACTTTTTCTGTATTTTTTTTTTCTGCATGCAATACTCAACACTAGCTAATGCTGAAATCATGGTCTAGATTGACAATAGCATGCTCATTCATCTGGTGAGTATAATCGCCACTGCACATAAAGTGTTCGTATGTGAATCACATGATATTCTACCTTCAGGTTATCATACATGCAATCAATGTATCGGCCAATCCATATGAAAGCAGCATGTAAAATAAGCATAAACATTTCAGCTCATGTACAATTTAACACTATTAAACCTACAAGGTAGCATAAATAAAGTCATGAATGTCTACACCCCCCAACCTGAAATCAACATTGTCCTCAATGTGTGCATTTATCCAATAAAATATGTAGGAGGTGGCAATCCAAAAATTTCCAGAGAAGGAAGAGACAAGATACTGTAAATAAGAAAGAGGCCACCTGATAGAGTAGCGAACATCTCCTCAAGGATCCTCAGGGTGGCTGAAAACCTAAAAGAAAAACAAAAGAGAAACATAAGACTGAAAACTAAAACTTAAACTTAAAAACAGGTTACCTTGGTGGGTTGCCTCCCACCCAGCGCTTTATTTAACGTCTAGGCAAGACGTAATACCAAGTTTAAGGTTCACCAAAATCAACTGCATCCACCACATCTGAATGTCCTTCCAAATACAATTTCAAACGGTGCCCATTGACTTTGAATTTGCTCCCATTCCTTTCATTCTCAATTTCAACAGCACCGTGAGGCGATACTTGTGTCACTTTGAACGGACCCGTCCATCTGGATCTTAATTTACCTGAAAAGAATTTCATTCGTGAGTTATAAAGTAAAACTTTCATACCTGGTGTAAACTCCTTCCGTTGTATTACTTTATCATGATAGAGCTTGGTTCTTTCCTTGTAAATCTTAGCATTCTCGTACGCTTCATTCCGCAGCTCATCCAATTCATTCAATTGCATCTTTCTCATATCCCCCGCTTCTATCATGTCAAAATTCAGCTGCTTTATTGCCCAATAGGCCCTATACTCCAATTCCACCGGTAGATGACATGCTTTTCCAAAGACAATGCGATAAGGGATCATACCAATTGGAGTTTTATATGCAGTGCGATACGCCCAAAGAACATCATTCAATTTCACTGCCCAATCCTTCCTTGTAGTGCCAACAACTCGTTCCAGGATCGTCTTTATTTGCCTATTGCTCACCTCCACTTGGCCCGACGTTTGAGGGTGGTAAGGAGTTGCAACCCGATGAGTGATGTTGTATTTCTTCAACAATGCATCAAACGCTCTATTGCAAAAGTGTGATCCCCCATCACTTATAATCGCCCGAGGTGTACCAAACCTTGTAAAAATCATATCTTTCAAGAATCCCACCACGGTCTTGCTGTCATTGTTCCTGGTTGCAATTGCTTCAATCCACTTAGACACATAATCTACAGCAACAAGAATATACGTGTACCCGTATGATGGAGGAAACGGTCCCATAAAGTCTATGCCCCAAACATCGAATAATTCCACCACCAGATTATTTGTAAGAGGCATCTCATTCCTTTTGCTTATGTTCCCTGACCGTTGACATCTGTCACACTTAGCAACAAAATTAAATGCATCTTTGAATAATGTAGGCCAAAAGAAACCAGATTGAAGAACTTTAAAAGCAGTTTTCTTACCTCCAAAGTGTCCTCCTCACGTTAATTCATGACTAAATTTCAATATATCATCATGCTCATATTCTTGAACACAACGCCTTATTATTTGATCAGGACAATGTTTAAATAAATAAGGGTCATCCCAAAAGTAATATCTGACTGTGGACAAAAATCTTTTCTTTTCTTGTGAACTTAGATCAGCACGCAGAACATTACTAGCTAGATAGTTAACAATATCCGCATACCAGGGCTCTTTACCATTCACAGAAAATAGTTGTTCATCGGGAAAGCATTCTTGGATGGGTTGTACATCCTTAGGGTCGCCCATGTGTTCCAGTCGTGACAAGTGATCTGCCACTACATTATCGCTCCCTTTCTTGTCCCTTATTTCCAAATCGAACTCTTGCAGCAGTAGGATCCACCTGATTAACCTTGGCTTTGTATCCTTTTTGGTTAGTAGATATTTCAATGCTGCATGATCTGAATAAATAATAATTTTAGATCCAATCAAATAAGAGCGAAATTTCTCCAATGCAAAAACAACAGCAAGTAATTCTTTTTCAGTAGTTGAGTAATTGATTTGAGCATCATTGATTGTACGACTTGCATAATAAATAGCATGAGAGACCTTATTTACCCTTTGTCCTAGAACAGCCCCTATAGCATAATCAGAAGCATCACACATTATTTCAAAGGGCAACGACCAATCAGGAGGCATAATAATTGGTGCAGTAATCAATTTCTCTCTCAAAGTATTGAAAGCATCAAGACAAGCTTTACAAAACTTAAACTCACTATCTTTTGCCAATAAATCACACAATGGTTGTGCAATTTTAGAAAAATCTCTAATGAATCTGCGATAAAATCCTGCATGGCCCAAAAAACTCCGCACACCTTTCACAGAAGTAGGGGGCGGTAATTTCTCAATCAAATCTATTTTTGCTTTATCTACGCCAATACCTTTACTAGAAATAGCATGTCCAAACACAATACCTTGCCTTACCATGAAGTGACTCTTCTCCCAGCTCAGTGTCAAATTTGTCTCTTCACATCTTTTAAGCACCAAGGTTAGGTGTGCCAGGCAATTATCAAAAGAATTCCCAAATACAGAAAAATCATCCATGAATACCTCGACAAACCTTTCTATCATGTCGGAGAAAATCGATATCATGCATCTTTGAAAGGTGGCAGGTGCATTGCACAATCCGAACGGCATCCTTCTGTATGCGAATGTTCCAAACGGACAGGTGAAAGTTGTCTTCTCTTGGTCCTCTGGGGCGATAGCAATTTGATTATAACCTGAAAATTCATCAAGAAAACAATAAAATGAGTGACCAGCTAAGCGTTCAAGCATTTGATCAATAAAAGGTAAAGGAAAGTGGTCCTTTTTAGTAGCTGCATTAAGCTTGCGATAATCGATGCAGACACGCCATCCAGTAGTCATCCTCGTGGGTATGAGCTCATTGTTCTCATTCTTCACAACTGTTATCCCTGATTTCTTAGGCACCACGTGAACTGGACTTACCCATTTGCTGTCAGAAATAGGATAGATCACGCCAACATCGAGCAACTTAAGGATCTCTTCCCGAACAACGTCTTTCATGTTTGGGTTGAGGCAACGCTGGGCATCCCGTATAGGTTTGGCATTCTCTTCCAAAATAATGCGATGCATGCACATAGTAGGACTTACTCCTTTAATATCTGCAATTGTCCAACCTATTGCAGTTTTATGCTCCCTAAGAACTCTCAATAATTTTACCTCTTCCAATGGAGTAATGTCAGAAGCAATAATCACAGGAAGGGTTTCATTCTCACCAAGATATGCATATTTCGAATTACTAGGAAGAGGTTTTAACTCAAGCTTTGGTGGGGAAACTATTGATGAAACCATTTTAGAATAGGATTCGTTTAGCATGTCTAACCGAGATTCATCAGGGAAACATGGCTGCAATGCCTCAAGGGCTGCTATAACCTCGTTTGCTCCCTTGTAATTCTGCAACTCCTCCTTTTCCATCGTCAATGCCGCTTCTAGAGTAGTCTTCACTTGCTTCTGCATGAAACTAGAAAACACCAATGAATCTAAAACATCTATTGAGAAACAATCAAAAGAGTTTGAAGGATAGGACATAGATTCAAAAACATTAAATTCAACAGTTTCACCTAAAACTGTCATGCTGAGCTTACCATCCTGCACATTTATCATAGTCTTGGCTGTGGCCATAAATGGACGTCCCAACAAAATCGGTAAATTCCTATCATGTAAGGGCGCATCTTCCATATCCAATATCACAAAATCAGCAGGGATAATCAATTTATCAACTTGTACTAAAATGTCTTCTACAATGCCTAATGGATATTTAATGGAACGATCTGCAAGTTGTAGAGACATTGTAGTAGGTTTTAATTCACCCACACCTAACTGAAGAAAAACAGAGTAAGGCATCAAATTAACACTGGCTCCTAAATCAAGCATTGCCTCTCCTATCTTTGTATCACCAACAGTAATAGTAATGTTAAAACTCCCTGGATCCTTAAGCTTGGGTGGAAGCTTCCTTTGTAGAACCGCGCTTACCGTCTCTGAAACCGTCACTTTTTCATGAGGTTCATACTTACGCTTTGAAGTACTTAGTTCCTTGAAGAACTTTGGAAATGCTGGCATGTTCCTGATCACCTCAAGCAATGGTAAGTTCACATTAACCTTAGATAAAATATCATAAATTTCAGAATATGACTTATCCATTTTGGCTTTCTTTAGACGGCCTGGAAATGGAACCGGCGGCACATATGGTGGAGGAGAGTTGTGATAAACCTCCGGAACTGAATTTGCTCTCTTTCCATGCTCAGAAGCAGATGTGGCCGGTGGTGGCCCTTTCGAGCGTTCCTCCGTTTCAACTTCCTCACTTGCATCATCATTACACTCATCAACAACTTTAGCATTAATCTTATTATCAATAATTTTACCTGAACGAAGAACTGTAACTGCTTTCGCTTGCTCAGGTTGGCTTGGGAATTTGCCTGGGACATGGGCTCGTACCGCATCAGCAAGTTGTCCCACTTGAACTTCTAACTTCCCAACGGATGCTGCAACATTCTTTAGTACCGCGTCATGTTGAGCAATGGCTGAATCTTGTTTTTCCATCTTTGAATCTATTTTCTGCATAAAAGTTAACATAGTCGCTTCCAAAGACGACTTAACAGGTGGGTTAGACTGATTAGCAGTAGGCATACTAGCATTAGCAGTATTTTTCCATGAAAAATTCGGATGCTCCCTCCAACCAGGATTGTAAGTATTTGCATAAGGGTCAAATCTAGGTCTCGGGTTATACGCATTCATCAAATTAGCTTGCTCTTGCACATATTCAGGAAATTCACTACCAGAAGGACATGAATCAAACCTATGACCAACAATATTGCAAATTGAACAAACCTCAACCGGTTTTGCTTGTGTGGACATCATCGCGTCTATCTTCTTGTTAAGAGTTGCAATCTGCCTTGCCATGTCATCATTCTGGTTCAGCTCATAGATGCCTCTCGCCTTATTCCTCGTGTCCCTCTGCTGTGAGTTTGATCCTAGCATCTCATAGATTTCATATGCCTCCGGTGGTGTCCTTTTGAACATCGCTCCACCTGCAGCATTATCTGCCATAGTCTGACAAGAAAGATTTAGTCCATCATAAAAATATTGCATCTGATTTTCTAAAGAATAATTATGATGTGGACATTGCATCAAAAGCATTTTAAATCTATCCCATGCTTCATGGAATGGTTCTCCATCAGCTTGCTGAAAATTTGGAATTTGTCTTCTCAAGTTAGTAGTCATGGCATGAGAATAAAATTTGCTAACAAACTTATTATAAATTGCATCCCAAGTCGTGAGTGATCCAGGAGGCAACGACATCAGCCATCTCTTCGCTTTATCCTTCAGAGTGTAAGGAAAACATCGCATCCTCAAGTGATCTTCAGTAATGCCACCTAAAGGAAAAGTGTGAATAGTAGCATAATAATCTTTCACAAACGTTAGTGCATCTTCAGAAGGTAAACCATGAAATTCAGGAAGCATAGAAAAATGTAGATTTTTAAGTTCATAAGTCCTAGCCTCTGCAGGTAACGCAATGCACGAAGGTGAGGTAGAAATAGTAGGCCTCGCGTACTCCTCCAATGGACGTAAATTGTTATTAAGTGCCATCTCCTCTTGTTTCTCCTCTTGAACTCCTAGATCTGATGTGGACAGGCTGTCTTTGTTCGATTTCTTCTTCTAACCAATTTGATCTACTTTATCGTTCAAGGGCAACAACTTTTCTTTCCGTGATCGGCGACCTTGCATTCACTACAAATAAATTCTAATCAAATCCCCGGCAACGGCGCCAAAAACTTGATGAATAAATTTTATATCTCGCAAGTATACGAATCGGTGCAATCAGTATAGTAACAAGACGAGTATCGTACCCACAGAGATTTGTAGAAATTATTAGAGTGAAACGCTAAAGAACAGAAAAGAAAGAAAATAAAGAAGGGAAAATAAGAAATATGAAGTCTCGAAGATAGATGATCTAAAAACGAAATAAGAAAACGATGAAAATATGATGGATGAATACTAAGGTTCCGATTTCACCATAACATCCTCATTCTATGCATTGAATCAATAAAGATTTCAGTTTAATTCCAAGGGCTCGTTCTTCCGGTATGATGATCCGTTCGGCCGCGGTCTTCACCAAGTACCCTCAATTAACCCTAGCTAATGAACCCATAACTAAGTGTTAACCAAGAATCCATTAAGCTCTGAAGAACAATTATGAACCAAGAATACTCTTAGCTTGAACCCGGCCTCGACATAAACTCATTCATTCATAGATCCTGCAAGATTAGGGAATGAACCCTCGCCCAATCTCACATAAAACAATCTATAATACTTTTATTGGCCAGATAAAGGTATTTAAGATCTCAGTTATAATAATGAATAAATCAAGGAAAATAAACTGATAAAATAATCATGATCCAATAACATAGAATGATTCAGTTAGGGCTACATCGGTACCTTAGAAAAGAAACTAGCCACTCATGTTCATCATGAGGGCAGCAAAACTAATGGAGAAATAAAGAAGAAATAAGAAAAGAAAACCAAGCCTGGAACCCTTCTCCTCGCCTCCAAACGCTGCCAAAAAGTCCTCCAAAAGTTCCTTTTGATAACCCTAAGTATCCTATTTATAGGCCTAAACTCGGGTTAAATCAAAACCGTTGATTTAATTCACTGGAAACGTCCGATCGATCCTCCTCGGAATGTTGGATCGATCGGTCTCATTAAAGTCTCCAACTTCTATTTACGCCCGAGTCCGATCGATGGACGGATCGATCGAACTCTGCTCCTCTAAAAAGCATACGTTCTGTCAACCTTTAATTCCCAAGTCCGATCGATCGGACTATGAGTGTTGGATCGATCGGTTGAGTAAAAATCAGCTGTTTTTGGCTTTTCCCGAGTCCGATCGATCGGACCATTGGTGTCGGATCGATCGGACTTCTTTGGAGTGATGGAGAGATCGATCGGACTTCATTCAGCCAAAAAAAATAGGTTCTGTCACGTTTTTGCGTAGTCCGATCGATCGGAGAATCGCTCGGACTTCCAGCTTATTTACTGTGCTGCCATTCAGACTGCGCCATCGGTACTAAAATTGCCGTAACTTCCTCTAGGAAACTCGGAATCACGAACCGTAAAATTCTCCAGAATCTAGATTTCAAGACCTTTCCAACCATATGTGGTACATAATCTGATTCTTCATGAGCAGGTACAGATTAATCTTTAAAGTTGATCCATGCACTCTTTTCAGCTTCTTTTCTCCTTTTTTCTGTATTTTCCAAACAACTATGTGAAGCAACATATAAAAATAAAAATAGGAATAAAGATGTTGATTAAAGATAATAATCTAGCAATTGAGATGGTTATAAGGCTATTTAGAGTGCACTTTCATGCACTCATCAACCGTCGCCCGTCGCCTGGCCGCCCTTTCATGGAAAACCCGCCCCCGGAGCTTAGGCGACCTTCCCCGTCGCCTTCCTACCCGGTCCAGGCCTCGCCCGTCCTCTCCTCCGGTTTCGGTGACTACACCCGACAAGGACTCGGAACTCCACCGCCCAATGCCACCGTTCCACACCCCCTCGGACCTCGGAAAGACGTCCAGAAGGACCAGCGTCCTTCCCCGAAGCCACCGTGGCCTGCCTCGACCACGAAGGAAGCCTGGATCGCCGAGATCCAATTCCAGCGAACTCCCCTGTTCCGGCCTCCTTCAATCCGCCACTTTCTGAGGATGATCCCAAGATCAAACCTTACGAGAAAGGTCCCAAGACCTTCCTGTACCTGTTCCCGACGAGCTCAAGCACCGTCGCGGACTACAACACCGGCGATCACCGGCGACGTCCTCCACTGCGCCGCCACCTTCAGATCCGGTGCATTCGAGGCCCAATCCGTCGATCAAACTGTACGGATGGAATCCTCAAGTCCCTGCGAAGGTTCCTGTGCCGTTGCCGCTCTCCGACGAGCTCGGTTCGCCGTTGATCCAGCTCCGACAGCTTCTCAGCCGTCCGATCAAGACTGTAACTTGATCCAGCAGTTTGATCAGCCTGATTTTCGATCCAGTGGTTCCGATCTTCGATCTGAACCTGATCCAAGAGTCCCCAGCAATCAAGACCATCAAGATTAACTCCAGGTGATCAAGATGCATCCTCAGCCGTTGATCAAGCATTCAACGGTTGATATGAGCCATGAAAGGAGCTACCCTCCTTATCCAGATGCCATATCAAATCTGATCAGCTCTGACTATGATTGTAACACCGGTTTGGCTCAACTGACTCAAGTCCAGATTGACACCGGTAGAGCCAACCAAGTCAGACAGGTTTGGACCAGAGTACGACTCAGCCCAACTGAAGATTCAACTTGGTTCAACCAAATTCTAGACCAGACTAGTGCAGCGGAAGCATGGTCCAGCCATCTTCACTTCAGATTGGAACAAAGCCAGCTTGTCCCAGATTCAAGCCAAGTCCCTGCACAGTTGATCAGACCATGGAGATCAGATCCCATCCTATGGTCATGGGCAACACTACTGATGGGACATGATGAGGATGATCCAGGAGTGCCATTGAAGATCATATTCCTGGAGTTACCTGAGCCGTCCGATAGACCCCCAGATGCTCCGACCTGTGCACGATCCATCAGATGCTTGGTATTGCTTCCACTGGACCCGTCATGGGATCGACCTGGTTTCTCCCCACCGAGTCCAGAGCTACAGCAGCAAGTTGATTCGGTCCAGCCACACAGAGCCATCCTACCTGACTTGACTTTGGCCTTGAGGACAAGGCCAATTCTGAAGGAAGGGGGATGATACGAGTCGATCCTACTCGACCAACTGGATCCGAACCCAGAAGAGGAACCAAACTGGTTTAGACTCTTTCCTAGTTTGACTTGGTCTTACCTAGTTCAAACTAGAGTATTTGATTTGGATTTATTATTATTCTTTTACTGAGTCCTATTTGATATTTGATTGTTAGGAATTAATTAAGAGTCCATTTGAGTTAGGAAGTTGAGTTGAGTTTGAAAGCCTTATTACTTGCAAATTAAGCAAGGGGGTTTTTTAGTTGGATTAGGACTGTCACACCCCGACCCAGAAAACCTATCCAGGAAGGGGCGTGAGGGTTCCCATCACTATTCATCTTCAATTGGCGCGATACAAATGGGGAAAGACAGATAATTTAAACAATTGTATTCCAGAGGTAAACATATATTCGATTTATATAACATCAGTTGTACTATTCAATATTTGATACAGAAGTCTTCCAAGAGACATATATATACAAAATCCCAAAAGTCCACAAAATGTTTACAACATGTATATTTATCAAAAAGGTACAACAGATAATCCTCCAATAATCTCAAGCGCCTCTGGATGTACTCGCGCCGCCAAAGGCCGATCCTGCCGGCCCCACGGAAGAAGAGCTGCCGCCTGCACCTGCAAATGCAGCCTGGGTAGGAGTGAGCGATAAGCTCAGTAGGGTTCTACTCTACAACATACAGAAGGGAGGAAACCAACAACAATGTTGTCTCCCAGCTCAAGTCTAACGGATGCCACGGGGTCCCACAACCCCTGTCGACTCCCCAAGGGATCCTACTCTTCTCAACCGACCACGCTGGGAACATCAACCAACACGCTAGGAGGAAAAGGACCAGAACCAGTAGGATCACCATTACCCAGCAGGAAACCACTGCCTGGGGACCATGTCAGGGACATCGACACCCATCCTTAAGACTTAGCCTTGGAAGACAACACGACCTCTAAACCTCAAACACTGATCAGAGTCAACTATCGCCAATCCTCAATAACAAGAGATTCAATTATACAATCACACCCTACTCCTGACTACCCAGCCACGGCCCTAAGGCTAGATCCGAGCCACCCGAGAGCCTCGGATCGGCGACCCAAACCATCGCCCGCCTAACCTCGAATGCCTCTAAGGCACACAATGCATGAGCCTAGGCAAACATCTATCCTAGATGTCTCTACATGTCACATCATCAGTTATAATTTCCACAGGTATACAATAGCCCTCGGCACTCGCCGGCAAGAGGCTAAGTTTCCACAATTCCTCATTAGCTAGCCCTCATAGCTAGTTAATGGTTAGGCAATCAACTAAGCATTTAACTACAATAAAAAATGTATTAAATGCAAACGAAACCAAAGATTTGCCCAAAAAGGGAAATTACTCGAATCGATCCTCAAACCCGATGGAAATCCTTTGAAATCCCCATAAAATCCACATACATACTTCCCAGCATGTTTAGATGTTAATCACAAATCAAATCCATCCAAGAAAAGCCAGAAAACCAAGTTCAAGGGCCCACGGACGATGTCACGGTCGATCCGACGATCGACCGTGAGGCCACGGACGATGTCACGGTCGATCCGGCTATCGACCGTGAGACCAAAGCGAAGAAAACCAAGGGCGACGGTCGATCCACTCATCGACCCTGAGAAGCCCAAAACCAAACAGCGCATGACGGTCGATGCGACGGTCGATCCATGTATCGACCTTGGGAGGCTAAAATCGCGACAGAGCCTGACGGTCGACCGTCAGGCCCAGAAAACGCAAATCAATACTTGACGGTCGATGCACCGATCGACTGTCGAGCCTTAGGCACAGTTCATCAGAACAGTGCCGAAAATCCATTTTCTTGGATTTCAAGGATCAAATCAAGTTGGAAAACAATGAGATTTTGCAAGCAAGTGTATTTCTCGATGGGGAATCCAATGGTATAAAGAAATCACATTTTTGACGGTTAAATCTCCTATCTAGGTCCAAATGGGCAAAAACCGACAAAAAGGCGATAATACGGAAACCAACCGTTAGAATACCGAATTCGCAACGTAGGAATACAGGAATTGAGCTACACCACATGTGCAAAGAGCTACAAAGCATTCTAACATGTGTTCCTACAGCGAAAGTACAATAAACCTATCCTAGGAGAACCCGATCCTAAGATCGAGGTAGAAACACCTACTTGAGCAAGTAGGGTAGCTCCTCCACGCGTCCAACCAGTCAAGCCGCCAAGATCCGCGCTCCGAAAGCCGAATCTCCAAACCCTAGCTCAGCCGAAGGAGAGAGAAGGAGAGAAAACGACAGGAGAAGAGAAGGAAAGAGAAGGAAAGGGAGAGGGCTTATATAGAAAATCCGCATCTATCTCAGCCGTCCGATTCGATCTTTCCCGATCGAGCTCCGATCTTCCGATCGGACGCACTCTAGAGATTCTAATCAAACACATCAATCAATCCAAGGCCGTGGGTGCAACGCGGGTGTGAAACCGACCACCAGAGTCATATTTACCAAAATACCCCCGGTGTCCAAACCGCCACACGATCGCCCGATCGTGCCCGACGCGGAACCAAACCAACAGGAAACCGGCTCTCGACCCACGCGGTGGAGCCAGGTCAGAGGGACGGTCCCTCACAACCTAACAACCTTAAAAAGAATTTCGTCCCGAAATTCAAGGTTGAAGCCGGGGGAAAAAGAAACAACTAGGCCTACCTGCACAAACAAGGCTACAACTAGGGGCGCCAACGCCCACAACAAAAAATATACCTGCTGAGGTGAACAGTCGGGGAAACTCTCGACGCATGTGATCCTCTCGCTCCCAAGTCAGACTCTCTGCACTGCCGTGCCTCCATCTGACCATGACCAATGGTAACGATCTGCCTCTGAGTACCTGATCATGTCTGTCCAAGATCTACACTGGCAGCTCTATGTAGGTGGCATCCTCCTCTACCTCAATGTCATCGTGTCTGATCACGTGAGAAGGATCTGGAATATACTTTCTCAGCATAGACACGTGGAAGTTGGGGTGGACTGCTGACATGTGCGGAGGTAGAGCTAACTGGTAGGCGACTGCTCCAACACGCCTGACGATCTCAAATGGGCCAGTGAACCTCGGCGCTAGCTTTCCCCTACTACCAAACCTGATCGACCCTCTGCGCGGGGACACCTTCAGTAGCACTCTGTCGCCAACTGCGAACTCCAGGGGTCGTCGCCTGCGGTCTGCGTAGCTCTTCTGCCTGCTCTGCGCTGTCAGAAGCCTCTACCTGATCTGAGCCAACCTCTCTGACGACTGTCTGATGATGTCTGGACCGGTAAGGGACGCCTCCCCAACCTCAGTCCAACACACCGGTGAGAGACACTGTCTGCCGTACAACGCCTCAAAGGGTGCAAAACCCAAACTGGCCTAAAAGCTGTTGTTGTAGGCAAACTCCACCAAAGTCACGTGCTGCTCCCAAGTACCTCCAGCGTCGATTGAAGATGAATAGTGATAGGAACCCTCACGCCCGTCCTGGATGGGTTTTCTGGCTCGGGGTGTGACACATTTAACTACAATCAAACATGTATTAAATGCAAACGAAACCATAGATTTGTCCAAAAAGGGAAATTACTCGAATCGATCCTCAAACCCGATGGAAATCCTTTGAAATCCCCATAAAATCCACATACATACTTCCCAACATGTTTAGATGTTAATCACAAATCAAATCCATCCAAGAAAATCCAGAAAATCAAGTTCAAGGGCCCACAGACGATGTCACAGTCGATCCGGCGATCGACCGGGAGGCCACGGACGATGTCACGGTCGATCCGGCGATCGACCGTGAGACCAAGGCGAAGAAAACCAAGGGCGACGGTCGATCCACTCATCGACCCTGAGAAGCCCAAAACCAAACAGCGCCTGGCGGTCGATGCGACGGTCGATCCGACGGTCGACCGTCTGGTAAATGGCGAAAAGGAGAAGATCCCGCGGTCGATCCATGTATCGACCCAAGGAGAATAAAAATCCCGACAGAGCCCGACGGTCGACCATCATGCTCAGAAAACGCAAATCAATACTTGACGGTAGATGCACCGATCGACCGTCGAACCTTAGGCACAGTTCATCAGAACAGTGTCGAAAATCCATTTTCTTGGATTTCAAGGATCAAATCAAGTTGGAAAACAATGAGATTTTGCAAGCAAGTGTATTTCTCGATGCGGAATCCAATGGTATAAAGAAATCACATTTTTGACGGTTAAATCTCCTATCTAGATCCAAATGGGTGAAAACCGATAAAAAGGCGATAATTCGGAAACCAACCGTTAGAATACCGAATTCGCAACGTAGGAATACAGGAATTGAGCTACACCACATGTGCAAAGAGCTACAAAGCATTCTAAGATGTGTTCCTACAGCGAAAGTATAATAAACCTATCCTAGGAGAACCCGATCCTAAGATCGAGGTAGAAACACCTACTTGAGCAAGTAGGGTAGCTCCTCCACGCGTCCAACCAGTCAAGCCGCCAAGATTCGCGCTCCGAAAGCCGCGTCTCCGAGCCCTAGCTCAGCCGAAGGAGAGAGAAGGAGAGAAAACGACTGGAGAAGAGAAGGAAAGAGAAGGAAAGGGAGAGGGCTTATATAGAAAATCCGGATCTATCTCAGCCGTCCGATTCGATCTTTCCCGATCGAGCTCCGATCTTCCGATCGGACGCACCCTAGAGATTCTAATCAAACACATCAATCAATCCAAGGCTGTGGGTGCAACGCGGGTGTGAAACTGACCACCAGAGGGCATATTTACCAAAATGCCCCTGGGGTCCAAACCGCCACACGATCGCCCGATCGTGCCCGACGCGGAACCAAACCAACAGGAAACCGGCTCTCGACCCACGCGGTCGAGCCAGGTCTGAGGGACGGACCCTCACAAGGACTCTGTCAAGGTCTCTATAAAAGGACCTCATCAGTTTGTATTAGGGAATGGATGAGATGAATGATAGAATATCTTAGGAGTAGAATATCATAGGAGTAGAAGTAATGTAGATTCCACCAGATATCTACCATAGATCCACCTTCTTCTCCGTCGGTCATCTTCTCCGCAGCCGGCACCGCCTCCACAGACTTTCTCTCTCCGCCACGTCATCCCCACTATTCATCATCTCCTTCCTCTCTCTCCCGTGTCCTAGCCTAGCTTCGCCCGCCACCTTTCCCCAGCCCTCTCCAGCCACCCCGGCTACCATCCAAGACCACCATCCTCTTCCCCTTGGCACCACGACTCCGTCCAGCCGCTCTTCCGCCTCCGTCGTCCTCTCCGGCAAAGTCCCTATCGTTCCCCACTTCTCAGCCGCCGTTGTCCTCCACGACCCCGATCGCCATTAACCCCCCAGATCCCTCATAAGTTCTCGACCGACCTCCCTAAACCGATCCCAACCTTTCTAAGCCACTCCCGGAGCCTCACCGTCGTCCCCGACGCCGGTCAACCCATACCCGCCGTCGTCGACCTCCAGATCCCGTCGATGTAGCCACCCTCCGACCAATCCACTCCGGTGGATCTCTTCCCCATCAACCCGCGACCCATCCTACCAAGACCCAGACTGCCGCCGCCGCCCCTACGCCGGCGATCTACGCCGGTGATCCTCAGCCGTGGGATATTCCCAGCCACCTTTGGCCAAATTGGCTCAGCCCAACCTCAACCGGTTCAGCCAGCCACCAGATTCGGATCCAGCCAATTGAACCTGGTCAACCTGATCCGGATCAATTCAGACTTGACCCAGTCAAGTTCCATCCAATCAGGCTCAGCTAGATCCGATCCAGCTAGCCAGATCAGCCAATTGGACTCAAATCAAGTATGATTAGGCTGATTCTGATCGATTGGAGCAGTAGAGACCCGATACGAGAGGATTACGAGTAGACCGCTCGTATCAATCTATTAAGGGGCTTAATGGGTTAGTGACTTGAAATTTTGGATCCAATAAGTCTTCAATCTTGAAAGTGATTTTCAGATGTGAAAACTTCATGTTTTTAGAACGATCATGATGGAAACGTTGTAGGACTCTGAATCATCTTTCCAACGGTACGTTGGATTAGAAATTCCGATAAAAGTAGCAAGAGTTATGGTTCATTTACTTCAGTTCTGAAAAATACTTCATAAGCAAATAACAATATTCAAGATCAATTTTCGATGTGAACACAACCTCCGATGTGAAGAGTTTCTGAAATAGAAGTTGTAGAAAATGTTATAAGCTTTTGAGAAATACCAATAACAACAAAGTCTTATAAGAATTGAGAAAGTTATGCCCCAATTACTTCAGCCCTGAAAAATACGAAAACAGTTAAACAATTCAGCAATGTTTTGGTTCTCGTTTGGCGTGCCAAATTTTAACCTGAACACCATTTGATAAAACCAAATATATGTGCTTCAAGTACACAATAAAAGACACGTGTTCAAGTATTTAAACACATTTTTTAGACTTATATGCTAGCATTTATACATTGTGAAAGATCACATATCATTCACTTAAGAATACGGAAAATGAAAGTGGCTTGAGTGTCATATTTTGATCATTGACCTTTTAAGCACAAATAACTCTTCCAACATCTCAAATATGGTGTGATACACATGCCCAGGCATTAAAATCAACATTCAAAGCAATTATCCATGAATGTCCACGTATTCACAACTCATGATTTTGTTCTTAAGAGTACGAAAAATCCATAAGCGTGTCAATCACACCAAATTAACACCAATAACATATTAAGTGTGTAAATGATCCAAATGCATGAAATTCATCATCATAAATATGCATAGATAACACAAATCAAGCACGATTTGGATATGAAAATCAATCACACCCCCCAACTTGCTCTTTGCTAGTCCCTAGCAAACTTGACCAATCCAAAAGACATACACTATCGATGCTTAGCCATCATAAAAAGAAAAACAACTTTAAAAGCACATGCATAGCCAAAATGAATACACATATAGGGAAGTAGAGGTGAACTAAACTCAACAAGTTGGACAAGCCTTAGATAGGTAGTCCTCTACCTTGCTCAAATAGACAAGACAAGTATAGCTTTACACATAGCACATGCATAGACAAGAACCAGAACTAGTAGGATCACCTTTACCCAGCAGGAAACTACTGCCTGCGGACCATGTCAGGGACATCGACAACCATCCTTAGGACTCGGCCTTGGGAAGACACCACGACCTCAAAACCTCAAAGCAAAGATCATAGTCAACTACCTCAAATCCTCAATAACATAAGATTCCAATTATACAATCACGCCCTAATCCTGACTACCCAGCCGCGGTCCTAAGGCTAGATCCGAGCTACCCGAGAGCCTCGGATCGACGATCAACCCATCGCCCATCTAACCTGACATGCCTCTAATGCATACAGTGCATGAACCTATGCAAACATCTATCCTAGATGTCTCTATATGCCACAACATCAATTATAGGTTCAACAGTTATACAATAGCCCTCGGCACTCGCCGACAACGGGCTAAGGTTCCGCAATACCTCATTAGCCAACACTCATAGTTAGCTAACGGCTAGGGAAGCAATAAGCATTTAAACTACTATCAACGAAGTATTTAAATGCGAGTAAAGACCGTAAATTCGTCAAGAGATTAAATTCCCGATTCAATTCCCAATCTCAATAGAAATCCTGTGAAAACAATGTGTATGCTTCCTAACATGATTGGATATCTATCATGAATGAAAACCAATCAAAGAAAACCAGAAAACACAGCTCAGTGGCCCATGGTCGATGCGTCGGTCGATCCGATGGTCGACCGTGAGGCCACGGTAGATGCCACGGTCGATCCGACGGTCGACCGTGGGGCCAAACGAGGGAAAAGCATAGGGGCCACGATCGATCGGTACATCAACCGTGGGAGGCCCAAAACGAGACAGAGCCTCACTGACGATGCGACGGTCGATCCGACGGTCGACCGTGAGGCGGAATGGAAAAGAGAGAGAGCCCGCGGTCGATCGGTGCATCGACCGTGGGAGACCAAAAACACGACAGAGCCTGACGGTCGATTCGACGGTCGACCGTCAGGCCGGAAATAAGCGTATCAACGCTTGACGGTCGATCCGCCGATCGACCGTCGGGCCTTATGCACAGTTCCTCAGAACAGTGCCGGAAATCCAATTTCTTGGATTTGAATGATCAAATCTTGTTGGAAATTAATAAAACTTTGCAGGCATGGATAATAGATGATGAAGAAGCTATTGCTACGAATAAAACACGATTTTGATGGTTAAATCTCAAATCTAGGTCTTAATACCGAAAACCGACAAAACGACGATTATTCGGGAATCATCCGATAAAATACGAAAACCAAGAGGTAGAGCTACTCTACACATGCTATAACATTCATGCATTGAACTACACAACATTCTAACATGTATTCCTACATCGAAAACACAATAAACCTATCCTAGGAGAACCCGATCACAAGATCGAGGTAGAAACACCTACTTGAGCAAGTAGGGCAGCTCCTCCACGCATTCAACCAGTTCGACCGCCAAGATCCGCTCCATGAAGCTCGTGTCTCCAAGCCCTAGCTCAGCCGATTGGAGAGAGAAAGAGAGAGAAAGGAGACAACGATAGGGAAGAAGAAGAGAGAGAGAAAGGGACAGGCTATATATAGAGATCAGGATCGATCTCGGCCGTCCAATTTGATCTTTCCCGATCGAGCTCTAATCTTCCGATCAAAAGCACCCTTAAGGTTCTAATCATTCACATACATCAATCCAAGGCCGTGTGTGTAACGCGGGTGTGAAACTAAACACAAGGGGGCATATTTACCAAAATGCCCCTGGGGCTAAACACCACCATACGATTGCCTGATCATACCCGACACGGAATCAAACCAACAGGAAAACGGCCCTCGACCCACACGGTCGAGCCAGGTTGGAGGGACGGGCCCTCACAAAAGTAATGGCAGATAAAGGGGTGATGGAATCTAGGGAGGAATATGGTTGTAGGCTGCATAGGGTGGAGGGAGAGGCTGATATGGCGGTGGATTATAGGTAGTGACAGGAGTTTGATGTGGGAGAGGTATTGTAGGTGGTGGTATAGGATATGCTGGTAGAGTAGATTTCGGGTGAGTATGAAATGAGGTAGGAGGAGTTGGTCCTGATCCAACAAAGACATAGTAGGGAAGAGGGCTGGGCACTCCTGCCATTAGTGCAGCTTCTGAAAGGCTTTTGGTTGCATAGTCGTCGGAACGGAGTTCTGATACCAAGTTGATACAATGCACTTTCTGTAGGGCTTTCGTACCTGGTCTCGGCTCCTCCTTAGACAAATCTATGACTAGGTCGAGAGATACATTTAGTGTTTTAGGAGAAGCACCCTAGCTATTCGACAAGGAAGAAACTAAGTCGGAGGACAGAGACGGAGTGATGAAGAGGAATACCTTGCATCTCCTCTAGGATGGCCGGTTGCAATTGAAAGCTGGGCCAAGGGAGGTGGCTGATGAGAGGCAGCGACCAAGGAGGATGCTGGTGAAGTACGGCTTGGATTGTTGTTGACGGTGGTAGAGGGCGGTGATGGTGGTGGCCGGCTGGTGGAGAAGGATCCGGCTATAGAGGAAGAGAGGTGAAGGTGGCAGGTGGAATTGATGGCAATTACTTTATTCTACTCCTAGGGTTTACTCTACTAAATACTAACTTTATTAAATTCGTCCTCAAGCATAAGAAAATACAAAGGTATGGAGGTCTTTATATAGAGGCCTCATATAGTCGTAGTTCTACTTCAACCTGAATACTTTCTTGCTTAAACAACAAGTAAACAGACTCTTCCTAATTCAACTCAAAACTGATTCCTAATCACCAGGAGTTACTAACTAAGCAAGTGACTTAACTCAACCAAAACTAGGGCTCAATTAAATAGAAACTCAATTGGGAATTAAACTCTACTAAAACCAGGAAACTGACTCAATTAGAATAACTACTAGGAAAGCTACTAGGAAAGCAAACCAATTAGGAATAAGGCTTCCCAATGGCTAGCTTGGCTCAGCCTACCCAAGTGGGCCCGGGTGTAGCCAGCCCCTTGGCGTGGGCCCGTCCAAGCAAGGACGTGGGACCCTTCTTGGAATTGTTCGGTTCTACCTCTTGTCATGTACCTGCTAAATTTGTGGGCAGAGAAGAAGCTCTGGCTGTAAAGAGTGTTAGTACAACTATATAATGAAACTAACACTCTATACAGTAAAGTATGCTACTATAACATAAACAAAGCAAATAACAAATAGGAAGCGGCTATATACAAGAAATAGTCCCAAAGGCTAAGTATAGGTAGGTTCACCCAAAGGTAAGCCAGTAAGGTCAGGTGAAAAATCAGCTCAAACTCGAAAAGGCTTTAGCCTTTGACCATTAACCCTGAAAGTATTTCGATTCTATGGTCAAAAACATCAACAACACCATGAGGCAAAGCAGTTACGACAATAAAGGTTCCAGTCTATCTAGATTTTAGCTTGCTTGGAAACAAATGCAACCTGGAATTGTACAACGAAACTTTCTAATCATGCTCAAATGTTTTCCGAATAATGTGCTTGTCTTGGAGTGCTTTAATATGCTCCTTGGCTAATTTGGAGTTTTCATAGGCATCTCGCCTCAACTTCTCAAGCTCGCAAATTTGCAACTTCCTTGTGGAACCAGATTGGGCAGCATCAAAATTGAATTTCTTAATAGCCCATAATGCTTTATGTTCAAGTTCCAAATGAAGGTGACAAGCCTTGCCATATACTAACTTGTAGGGAGACATGCCAAGTATGGACTTGTAGGTAGTCCTATAAGCCCATAATGCACCAGTAAGGTGTAAAGACCAATCCTTGCGAGAAGGATTTACAGTTTTCTCAAGGATTATCTTTATTTCCCTATTGGCTAGCTCAGCTTGCCAATTTGATTGAGGATGATATGGAGTAGACACCCTGTGGTGGACTCCATATTTCTTCATCAACTCCGTGAATGGCTTATTACAAAAATGTGTATCATTATCACTTATTAAAGCCCGCGGGATCCCAAATCTAGCAAAAATTTGCTCCTTAATGAACTTGAGAACAACATGATGGTCATTGTTCTTGCAAGCTATGATCTCAATCCATTTAGAAACATAATCGACAACAACAACTATCTAAACATCTCCAAAAGAAATTGGAAATGGTCCCATAAAGTCCAAACCCCAATAATCAAAAATCTCAACTTCTAAAATAGGTTGTAGAGGCATCATGTTGCGTCGAGCAACACATCCTAGCTTTTGGCACGCTTCCCATGATTTGCAAAAATTAAATGCATCTTTAAAGATGTTAGGCCAATAAAATCCACATGGCAAAATCTTGGCCACAGTTTTCTTAGTAGAAAGATGACCTCCACAAGCGTAACCATGGCAGAAAGATAAAACCCTAGGTATCTCATCATTAGGAACATACTTCCTAATAACTTGATCACTATAATATTTAAATAGGTAAGGATCATCAAAGAAAAATGACCTTGCCTCTCGCCTAAGCCGTCTAGCGTCATTTGCATTCCAAGTAGGTGGGGTCTTGCTTGTAACCAAGTAATTCACAATATCAGCATACCAAGGTAAGTTATGAACAACACATAAATTATCATCATGAAAAGAATCAGAGGTAAGAGTAGAAGGTGGTGTCGTAGTATCAGCAACTGTAATCCTCAATAAATGGTCAGCTATAACGTTCTCAACTCCCTTCTTGTCCTTGATTGTGATGTTGAATTTTTGAAGGAGGAGAATCCACCTTATGAGCCTTGGCTTCGCATCTTTCTTTTTCAACAAGTACTTGAGAGCAGAATGGTCAGTAAAAATAGTAATAGGTAAACCAAGTACATATGAACGAAATCTCTCAAGTGCGAAGACAACAACAAGCAATTCCTTTTCTGTCGTCGTGTAGTTCTTTTGTGCATCATTCAATGTCTTGCTTGCATAACAAACAACATAAGGGAACTTGCCCCTTCTTTGGCCTAAGATAGCCCCTATTGTCGTATCACTAGCATCACAAATGATTTCACACGCAAATCTCAGTCCGAGGGGGGGGGGTAGGGATGAATAATAGGTGCGGTAGTCAAGAGGGTTTCTAAAGTATCAAAAAAATCTTGACATTTTTTACTGCAAACAAAATCAGTGTCATTGGCCAATAAATTACACAAGAGCTTAGAATTAAGACTGAAATCTCTCATAAACCTCCAATAAAATCTAGCATGCCCAAGTAAAGATCTAATGTCTTTAACAGTTCTAGGGGTCGGAAGTTTACCAATGACTTCAATCTTGGCTTGATCAACCTCAAGCCCTCTCTTGGACACAGCATGTCCAAGAACAATACCACTTGTCACCATGAAGTGACATTTCTCCCAGTTGAGGATTAGATGTTTCTCCTCACATCTAGCTAACACCGTAGCTAAGTTTTTCAAGCATGAATAAAAAGAATCTCCAAAAACTGAAAAATCATCCATGAAAATCTCGAGAAAATCATCAAGCATATCACTGAAAATACCATGCATGCATCTCTGGATTGTGGCAGGGGTATTGCAAAGGCCAAAAGGCATTCTTGTAAATGCAAACGTACCAAAAGGATATGTAAAAGTGGTCTTCTCATGGTCCTCAGGAGCAATGCCAATATGGTAATATCCTGAATATCCATCTAGAAAAAAATAATAAGCATGGCCTGCAACCTTTTCTAGGACCTGGTCAAGAAAGGACAAAGGAAAGTGGTCTTTCCTAGTGGCGGTGTTCAAATTTCTATAGTCAATACACATCCGCCAACCACTAGGGGTTCGAGTTGGAATCAACTCCCCCTAGTCATTCTTAACTACAGTCAAACCTGCCGTTTTAGGCACAACCTGGCTAGGACTTACCAAACGGCTATTAGAAATAGGGTCAATGATACCCATACTCAATAGTTTCAAAACCTCAGCCTTCACTACTCCTTAGTGATAGCGTTGAGCCTGCGTTGCATCTCACGAGATGTCTTCGCCCTGTCCTCTAAAAATATTCTATGTGTACAAATAATAGGACTGATACCTCGCATATGTGACATTGTCCAACCAATAGAGCTCTTATGATCACGAAGTGTTTGCAATATCCTCTTTTCTTGGTCATCCTCCAAATGAGCAGAAATCTTAGGGAAAGTATCATTTGGTCTAAGGAAGCCGTACTTGAGCTCAGCAGGTAAAGGCTTCAACGTTACCTCAGGATATTCTTCTGGAGAGGACCTAATTGGCTTCTCCAAAGGTCAAAGAGGTTCAAATCGTGGAGTCCAAGGCTCTCTTCCTGCAAAAACAAAACAAACATCTTCTGTAGTATCAAATTCTAAGTCAATATCATCAGTTTTCAAGTCTGAAGCATGATCAAACAATTTCAAATCAGCAAGATCATTTATAGCACAAGTTTCATCAATATCATCAGCAAAAAGGCATTCTCCATGACTAATCTCTTGAATTTCCTGAAGATCCCTAGGTTGCCTGCAAAAATCAAACACGTTCCATTCTAAAGCCATGTTACCAAAACTTAAACTTAACTTTAGAACCCCACTTCTACAGTTAATTAGAGCATTAGAAGTAGCCAAAAGTGTCTTCCTAAGATGATAGGTGCTTGACAAGTAGGGCCTTTAGTCAATTTCACATCAAGCACAACAAAGTCCATAGGATAATAAAATTGATCAAGTTGGATTAAGACATCCACAACCACTCCTTTGGGAACCTTAATAGACCTGTCCGCAAGCTGTAACATAATAGAAGTAGGTTTAAGCTCTCTTAGGCCTAACTGTTCATACACATCAAAAGGCAATATATTAATACTAGACCCAAGATCTAGCAAAGCATGCCCAAATTTTTCATTCCCTATTGTACAAGTAATTGTGGGAGATCTAGGATTTCTATATTTACGAGGGGTATTGTTCTGAATAATGGAAGTAACTTGCTCAGCAAGATAGGCCTTCTCCTGAACATTAAGCCTCCTATTTATATTATAGAAGTCATTCAAAAGTTTAGCATAAGTAGGAATTTGTTGAATAGCATCTAACAAAGGAATGTTAATCCTAACTTGCTTAAATATTTCCATGATCTCAGCTTGATGCTTGTCCTTAAACATGGGTACTAACCTTTGAGGAAATGGAGCAGGAGTAGAATGTACCTCATTGACTTCTGGAATTGGTTTTTCTAAAGATTGAGGTTTAGAATTTATCACCTCCTTTGGTTCCTCATCAGGCTTCCCAATTACCTTCCCGCTTCTCAAGGTTGTAACGGCTTGCACTTGCTTTGGGTTGGAGGACTCTCCTCCTTCTTGGCAGGCCTTCACATTCTTGTGAGGATTAGGTTGAGCTTGTGCAGGTAATTTACCTTTGTCTTACAAGGCACGCACAACTGTTGTCAAATTTGTCAAAGCACTTTGAACATCATGTACTACTTACTTTGTTTGTGTCAAATCTTGCTAAATTTGATTATTGGTAGCCAATTGGGCTTGCATAAATTGGTTCAAGGCATCGTCCAAGCTTTGCTTGGGTACTTGAGAGGTAGCTTGATAGTTGTATGTAGGTGCCGCTTGTTGCTTGAAGTAAACTGGTCTTTGTTGATTGTACTGGGGTTGCCCTAGATTGTTGAATTGATTAGCAGCAGGCCCCTGATTATTCCTCCAACTAAAGTTGGGGTGATTTCTCCAACCTACATTATAAGAGTTAATAGCAAGGTTGGGAACAGATTTAGAAACAAAATTAACATTTTTACTTGACCCATGCAAAACTTCTTTAAATGCTGGGAGGAGGGTAGGACAATCGTCAGTGTTATGCCCTTTTACATCACATATAGAACAATTCCAATCAATGTTAGACACTTGAAGCTCATTCACCATTTTCATTTCGAAAGAGTCAATTGTCCTAGAAAGCAAAGTAAGCCGAGCTTTCAAATTGTCATTCTTTTTCAATGAGTATTTACCTGGAGTATGCTCAATAGGTCTTGTGCTATCATGTGGATCAGCTGAATCCCAAGCTGCACATTTTCAACAAGAAAGTCAAAATAGTTGAGAGCTTCATCAGGTTCTTTGCTAATGAACTCTCCATTACACATAGTCTCAACAAATTGACGCATTTTAGAATTCAAACATTCATAAAAGAAACTGACCAGACGCCAGTTCTCAAAACCATGGTGTGGGCAGGAATTCAAAAGGTCCTTGAACCTTTCCCAACACTGGTATAAAGTTTCATGTTCCTTTTGCTTGTAATTTACAATCTGCCTCTTAATAGGAGTGGTCCTATGCAATGGAAAAAATCTCTTGAGGAATTCAGTCTGCATATCCTTCCATGTGCCTATAGACCTCGGTTTTAGTGAATTAAGCAATGTCATGGCTTTGTCTTTGAGAGAGAAGGGAAAGAGTTTCAATCTTATCACCTCCTCTGAGTTAGAACGATCCATGAATGTCGAACAAACATCCTCGAACTCCTTAATGTGCAGGTAAGGGTTTTCGGACTCCATTCCATGAAAGTGTGGGATCAAAGGTATCATGCTAGGTTTAAAAGTGAAATGGTTTACATTTACAGGAAAAATAAAATAGGAAGCCACACTGGCACGATTAGGAAGTAGGTAGTTACGTAGTGTTCTACCTTGCTCATGGATTGAATTATGAGGGACAGAGTCCTCATTATCGCTCCCGTGTACAAATCCGTGAATGGACCCATGAATTGACATGTTGCTAGCAGGTATAGCAATTGTCTCAATATCAGGTAAAGTATGTGGTGGTAAACGTACTAGACGGTTCGAAAAGTCTCGAACCCAATGATGCATTCACAATCACACTAGAATTTAGAAACAAGGGAAGAGGTCACCACGCAATATGTAGATGTAGATGACTTTGGTGCTCCTCTTCTTCGGTACTTCTCTTTTTGTTATTTTTGCAGATTTTTTTTTCAGTTGAAAAATTGCCAATTTCTCCCCGGCAATGGCGCCAAAAACTTTACTTGCCCTCAAATATGAGTTATCATATACTCCCAAGCGCCGGAATTGACAAAGTTAACAAGGGTGAGTCCCAAGATCATTTACCACAGGGAGCAGATGGAATCCAAAACAGGGAAATTTTAAATGCAAAAGAAATATGAACAAAAGGGAAAACAGTAAACAAGATGTTTTGGGGTTTATGAAATAAAGGTTTGTAAAGTTTAAAACGTAAATAAAGTGTATAAAGGTGGGATAACAAGTGGAGGAAGGTGTAGTCTCAACTCTCCTTATGTTTCAAATCAATCATACAATTCGGATCGTCAAACATTTCACTAAGCTAGGATTCTTGTCATCGAACCCTAACTAAATAAATACGGCATTCAAAACACGTGTAGATGCACAAAGGTAGAGGCCAATGGTTTGTCAAAGCTCGCTCCTAGGCGTGAAAATACCAAGAGTCACTAGCCATAGGCAACTAGATCATTAGGGGAATCTATACCCCTAACTACTTGATGGGCTAGCCTCAAGGTAGGCCAAAACAAAGGCTAAGGGGATCTATACCCTTAGAACTCAAGGCCTTTAGGTAACCCTAACTTAAGCCTTGCTAAAAAGAGAGGAATCTATACCTATAAAGCTAGACAAGACATTAGGATAAACCTAAATGAAAATAGATCAAGGATGTAGAGGGATCTATACCTCTAATCACTTGAGTCTAACAAGTCTAGCATGCATCTCAAAGAAAATAGAGGGATCTATACCTCTAAAAGCAAAGAGAAGCTAGAGGAATAGAAAATGAAACAAGTATTGAAATCAAACCATACTTTTCATTGAAACCAAACCAAATCCAAAAAAGTAATCCCATAGAAAGATAGATCTAGTTGAGATCTACAAGACTTTAGTTACACATAATATCAAAATCTCAAAGATGAGAGTGAAAATCCATGCTTACAAGTGTAGGAAAGTAGACAACCCTAAGCTTCTATCTTTTCCTTCCTCCTGCCCAAAAGCTCTCCCCCTTTCTGATTCTGCTAGCCCTAAGTGCTTATTTATAGGCTTGAAGCATCAGATCCATTAAGAGGCTTAATGGGTTAGTGACTTGAAATTTTGGATGCAATAAGTCTTCAATCTTGAAAGTAATTTTCAGATGTGGATGAAGATGATGCGGATAAGATAGGAAGAAAAGAGAAGATCTTCACTTAATGGCTGAGGTAGCCCTCTTGGTCCAATCAGTGGGTGGACAAAACGCCTACTTCTTTCTCATTCCATGAAGAAGAAGACAATAATTGATAACATAAAATGCTAGACCTTCAATAGCCCTATTTATACCCAAGCGACTAGACACCTAATCCACTCAAAACTCCTACGATCCCAACCTCCACTAATTAATTAGGACTCAACCATTACAACTAAACTTGACTCAACAGATATTAAAGATACTTGGGATTAGGCCTTGATGATCGCCCAGATCTTCTGATCGTATCAGATGTGAAAACTTCATGTTTTTAGAACAATCATTCAGGAAAAATTGTAGAGCTCTGAATCATCTTTTCAACGGTACCTTGGATCAGAATTCTGATAAAAGCAGCAAGAGTTATCGCTCATTTACTTCAGTTCTGAAAAATACTTCATAAGCAATTAGCAATCTTCAAGCTCAATTTTCGATGTGAACAAAACCTCCGGTGAGAATTGTTTCTGAAATAAAAGTTGTAGAAAATGTCATAAGCTTTCGAGAAATACCAATAACAACAAAGTCTTATAAGAATTGAGAAAGTTATGCCCCAATTACTTCAGCCCTGAAAAATATGAAAACATTTAAAAACTTCAGCAATGTTTTGGTTCTCGTTTGGCGTGACAAATTTTGACCTGAACACCATTTGATCAAACCAAATGTATAAGCTTGAAGTACACAATGAAATACACATGTTAAAGTATTTAAACAACTTTTTCGGACTTATATACTAGCATTTACACATTATGAAGAACGCATATCATTCACTTAAGAATACGGAAAATGAAAGTGGCTTCGAGTGTCATATTTTGATCATTGACCATTTAAGTACAAATAACTCTTCCAACATCTCAAATATGGTGTGATACCACATGCCGAGGCATAAAATCAACATTCAAAGCAATTATACTAGAATTTCCACCTATTCACAAATCACGATTTTAGTTCAAAATACAAATTCGACTATGGGATTTCTACTTAAGAGTACGAAAAATCCATAAACATGTCAATCACACCAAATTAACACCAATAGCATATTAAGTGTGTAAATGATCCAAATGCATGAAATTCATTATAAATATGCATAGATAACACAAATCAAGCATGATTTGGATATGAAAATCAATCACACCCCCCAACTTGCTCTTTGCTAGTCCCTAGCAAACTTGAGCAATCCAAAAGACATACACTGTGGATGCCTAGCCATCATAAAAAGAAAAACAACTTTAAAAGCACATGCATAGCCAAAATGAATACACATACTGGGAAGTAGAGGTGAACTAAACTCAACAAGTTGGACAAGCCTCAGATAGGTAGTCCTCTACCCTGCTCAAATAGACAAGACAAGTATAGCTTTACAAATAGGTGGAGTGACCCGTGGAGTTTTATATCAGAAACTTAATTTATGCTTGATGTATAAATATCTCAAAAATCCTTACAGAATGAAATTATACATTTATATAATCCAACAGGATAACTGAACCCCAAGTCCTCGAACACCTCCAAATGTCGACTCGCCACCAAGAGCCTGTCCTGCTGGTGCTACAGAAGGAGAGATGACACATGCACCTACAAAATGCAGCTCGGGTAGGAGTGAGTAATAAAGCTCAGTAGGGTTCTACTTTACGTCACACTGAAAGGAAAATGAACAGTAAAGTCCCGTGTTCCACCTCATTTCTAGGGGAAAACACATGTTACGAACATCGCCTTAGATAGGTAGTCCTCTACCCAGTTTTATATCAAAAACTTAATTTATGTTTGATGTATAAATTGACAATTAGTAATTTTTTAGGAGATTGTTAGAAATTATAATTCTGACCCCATATCAATACTTTAAATTAGATGTGTTATTTTATTATAAATGCGTCAGAGATGAATTGAATAGGTTTCGAACCCTCTTGCCCCAGACCGGATGGGTTTTCTGGGTTGAGGTGTGACATTAGGTCCCTTCCTTGTTGAAGACCTAGAGTACTTCTCCTAAAATCCTAAAGGTATCTCTCGACTTAACCATAGATTTGGCTAAAGAGATGCCGGCACCCGGCAAGAGACCCAGTACGAGAGCCTACGAGAAGGCTTGTCGTATCATTATCTTAATAATCATATCATTATCTTAATAAAATTTATCGTTACGAGGATGCAAATATGACAAGCAATTTTACTTGTAACGTCAAGAGGGTTATACTTGTGACCTTCATGCCCTTATCGCCGAAGAAATCTCAGGTGGCGAGGCATGACGAAGAATAGGGTAGGAGGATAAGAATCTAGGGTTAGGGTTAGGGTTTGGAGAGGATGAAGAAGGAAGAGAGAAGGAAAGAAGAAAGGGGGTGACAACGGCGGCCGCGAGTAGGCACTCTATGAGCACCTGTTCCTCTAACCTGCCTCGGCCGCGTAGGTCGGGGGCCGTGCCATATTGGCACGTTTTTGCATCGAGCACGATCTGTTTGATGGTATTGTTGAGTTTGGACCCCAGGGGCAATTTAGTAAATTGCACCTTGGCGGTCGGTTTCACACCACGTAGTACACACAGAACCCTATGAATGATATATATACTTGTTACAACCTTAGATGAATTTGGGATCGAAACATGTGAATTCAAGCGTGGCGGAAGAATTCAAGCGTGGCGGAAGCTGTCTTTAGGACAGCTGTCAGCCCAAACCGATCGATCGGTTGGATCGATGTTGGCACCGCCTTTGATGTGTACGGATAAGGACGTGAACCGACCTAGTCCGATCGATCGCTCAGGGAGCGACCGATCGGACTCGGGCCAAACCGCTCTGTTTTTCTTTTTCTTTTTCCCTCTTCTTCTTTCCTTTGATCCACGAGAAAGGCTTGTTGCAGATGTTTGGGAAGGTTACCAGGAGGTAGGGGAGCAGCTCTAGATCTGTTATATACGGTTTAATTGAGAATTAAACGTGGATTAAGCTTAGTAAGGTAGGATTCTTCATTTAAGTTTTGATTTGTGTTGTTTGTTGATCAACAGCATGCTTCTTCTATTAAACCATGCTGGATGATGTGTTTAGGGTTCCTTAACATATGGTTGAAGCTAGGATGGATTTTGCTTTGAATTGATATGGATGTAAACAACTATTCATTGAAATATTTTCGGATTTTTTGGTTTAATTAGAACAACAATGTTCTAACATGATTTTCGAGCTGTAGGTGTTTGATCTCAGTTGATCTTCTACATGAAAGTTGTATACCTCTGAGTTAGCTTTCAATTTCAACTCGTTTCACATTTTTCGGATTTAACTACGATGTTTAGTGAATTAAACGACAGTACTGTGCAGAACAGAGCAGTTATATTAATTTGTGAAATTAAGTAAAAATTCATTTTCCAATTGATTTCCTTTTTGGAGGAGATAATGCTAATGATCTTTAGAAGTGATCTGCAAAGTTTTTCTTTAATCCGACGAATTTTCAATGGGATTAAACGTTGTTTATTGAATCTGGATTTTTACCAAAATTATTGGTTTTCATCTATTTCCGTTTATCTGACTTTATCCGATTGATCCAGTTTTTGGATATGTGATTCGGGGTATGTCGTTGAGTAGGCATATCAAGTTTCATGTCAATTGGACGGTTGGATTGAAAGTTAAGATTTTTTGAAGTTAGTAGTTTCATTGGTTTTATTTTCGATAATTTGATACTTTCAATCATGTTATAGATATATGTTATTATATCTTTGTAAGCCCGTACGTGGCTTGTGGTTGAACCAGGGGAGTCACGCCCCCCTGGGATGTGTAGATTAAATGAGCCTTGATGAGAATATAAAATGTCGTATTTTCCTCCCTTAATGTTTGGTCTTCTATATCTATTTTGTGCCTAAATGTACTCATTATTATTATATTTTGATTTAGGATACAATTGGAGACCTTAAGTGGAAAATAAAGTTAATTGAGCAATTCTGGACATTCTGCGCAGCAGTTAGTAATTTGAACATAACTTCTTCATACAAACTCTGATTGGGATGATCCAGGATACTGTGGAAAGCTAAGGAAGAGCTCTACAACTTTAATGTTTTGAGTTTTGTGAGATACCGACTCCAGAAAGACAGAAAAATCGCAGAAGAGGTCAGGTCTGAAGTCGCTGCATTTTTGGACGAGATTTGTGTTTAGAAGATTCCAGATTTGATGCAAGAAGATTCCAGCTGGATACCACTATCTTTCCCAGTTATATTAGGACTTTATTTTCTAATAAGCTTGCCTTAATTAGTGGGATTTGCTTATCTTTAAAAGAGGAAAGATTAGTTGGGAGAGGACTCTCACGTTCCTCTATCCCACGTATCCCTCTCTCACTCATCTATCTCTCTTATATAAGGCTGCCACTATATCTCTCTATCTGTCTCTCTCCTTTCTCTTTAGTTTTTCTTTTGCTTTCTTTCTTTTCTTTTCAGTTATTCATGACTCTGCGTGGCTAAACTTTGATACTTGGTCGAAGGAGACGGAAACCTCGGAATCAATAAAACTGTGAGATCTAATTAGTTTTTATTGTTCAATTTATGCTTTGAGTATTGAATATTCTTCTGTATTTATTTTCATGATTGTCATGTTTAATTATTAGGAGCGCTACTAGTTTATTATTCATTGCGATCTACTGCTAGGTTGGATATCAAATCCGGAATTGTTTGATCCCTCTAATCTGCGAAGCAACTAGGGTTTAATAATCTACTGCGTTTCAGAGATTGTTAGGTCTTAGGAAGAATATTTGACTAGATTAAATGCAACCGCTTGTGCTTGTGTTGTTTAGCTTCATCGATATCCCTATTCTTAAGGCTGCTACTAGATTAAATCTACAGCGCTTTTCTTAGGTTGTTTAGAAGTTAGGGTTAATTGGATCGCTTGTTTCTAATTAACTATGATTGAGGAGAGATTCGAATTTAATTCGAACGGTGAATATTCATGGTATAAATTGATTGATACTTGCATCAATGATCAGTTGTCAGATTCTGATGGTGGATGTTGACTTAGACCAATGTTAGTTCTTCTGATTCACTTCGCTCTTTAATTTTAATTATTTCTTAGTTTCTTTTCGTTATATTCAAATCCCCTTTTTGTTCACGAAGCACAAAACTAGGCTAGGCATTCCTCGTGGGATCGACCCTTGCTCGCACTACTACATTTGTTTTGAAGAGTACTGGATTTATTTTTGAGTGCCTGCGACAGCACATCAAGCCTTAAGTACGCCCTAAGCTTTCAAGCAATTATTATTATAATTGTCGTTATAGTTGTTTATTTGTTTAGCCGGGGTTGTATATCGTTTGTAGGCCTGCGTGTTTATTTATCCGCTTTATCTAGTGATACGAGTCGATCCGACTAGACCAACTGGACCCGTGCCCAAAAGAGGACCCAAATGGGTTTAGCCTCTTTCCTAATTTGACTTGGACTTCCCTAGTTCAAACTAGAGTATTTAATTAGGATTTATTATTAGTTGTTTATATTAAATTGAGTTCTAGTTGTTATATGATTTCCTAGTTAACTACAAGTTGTTAGGAATTAATTATGAGTCTTACTTAAGTTAGTAAGTTGAGTTTGAGTATGGAAGCCTTATTACTTGCTAATTAAGTAACGGGGTTTTCTAGTTGGATTAGGACTAAGTCGAGGCCTATATAAAAAGACCTCAGTAGCTACGTATGAGGTACCCATGAACAATGAAGTATTGAGTAGATAAATAAAGTAGAGAGTAGTTTAGAAGTAGCTTCTCATAGAGTAATTATCATGGCTTGATCCTCCATCAGGGATTAAGAAGGTTTAATCCTCTAGGTAGGATTATTCCATGGCTTAGTTATCCATTGAGGACTATTCGAGGGCTGAGTTCTCTTCCCCAAGAGCTCTCTTCAACAGATGTTCACCGATGCACCTTCTTCCTCGCCGGTCACCTTCTCCGCAGCCGGTGCTGCCTCCGCCTCCATCGGTATTTCCCTCACCCTCACCTTCATCTTCTCTCTCTCCACGTCCTTTTCTCTATCTCATGCCCGAGCATGTGAGGACCTGTCCCTCTACTCCTGGGTCGACCATCTGGGTCGGGTCCATGGCTCGCTTGCTTGTTTCACATCGAGCGCGCGATCCGGTGGATCATATTGTTTCTTTGACCGCAAAGGCAATTTGATAAATTGTGCCTTGTTCGTTTGTTTCAGACCCGCGTGTGCACACACTGACCGTGTTTGTGATAATGTTTGTTTAGAATGGTTAGATTAACCCGGGATGGGAAGATACGGGCTTGGGCTTGTGTCTTAGCCCAAGTCTAGCTTGCTGCACAAAAGGATCAATCTTTTTTTGCTAAGAAAATCGATCATTTAGTGCCAGAAAGTCAAGTTCCTATTCATGAAGGAGGAAAAGATCGATCATTCATAAGTCGGTTTGTCCGTCTATATGACGGACGCAACCCCCTTCTCCTTTTCCCTTTCGAAATCCACCGTACTTGAGCTTAGATCTAGCGAGATTTTTGAGGAGATTGAGGGCGATCCTAGGCTCAGCAGGGTGGATTGAAGCTGCTCTAGTCTAGGTAAGGATGCTACCTACTTGTCTTTCTGGTTTTTGTGAGTTTTGAGCTTGCCTGTGATTGTTTTGAGTAGATATCTTTGCATGCTTGTTGGTTTTCAGTGCAAGTACCAGTTTTGGACTCGTGGTCCTTCGCACTACTAAATCCCAGGGTTTTGTGCGATTTGGTAGCCTTTTCCAACAGTATTCTCCTTCTCCGGTTCGCTGGAGAACCTATGAAGATCAATCTTCCATGAGTAAGGATCGATCATTCTTCGGGCGTCATGCCTGGCCCATGCATGATCGATCTTCTGGTGGAAGAAGATCGATCTTTTGCATGGGGGCATGGACGGGACCCTAGATCTTGAAGGTGATCGATCATCTGGTGGGAAGATCGATCATTTTTGGCTTGACAGGGATGGAACTCCATGTTTGCTAAGAAGATACAAGAAAGGATCGATCCTTTTGGTCGCAGGGAGGTGTTTTCGTCGGTTTTTTCCCATGGGGCTTTGTATGTACGGTTTTCTTTACCGTTTTATACCTGGTACATATCTTTGAGCATGTTAGCCCCATAATGAGGGGTGGTGACAAACCGGGAGAGTGATGACTCCCAGGATGTGTAGATAGCATGTTCTATTGTTAGTTGTGTTTGCCGGGAGAATGATGACTCCCGACCCGTGAAAGCCCAACCGAGCCGGGGGACGCGAATCAGAACCTAACTAACTGCAGAAATTTTGACGAGGGTTCTCTCTAGTCTACTGGTTTCCCTAAGCATTCATCAAACACCCTCAATCAAAAAATTCTAAAATTCTACAGAAACCTCAAGATTAAAGATTACAAATCCAAATGTAATAAAAGTCTATAAAACCTCAAAACGTGGAGAAAATCAATCCAAACATGTCTACACTCCCGTACGAGACTAACTATATAAAGGTTCTGCTGAAAGAAAGATCACCACACCTCAAACTCCGTCAGCCGCCGCCGCCCCATCAACCAACTGCCCATTAGGGGCCATCGAAGAAGAGCTAACGCCTGCACCTGCAAAACGCATCCCAGGTAAGAATGACCAACTAAGCTCAGCAGGGAAACTATACTACGACTCACAGAAGGAAGAGGGAAAGACAATAGTGTTGCCCTCTAGCAAGGCCTAGGTGTACACAAGGGCCCCATAACCCCACCACGTGTCCCTGAGGGGCTCGATCATGGTCTTCCAGTCGAGCTGGTCACATACTAGGTCACCCTCAGCGAGGCATGAAACCAACACTGCCATCACATGAGCAGAAAAGCAGCACTGATAGGCGGGAAGACAACACCGCTGAGTAGGCACACCCTCTACTCAAGACACAAGAAACCGGACACCGACAACACCTCAGAACCCGGCTCGAGGCCGACACGGCCTCTAAAACACCGATAAACAAGTGTTGTCATCTAGTCCTATCATCGAATTCAACTGAGCACAACCTCCCAGGAAGATCGATCATCCTCACGACAGAGGGCACCTCCTTGTCGTGCCAAGGAAGATCGATCCTTCCTCCCTGCAAGATCGATCCTCCTCGAGACAAGGGCATCCCATTCTACGCAAGGCACAAAGATCGATCATCTTCACCAGATGATCGATCATGCTCGGGTTGAACATGACCGACAATGAAGGCTCGATCTTTCTCCAAGAAAGATCGATCTTGTTGGGTTCTCCGGCGAACCTCCGGCGAGAAATACCGACGGAAAACTCCACCAAATCCCACAAAACCATGGGATCTAGTAGTACGAAGTACTACAAGTCCAAAACCGGTAAGAATACTACAAACTAACAAACATGCATCAAGATCTAAGCAAAAAAAGATCACAAACAACTCAAACTCACAAAAACCGGAAAACAAACGTAGGTAGGATCCCTACCTAGCCTAGAGCAGCTTCAATCCCAGCTGCTAGGCCTTGGATCGTCCAAAATCTCTTCAAAATCCGGCAGCTCTGAGCTCAAGAACGCGGATTTCAAGAGGGATTCAAGGAACAGGGTTAGATCTATTTTATTGACAAACGAACCGACTTATGAATGATCGATCTTTCCCTGAGGAAAGATCGATCCTTTATGACGATCGCGCCTTGATTTTCTGGCATTAAAAGATCGATCTTCTAGCAAGGAAAGATCGATCCTTTAGGTGCAGAAAGCTAGACTTGGGCTAAAACTCAAGCCCAAGCCCGGATCTTTTGATCGTGGGTCCATCTAACCTTTCTAACCAAACACTAACACAAACATGGTCAGTGTGTGCACACGCGGGTGTGAAACAAACCAACAAGGCGCAATTTACCAAATTGCCCTTGCGGTCTACAACGAGCCACATGGGTAGAGGGGAAGGTCCTCACAAGGCCTATCATCGAATTTGACTGTACACCACAATTCAAACATGGTCCAAACTACCCGAATTTGCTGGTTAACATACATTTAAGGTCTGGAACTGCTACAGTGGTACACCGCCAACTACCAGCCAGTTCACCAGCAACATGCATCGAGAAGCAGCCCCGCAAACAAAAGAAGACAAACCATGTAGGTAAAGGCCCTCGGCGCACGCCGGCATGCAAGGCTATGGAAAGTAATAGGGCTACTCGCATAGTTATTCTAAACATCGTAGGAGTCATCACTCTCCTGGTTCACCACTATCCCTAATATGGGGCTAGCATGCTTAATGATATGTATAATATATAAAGCTGTAAGAAAAACCATACATACCAAACCCCGCAGGTAAAGCCAATGAAAACTCCTCTCTGCCACCAAGGGATCGATCTTTTCCTAAGAAAAGATCGATCTTCTAAGTAACAAAGAATCTCCCCTTCCTGTTGAGCCAAAGAAGACCGATTCTTCTTCCTAGGAAGATCGATCGTCCTTGTGACAGAGGGCACCCTCCTTGTCGAGCCAAGGACGATCGATCCTTCCTCCAAGGAAGATCGATCCTCCTCGTGACAAAAGGGCAACCATGCTACCCTGGAACAAAGATCGATCATCTTCATCAGATGATCGATCATGCTCAGGCTCAGCTTGACCAACAATGAAGGATCGATCTTTCGCCAAGAAAGATCGATCTTGTTGGGTTCTCCGGCGAACCTTCGACGAGAAATACCGTTGCAAAACCCTACCAAATCCCACAAAACCTTGGGATCTAGTAGTACGAAGGACCACAAGTCCAAAACCAGTAATAATACTGCAAATTAACAAACATGCATCAAGATCTAAGCAAAAGAAGATCAGAAACAACTCAAACTCAAAAAAACCGGAAAAACAAGTAGGTAGGAATCCGTACCAAGCCTAGAGCATCTTCGATCCCAACTGGAAGGCCTTGGATCGTCCCAAATCTCTTCAAAATCCGGAAGCTTTGAGCTCAAGGGATTCCAGGAAGAAAATTACGTCCGTTTTATAGGCAAACGTACAGACTTATAAACGATCGATCTTTTCCTAGGAAAAGATCGATCCTTCATGACGATTGCGCATTGACTTTCTGGCAGTAAAAGATCGATCTTCTAACAAGGAAAAATCGATTCCTTAGGTGCAGAAAGCTAGACTTGGGCTAAAACTCAAGCCCAAGCCCGGATCTTTCGATCCCGGGTCCACCTAACCTTTCTAATAAAACACTAACACAAACATGGTCAATGTGTACACACGCGGGTGTGAAACAAACCAACAAGGCACAATTTACCAAATTGCCCTTGCGGTCTATAACGAGCCACATGGGTAGAGGGATAGATCCTCACATCCTATTACACTTAAAGGAAATCTCATCCCGAGATTCGATAAAGGTAGGGCACAGAAACAACAAAATAACTACACTAGAAGACAGGAAAAAAGGTACCTTGAGAAGAAAACAACTACGGAAACTCCTGCCGCATGCGCACCTCGCGCTCCCAGATCATCTCCTCGGTGCCTCTGTGCCTCCACAATACGTTGACCAAGGGAATGTGCTCCTCCCAGCTGCCTCCGGCGTCGAGGACACATCCTCTCAGCATGTCCTCCAAATCTGGATCGTCCGCTCTGACTGCCCGTCCGTCTGCGGATGAAAAGCCGTACTAAAAGTCAGGAGTGTGCCAACAACCTCCTGAAAGCCTCGCCAGAACCTGCTTGTGAACCTGGGGTCACGGTCTGACATGATAGAAACTGGAACTCCGTGTAGTCTGACCACCTCTCTGACGTACAAACTGTCCAACATGTCTGTCGAGTCTGTCGTCCGCATAGGCAGGAAGTGCGCTGATTTGGTCAATCGATCAACGATGTCCTAAATCGCATCATACCCCCTAGGAGATCTCGGTAGCCCGGTCACGAAGTCCATCGTGATGTGCTCCCACTTCCATTCAGTTAGAGGAAGTGGCTGAAGTAACACCGGAGTCCGCTGGTGCTCTGCCTTGACCTTCTGACAGGTAAGGCAGTGCGATACGAACTCCGTCACTGCCCTCTTCATCTCGCACCACCAGAACTGCCATCGGAGGTCCTGGTACATCTTGGTGCCCCCGGGATGAACTGCAAAATGAGAGTGGTGGAACTCTCGTAGGACGTCGTCTCGTAGAACTGGATATGTTGGAACCGCTACTATGCCTCTGAGCCGTAGTCCTCCATCTAACGATACTGTCCAGTGCCCGTCTGCGCCCTCCGTGCCCGCCGATGTGCACAACTCCTCGAGCTCTGCATCACTGCGCTGTACCTCTAACACTCTGGCTAAAACCACTGGCATATTCTGCACGGTGTAGAGGAAGTTGCTGGATCCCTGATCCTCAAACTCGAGACCCAACTGGCCCGCTGTCTCTAAAACCTGCCACTACCACGCTGACAACCCTGCAACTGTTGCTCTGGTGTCTCTCACCTGCCTGCTCAGCGCGTTTGCTACGACGTTTTCCTTACCAGGATGGTAATGCAACTCAAAGTCGTAGTCCTCCAGTAGCTCCATCCAGCGTCACTACCTCAGGTTGAGGTCACGTTGGGTGAAAACATGCCTCAAACTCTTATGGTCCAAGAAGACAGAGAACTTCTCGCCATAGAGGTAATGCCGCCAGGTCTTCATAGCGAAGACCACCGCTGCTAGCTCCAAGTTATGAGTCGGGTAGTTCCTCTCATGGTTCTTTAGCTGACGAGAACCATAGGAAACTACGTGCCCCTCCTGCATGAGGACTATCACACCCTGACCCAGAAAACCCATCCGGGTGTGAGGGGAAACCTACACTATTCACATCCGATACGGCGCGACAATACACAAAGCGGAATAAATTTGAACTTAAAGTCTTTCAAGGGCATAAAGGTAAAACTAAATATTACATTGCGGACTAAAACTCAATCAAGAGAGTGAACATGATTTCATATATTAAACGTTAAGTATATCCTGCTCAAAGGTAACAATAAACAAATACTGCCAAGATATACATCTGTCCCTCTGAGACCTCAAACGCCTCCGGAAGTCGACACGCCGTCAAGACCTGATCCAGCTAGAACCACCGAGGATGAGCTGACGCCTGCACCTGCAAATGCAACCCGGGTGGGAGTGAGCAATGATGCGGGAATTATTTCCACACATCTTCTTAAGATTGATTGTCAGATTCAACTGTTTTACATCATTCCTTGCTCTTTTATCAAGAATTTTAGGTGACTTCTGCATTTACTTAATTCTTGGGAATTTTTGGATAATTGCAGGTATTTAGATATTGAATCATTTGAACTTTGGCTGATGGGAAGAAGCAGAATTCGGGCTAGGCCTGGATGCAATTGAATACCTAAAGTGCAAAACGAAGTTAATTGAGCAATTCTGGACATTCTGCACAGCAGTTAGTAATTTGAACATAACTTCTTCATACAAACTCTGATTGGGATGATCCAGGATGCGTTGGAAAGCTAAGGAAGAGCGGTACAACTTTAATGTTTAGAGTTTTTGCTGCTTCAGGCTGAATAAAGACAGAAAAATTGATGAAGCCATCAGACTCGGAATTGCTGCACCTGCACTTGGGTTGGACGAGATTCATTTTCTTGGAGTCCAGATTTGATTCATGAAGATCCCAGCAGGGAGCACCACATTTCCTAATTATATTAGGAGTTTATTTGATCTTTCCTTGATTAGTGGGATTGGTATGTGGTTAATGGAAGAAAGGGTGGACACTTTAGGAAAGATGGCTGGAATTTGAATAGAAGGAGCAGAGAAAGCAGAGAAGGAAGGGAGAGAAGCCAGAAAAGGAGCAGAGAATGGCTGGAGGAAGGGAGGAGACAGCAGAGAACGGCTGGGCCAGAAAGAGAAGAAGCAGAAAAAGGCAGAGAACAACCAGAGAAAAGAAGGAGAAAAAGAGAGAGAGAGGAACAGGGAACGGCCAGAAAAAGGAGCAGCAGAGAAAGAAGAGGAGCAGCAGAGAAAGAAGAGGACTAGCAGAGAAAGAAGAGGACGAGCTGAGAAAGAGGAGGACGACCAGAAGAAGAGGATCAGAGTTTTCATTCTATTCTCTCCATCCTAGTTCTGATTGATGATGTGTATTAATGAAACATTGGTTTTCTTTCTTTCAACCATGAATACCTAGTTTTCTTATTCTAGGGTTTGGATGAAGTCATTGAGTTTCTGATTTGAATTGAGTTGGGTTGTTGAGAATATTCTTGTTAGTTGCAATTTGATGAAATCGTTTCTTTTTCTTGCAAGTTACTGGCCATGACTTGTATGTTTCAGATGTTGAACGAAGTAACGAAAGTTGAAGTTTAACATTAGTTCGTGGTTTCATCAAACCTTGATAGTATATTTAGAAATAAATATATGACAAGGTGACTTTTGTTTAAGGATTCCTAAGAGCCCAATGAATCTAAATTAATTCCTGTGATCACGAAAGTAGACATAGAATTAATTTAGGTATTTGAGTTATACCTTGAAAGAGGATTTCACATAAAAATAGGGAATTCAGTCATGATGATTAACAAAGTTCTATTTTCAGCAACCAGATTTAAATTCATTAAAGAGATTCAATCGATGAAATCCAAATCCTAGAAACCTTTCATACTCCTCTATTTAATATTTATTTGCTTTCAGTTCAGATTTGTCAGTGTTATATCTCGTTTGGATTGCTTAGATAATATAAGAAATTGGATACATTGGTACTTGAATCATCCTCCTTGTGGAAACGATACTCTTTTTGCCCTATTCTACTTGTCACGACCCATGCACTTGTGGTAGAGTCTAGGGAACATCAAGTTTTTGGCGCCGTTGCCGGGGAGGATTGTTTTCAATATTGATGCAAGTTGCTCTTGTATTAGTCTAGGCTATTTTTGTGTTTTGGTTTAATTTATTTTTATATATATTTCTCTTTATTGATTGTATGCAACGCACTGGTCGACTAATTCAACTTTTTGATCCAGAAATCGAGAGAACCATACGTGCGTTAAGGAGAAAACGAAGGTTGGAGTTGGAGCAAGAATCAGTAGAATATATGGCAGAGGAAGAAAATCAAAGGGTGTTGCGTGACTATGCTATGCCAAGTATCAATGGTGCTCAATCTAGCATTGCGAGACATGCGGTAAATGCTAATAACTTTGAGATTATGCCTGGTTTAATCCAGATGGTGCAACAAGACCAATTTGGTGGAGGAGCTGTTGAAGACCCACATGCACACATTGCTCATTTCTTGGAAATATGTGACACAATTAAGATGAATGGGGTAAGTGATGATGCTATTCGGCTTAGACTTTTTCCATTCTCTCTAAAAGATAAGGCCAAGGCCTGGTTAAATTCCAAGGCACCTAGCTTTTTCACCACTTGGAATACTTTGTCTCAAGGTTTTCTAACCAAGTATTTTCCCCCAGGTAAAACTGCTAAACTTAGAACTGATATTACTAGTTTTGCTCAGTTTGAGAGTGAGTCTTTATATGAAGCTTGGGAAAGGTTTAAGGAGTTGCAGCGGAAGTGTCCACATCATAGTATTCCTGAATGGCTGATTATACAAACTTTTTATAACGGACTAACACCTTCACTTAGGATTACCTTAGATGCAGCTGCAGGAGGTGCCTTAATGGGTAAGTCGTTTGATGACGCATGTGACTTGTTGGATGAAATGGCTTCTAATGATTATCAGTGGTCTAATGAAAGAGCTATGTCTAAGAAAGCTCCAGGTATGTATGATTTAGATGGCATAAACATGTTGAATGCCAAGGTTGATTCTTTGGTAAAAATCTGTGGTAAGTTAGGTAATATGAATGCTGTTTCTAGCCCTGTAATGACTTGTGAATTTTGTGGAGGAGCTCATATAAGTTCCGATTGTATGCAGGTAGAGCAGGCTCAATTTGTGTCTAATTTCAGCAGGCAACAATACCAAAATAATCCTTATTCCAGTACATACAACCAAGGTTGGAGGAATCATCCGAACTTTTCATGGAAAGATCAAGGTAATACAGGGAGCAGTAATCCGAGACCTTTCATTCCTCCTGGTTTCCAGCCAAGACCTCCTCAACAAGAGGGTAAGCAACCATGGGAGATAGCTATTGAGAAGTTAGCCAATGCTAGTTCAGAGAGGTTTGAGAGGATGGAAGCAAAAGTTGAGCAATTGGCGAGTTCCAACAGAAATGTAGAGTTACAATTGGGGCAATTAGCCAATTCCATCAACTCTCGTGGACAAGGTAATTTGCCTAGTAAAATAGAGGTTAACCCAAAGAAGCATTGCAAGGCAGTTATCTTGAGAAGTGGTAAGCAGCTTGGTCAGGTAAGTGGTGAGCCTATACATGGTGATGAAGAAGATCAGTATGAAGTGAGCAAGAATGTCAGAGAAGAAGTCGATGACTTAGTAAATGCACCAGCTACATTACCACCGGTTGAACCATATATCCCTCCCATTCCTTTTCCTCAAAGACTTAAGCAGAATAAAATGGATCAACAGTTTGAGAAATTTTTAAAAGTGTTTAGGCAACTTCACATTAATATTCCTTTTGCAGATGCCTTAGCACAGATTCCTGCTTATACAAAGTTTCTAAAGGAGATCATGTCAAAAAAGAGGAAATTGGAGGACTTCGGGACCATTGCCTTGACAGAGGAATGCAGTGCCATCATCCAAAATAAGCTTCCACCAAAGCTGAGAGATCCAGGGAGTTTTTCTATTCCCTGTACTATCAGTGATGTTAATTTTTCTAAAGCTTTGTGTGATTTAGGTGCTAGTGTCTCGCTAATGCCTTTATCTGTTGCTAGGAGGCTTGGATTAAAGGAGTTGCAACCTACTACCATTTCATTACAGCTAGCTGACCGATCAGTGAAGTATCCAGTTGGTATTCTTGAGAATGTTCTGATCAAGGTAAAAAAGTTCATCATACCGGGTGACTTTATTGTGTTAGAAATGGAAGAAGACACCGAGATCCCTATAATTTTAGGCCGACCTTTTCTAGCCACGGCTGGAGCTGTCATAGATGTTAAGAATGGTAGGTTGACTTTGAAGGTTGGTGAAGAAGAGGTAGAGTTCAATTTGTTTCAAGCTACTAAATATCCTTCTTTTACTGACCATATTTGTCGAGTTGATGTAATAGATGAGGCAACCAAGGAGGTTCTTATATATGGAATAACAAAGGAACCTCTTGAGACTTGTTTAGTGAATGCCGGGACAACTAATGATGATAACATGGAGGTTGCAGAAGTGGCGTGTGCATTGGATGCTACAGGTCCAAAGTTGAAGCAAAGAGGTAATCATTTTGAGGATCTTGGTAAAGGTAAGCCACTCCCTCTTCCTTCTAATGTGCAAGCACCAATTTTGGAGTTGAAACCATTACCGTCACATCTCAGGTATGCATTTTTAAGTGAGAATAATACTTTACCTGTGATTGTGAGCTCTTCTTTGTCTGATGTTGAAATTGACAAGTTGATGCGTGTTTTGAGATTGAGAAGAAAAGCCATAGGATGGACTATATCAGATCTTAGAGGAATTAGCCCTTCACTGTGTATGCATAGAATTCTCATGGAGGATAACCATAAACCTATTGTTGAAAATCAAAGAAGGTTAAATCCTAACATGAAAGAAGTGGTGAGGGGTGAAGTTCTTAAATGGTTAGATGCCGGAATTATCTATCCTATATCTGATAGTTCATGGATTAGTCCAGTACAGGTGGTACCTAAGAAGGGTGGGATGACTGTAGTGCATAATGAAAATAATGAAATAATTCCCACTAGGACAGTAACTGGGTGGCGAGTATGTATAGATTATAGGAAACTTAATAGTGTTACCCGTAAGGATCATTTTCCTTTACCTTTTCTAGATCAGGTGCTAGAGAGACTTGCTGGGTATAACTATTATTGTTTTCTAAATGGTTACTCAGGGTACAATCAAATTCCTATATCCCCTGAAGACCAAGAAAAGACAACCTTTACTTGTCCTTATGGTACATTCGCATTTCGTAGAATGCCTTTCGGATTGTGTAATGCACCTGCTACATTCCAAAGATGCATGATGGTTATTTTTTCTGACTTTGTTGAAAGAATAATGGAGGTTTTCATGGATGATTTTTCGGTTTTTGGATCTTCTTTTGATAGCTGCTTGGACAATTTGTCTCAGATTTTGCTGCGTTGTGAGGAAACAAATTTGGTTTTGAATTGGGAGAAATGTCACTTTATGGTGCAGGAAGGTATTGTGCTAGGCCACAATATTTCAGGTAGAGGTATTGAGATGGACCGAGCAAAAATAGAGGTTATTGAAAAACTGGCACCACCTATCAACGTGAAGGGTGTTAGAAGCTTCCTTGGTCATGCAGGATTTTACCGGCGGTTCATTAAAGATTTTTCTAAAATCTCTAAACCTCTTTGTAATTTGTTAAATAAGAATGTGGTGTTTGACTTTGATAAGGATTGTTTAAATGCTTTTAGCAAGTTGAAACAAGAACTGATGTCAGGACCAATTATGGCAGCCCCAGATTGGAGTTTACCATTTGAATTAATGTGTGATGCGAGTGATTTTGCTTTGGGAGCTGTTCTTGGCCAAAGGAAAAACAGGAAGTTGCATGTTATATATTATGCTAGTAGAGTTTTAAATGATGCACAGCTGAATTATGCAACTACTGAGAAAGAATTTCTTGCTGTTGTATTTGCTTTTGACAAGTTTCGATCTTATCTTGTAGGTTCCAAGGTGATTGTATTCACGGACCATTCAGCGATCAAGTATTTGCTACAAAAGAAAGATGCCAAACCACGCCTAATTAGATGGGTGTTGCTCCTTCAAGAATTTGATATTGAAATTCGAGACAAGAGAGGCATGGACAATGTTGTGGCAGATCATTTATCTAGATTAGAAGGGCAGTCAAGAGAAGATGAGGTTCCCATTAATGAAAGTTTTCCAGATGAGCAGTTATTGGTGGTTTCAGCCATTCCTTGGTATGCGGATTTGGTAAACTATTTAGTAAGTGACATTGTTCCCCCTGATTTGAGCTATCAGCAAAAGAAAAGGTTTTTCTTTGATGTGAAGCATTACTTTTGGGAGGAACCACTTCTTTATAAACATTGTGCAGATGGGATGATTAGAAGATGCGTTCCTGAGGATGAGATGAAGGATATCCTTGATCATTGCCATTCCTTGGAGTGTGGTGGACATTTTAGCACCTCCAAGACAGTTGCAAAAATATGGCAATCTGGTTTTTATTGGCCAACCATGTATCATGATGCTAGGAAATATGTGAGTATGTGTGATAGATGTCAGAGGGTTGGCAGTATTTCGAAAAGGAATGAAATGCCCTTGACGAGTATCCTGGAAGTTGAATTGTTTGATTTATGGGGAATTGATTTCATGGGCCCATTTCCTTCATCCTTCAACAGTCAGTATATTTTGGTAGCAGTGGATTATGTTTCCAAGTGGGTTGAAGCTATTGCAACCCAGACAAATGATTCTCGGGTGGTGATGAGATTTGTGAAGAAGAATATATTTTCAAGATTTGGTGTGCCGAGAGCCATTATTAGTGATGGAGGCTCCCATTTTTGTAACCGGTCGTTTGAGAACTTGTTGAAGAAATATGGGGTTACTCATAAGGTGGCGCTTGCTTATCATCCCCAGGCAAATGGGCAAGTGGAACTTGCTAATAGGGAACTGAAGCAAATTTTAGAGAAAACAGTGAGTAGTTCAAGGAAGGATTGGGCAAACAAGTTGGATGATGCTCTTTGGGCATATAGGACAGCTTTCAAGACACCCTTGGGTATGTCTCCTTACAAACTTGTCTTTGGAAAGTCTTGTCACTTACCAGTTGAATTGGAGCATAGGGCCTATTGGGCAGTTAAGGAGCTAAACATGGACTTGCAAGCTGCAGGAGAAAAAAGGTTTTTACAGTTGAGTGAGTTGGAGGAATTCAGGTTGGATTCCTATGAAAATGCTAGGATTTATAAGGAAAAGACCAAGCATTGGCATGACAAGCACATTCAGATTAAAAACTTTGAAATTGGACAGCAAGTGTTACTGTTCAACTCAAGACTTAAGCTATTCCCGGGCAAGCTTCGATCTAGGTGGTCGGGTCCATTCACGGTAACAAAAGTATATCCTTATGGTGCTATTGAGGTGCAGAGTGAATCCACTGGGACATTCAAGGTTAATGGGCAGCGTTTGAAGGCTTATTTTGGTAGCAATGCAGTTCCTAAAGGAGTTACTTACCCCTTGGAGAATCCTACCTATGGTTGATGATGTGGTTGTCAAGCTAATGACATTAAACAAGCGCTTCATGGGAGGCAACCCAAGCTACATCTGTTTAAATTTATTTTTTTTGTTTTAGTTGTTTTAGTTTTCAATAAATGATGCACTGACCCACTCATTTTGCTTGTGTGGTACAGGTTCAAAAGAAGGAAGAATTTGTTGTTATCAAAATGCTCGTTCAATAATGATCAACTGGGCACTCGTTCAAGTTTCTTACAAGGGGAGTATTAGTCTTCCATTTTTCTTTCCTTTTACATTGAGGACAATGTGAAAAATAAGTTTGGGGGAGTGACTTTTGCTGGTTTGGTTATGATAGTGGTGTTGGTGTTGATGCTGAATTTTTTTTCTTGATGATCACAAGCCTATGATATTACCTTATTGCAATTTGTGGAAAATGCTATTCTGGTCTTGGTTTGTGCTTAATTCTTGTGCTAGCTTGGTTTATTTGAATTCCTTTGAACAATTCTGTGCACAATACCGTGATCAATAAGTTATTTTTTTTAGCTTAGAGTATATTTATGTGAATGAGATAGTTTTTCAAGATCTCACTGAACTCTAGAACCTATTTGATAATCTCTCGAGGCGAAATTCTAGGCAGCACACCATTAGAGAAATGATTTAGGCCATCGTTGGAACGTTTGAGCTTTTCTAGCCTACCTTTGTTATATCTATCTCTAGTCACCCTTTTGAGCTTTAACGTTAGCCATTTTTCTTGCATTAACCTGCAATAATCGCACCATTCAACCCATGAACACTTATCCTACTTCTCTTCAAGAAAATTTGCATTTGCCGAGCCATTGAAGAAGGGAATAGTTTGTAAAAGGAAAAAGAGCAATTGCAAGCTTTGCAAGTTTATAAATGAAAAAAAAAGAGTGTGTGACTATCTAAGATTCGAAGCCTATAGGGCTCGAGTAGAAGATCCGAGGGGTATTTTATACCTAGTGCCCTAAAGTCATCTGGCTTGGGAGCCACTGATTTGATACTCGCTACATGGGTCCTGTAGACAGCTTAATGGATCAAGGTATTTTGTGTGTGACTAGCTAAGATTTGAAGCCTATAGGGCTCGAGTAGAAGGTCCGAGGGGTATTTTATACCTAGTGCCCTAAAGTCATCTGGCTTGGGAGTCACTGATTTGATACTCGCTACATGGGTCCTGTAGACAGCTTAATGGATCAAGGCATTGCACAGTCATACCACATAAGTTGCTCTTGAAAGTAAATGTAAATTTTTCGTTCTCTTCCTTTCATTGGTGAAGCTTGTGTTAAATTTTCTTACTTTGAATTCCATATCCATTGTGTTAGCAAACACCCTCAGCTGACCATTACAAGCCCTTGTGAAGTCCTTTTGATCTTTGGTGGTGTGCTTCTACTACATTAGTGGAGAGCTGGTTTCAAAAATAGGCATATGAAGTTTGAGAAACTCATTCTCATAGAGATCAGACATACTGCAATCAAGTTTGCATAAATTGATCCGAGTTGATAGAGTAGCAAGTTGAGATTGGTATTCACACACACACACTCAAAGGATTTCTTGTGAATCTAAGTATGTTCTTGAAATAATCTCAAAACTTGTATCATGTTTAGACTTTTCCCTATTGACAATCTTGAGGCAATTATTGTGAGAAATCAATCTAATCTGTTCATTTTGTTTCCGTTCCTGTTACTTCTTGCTTGAGGACAAGCAAACATTCAAGTTTGGGGGTATTTGATGCGGGAATTATTTCCACACATCTTCTTAAGATTGATTGTCAGATTCAAGTGTTTTACATCATTCCTTGCTCTTTTATCAAGAATTTTAGGTGACTTCTGCATTTACTTAATTCTTGGGAATTTTTGGATAATTGCAGGTATTTAGATATTAAATCATTTGAACTTTGGCTGATGGGAAGAAGCAGAATTCGGGCTAGGCCTGGATGCAATTGAATACCTAAAGTGCAAAACGAAGTTAATTGAGCAATTCTGGACATTCTGCACAGCAGTTAGTAATTTGAACATAACTTCTTCATACAAACTCTGATTGAGATGATCCAGGATGCGTTGGAAAGCTAAGGAAGAGCGCTACAACTTTGATGTTTGGAGTTTTTGCTGATTCAGGCTGAATAAAGACAGAAAAATTGATGAAGCCATCAGACTCGGAATTGCTGCACCTGCACTTGGGTTGGACGAGATTCATTTTCTTGGAGTCCAGATTTGATTCATGAAGATCCCAGCTGGGAGCACCACATTTCCTAATTATATTAGGAGTTTATTTGATCTTTCCTTGATTAGTGGGATTGGTATGTGGTTAATGGAAGAAAGGGTGGACACTTTAGGAAAGATGGCTGGAATTTGAATAGAAGGAGCAGAGAAAGCAGAGAAGGAAGGGAGAGAAGCCAGAAAAGGAGCAGAGAACGGCTGGGCCAGAAAGAGAAGAAGCAGAAAAAGGCAGAGAACAACCAGAGAAAAGAAGGAGAAAAAGAGAGAGAGAGGAACAGGGAACGGCCAGAAAAAGGAGTAGCAGAGAAAGAAGAGGAGCAGCAGAGAAAGAAGAGGACTAGCAGAGAAAGAAGAGGACGAGCTGAGAAAGAGGAGGACGACCAGAAGAAGAGGATCAGAGTTTTCATTCTATTCTCTCCATCCTAGTTCTGATTGATGATGTGTATTAATGAAACATTGGTTTTCTTTCTTTCAACCATGAATACCTAGTTTTCTTATTCTAGGGTTTGGATGAAGTCATTGAGTTTCTGATTTGAATTGAGTTGGGTTGTTGAGAATATTCTTGTTAGTTGCAATTTGATGAAATCGTTTCTTTTTCTTGCAAGTTACTGGCCATGACTTGTATGTTTCAGATGTTGAACGAAGTAACGAAAGTTGAAGTTTAACATTAGTTCGTGGTTTCATCAAACCTTGATAGTATATGTTAGAAATAAATATATGACAAGGTGACTTTTGTTTAAGGATTCCTAAGAGCCCAATGAATCTAAATTAATTCCTGTGATCACGAAAGTAGACATAGAATTAATTTAGGTATTTGAGTTATACCTTGAAAGAGGATTTCACATAAAAATAGGGAATTCAGTCATGATGATTAACAAAGTTCTATTTTCAGCAACCAGATTTAAATTCATTAAAGAGATTCAATCGATGAAATCCAAATCCTAGAAACCTTTCATACTCCTCTATTTAATATTTATTTGCTTTCAGTTCAGATTTGTCAGTGTTATATCTCGTTTGGATTGCTTAGATAATATAAGAAATTGGATACATTGGTACTTGAATCATCCTCCTTGTGGAAACGATACCCTTTTTGCCCTATTCTACTTGTCACGACCCATGCACTTGTGGTAGAGTCTAGGGAACATCAAGTTTTTTAAGCTCAGTAGGGTTCTACTCTACTCTACGTCGCACAGGAAGAAGGGGAAACTACAAAGTCCCGGGTTTTGTCTCATCTCTAAGGGAAACTCACGTTACGTCCACCGCCTACCCCAGGGCACGTGCTCTGTGACCTCAACTGTCAACAGTCATTCCTCTCAACCACCAAGCGCCCAGCGCTGAACAACAAAGGGGTAGGACCCAGGGCAACACGTAACTTCCCTTAACACGGATACTAAGTATGAGATAAGAACTCTGGGTGACCTCTACACCTCAAACAACAGATGATAGCTGTGAGGACCTTCCCCTCTACCCCTGTGGCTTGTTGTAGACCACAAGGGCAATTTGGTAAATTGCGCCTTGTCGGTTTGTTTCACACCCGCGTGTGCACACACAACCTCTAATTGATAATTGTGTTTGACTAGATCCATTTAGGAGGTTTTTGACATGTGGATCGATCCAAGCTAGTCTTGGATCGATCCAGCCAGTCTTGGATCGATCCAACTTGGTGTTGGATCGATCCGGGACTGTAGCAGGTCGGTGTCTTCCTTTGAGGGGACGGCCACCGTTGGCCGTTGCTCTCCTCTGTCAGAAGGGGAGGACTTTCCCTCCCATCCTTCCCCTTTTCCCCTCCTTTCTCGGTTTTCCCCTTCCCCTTTCTTCCTCTTCTCCTTCTCCTTCCTCTTCCTTCTTCTTCCTTCTTCTTTCTTCTTCCCGCAAGCTCTGCTTCCTCTGTTTTTCCCGGCAGCCACTTCTTCTTCTTTGTTATCCCTCCTCCGGCAACCGTTTTGAGAGTTTGAAGGCTCATTGGAACTGTAATGGCGTGAGAAAGATCCCTGGTGTGGTTTGGAACCTTGTTGATGACTAGTTTGCGGGGAATCAGCTGAGGAATGTGTTTCCGGTAGGTTTCTACCTACTTGAGTTACATTAGGGGTGTTCTCTTGATCTAGTCGTTAGATCTTGTTGTTCTTTGTGTTGTTGGCTTCCTCTTGCTTAGTATAATTTTTTATTTAAGTTTCATAAGCTTTGGTTGAGATTTTAGTAGGATTTAAGCATGTTAAACTCGGATTTTTCCGGTTTCTCTGTTCTTGAGGAACAACCGGTTTACGGCGCGTTTTTCGGTTTGTACAAGTATGATATTGACTTATGATGAACATAAGAGTTTTAGATCTCTGAGTTATCTTTCTATTCCAGCTTATTTCGTATTTTTTCGATTCTCCTACGAATTTTGGTGATTTTTCTCGTGACCTGCGACGAGAATGATCTGAAGCTGGTGTGAAGCTGTTCGGATCGATCCAATATTTTTCTGGATCGATCCAAATATTCCGAATCGATCCCAAAGCGGACTGATGGGGTTTTATTGACTATTTTTAGCAGTTTTGATTAGTGTTTTCCGTTAATCTAGCCGTTGGATGTTTCTGGATTTTGGATATGTTGATTTTGGTATGTTGGTCAACTGCAGTCTAAGTTGGATCTCGAATCCAACATCGTTTGGACTTCGGATCGACGGGGTCGATTAGCTCTAGGTAGAGAACTTTTTGGTGTTATAAATAATATTATTTGTTCGAAACATATAATATTATATTTTACTGTTCGTCGTCGTTTTCAGGGTTGCTTCCCGTTGCAGGAGTACGCGATTGACGGTCGGGGTACCATCGTAATGCCGGAACCCGCTGCGGATCAGCTGGCAGCGGTTGGTAGTACCGCAGCAGCGATCCGGTCAGATTTGTATGCTGCTTTAACATACTGTTGCATGCTTATCTCCTATCTGTGTATGTTCATAGCATGCATTCTCTGTTGTGCATTAGTTGCATTGGTTAGGGCGTGGGTGATCTGTGGATCGTCGTCCCGAGGCTGGAAGCTCGGACTTAGCCCTAGGACCGGGGTTGGGTAGTTTGGACCCGGTTCGAATTGTGGTGTTCAGTCAAACTTGATGATAGGCCTAGATGACTGGTACACCTGTTGCTTGATGATTGTAGAGGTCGTGTCGGCCTCGAGTCGGATCTGAGGTGTACCCGGTGTCCGATGTTCTTAAACTCTTGAGTAGTTGAGTTGCCTACTCAGTGGTGTCTATTCCCACCAAACAGTGTTCTGTGTCATGTTGAGAGTCAGCAGTGTTGTTTCTTGCTACTCAGTGTGACCTGACATGTGACCAGCATGGATGGAAGACCATGATCGTGGGCCTCAGGGACACGCGGTGGGGTTATGGGACCCCTGTATACACCCAGGTCCTACTTGAGGGCAACACTGTTGCATTTCCCTCTTCCTTCTGTGTGTCGTAGTGTAGAACCCTACTGAGCTTAGTGCTCACTCCTACCCAGGCTGCGTTTGCAGGTGCAGGCATTCGCTCCTCTTTGGTGGTCCCTACCGGGCAGTTTGTCGGCGGTGCGGCGGCACCAGGCGGAGTCTGAGAGGTGGTGGTCTTTTACAGTTTTTCTACCCTATGTTAGTTAGTCTCCTACGGGAGTATAAATGTTGTATTTGAATCTTACCCTCTCCGAGGATATCTATATTAAATTCACTTAGGTTTTGTAATCTGAGGTTCGAGGTTTCTGTTTATTTAATTATGTCTTTTAAATTGGGGGTGTTTGATGAATTGTTAGGGAGGCCAATAGGTTAGAAGGAACCCTCGCCAATATTTTCCGCTGTTTGTTAGGTTTCGGTTCGCGTCGCCCGGCCCGGTTGGGCTTTTGCGGGTCGGGGCGCGAAAATAGCCAACTAGACCCATTCTCGAGAATACAGAGATTTGGCATAATAATCACGCCCTAGTGCTTGCTACCCAGCCACGGTCCTAGAGCTAGATCCAAGCTACCCGAGAGACTCGGATCGGCGAAGATCCTATTCACCCGCACCCTAGCCTGTTGCTCTAATGCAGACAAAATGCCTGCAATGCTCAGGCACATATAAAGAGATATAAGCATGCAACAAGATGACATCAATTATATAGGGCTAGGCATAAACTATTCTAACAATACAACGATTAGAGCAAAGCGATAAACACAGATATACAATAGTCTTCAGTGCTCTCTTGCACCTGACAGACTAAAGTTCCACAGTTACCCCGCAGGTAACTGGCCAACAACCAAGCGACAATAGCAATCGAGCCAATTTCAGCATTACAACGGCGTCCACAGCCGTCAACTGAAATTGCTACAAGGACAACCCCAGCCAAGCCAACAAGTCACGCATACAAGATATATATGATCTACCAGTACAACATGTTATGCCCCCGGCGCACGCCGGCAATCAGCGGGGCTATTAATCAAAGCAGTAAATCTATACTAAGCATGCAGGGCACACCTCCGGTCCATTTATACTAAACATTTCCGGTGGTCGTCACTCCCCCGGTTACCCATCTATTATATAAGGAAGAGCGGTTTTTGAAATGTCTCAACTATAAGACATAAAGAGTGGTCCAGATTCATCTCCAAACGCATCCAACGATCCAGATTTCATCATCTGCTTTGAGATTTCCACCCAAATTTTACTTCCCTCCAAAAATTCCCGCCC
>OY986973.1:11826275-11891033 GCA_963920575.1 Narthecium ossifragum
AAAGCATTCACAAACTACATATATATACACATATATATAGACATAGCATACTTATCGGGAAATTGCTTGAAAGTCGGTTGAAATCGATAAACCGATTTGAAATACGACTTACGATGTACTCCGGAGATAAACTGGTCAAAATCCCGATTAAAATATTATAATAATCACTACTTATCATCGGGAAAACCCCATGAGAAAACCGGGTCGAAAAGAAATCGAAAACATCGTATTCGGATCAATTAGACAAATCAACATATAAAGGATCGATCGTCTGGCACCAGAAGATCGATCTTCCTCAAACACACCCTTTGTCAAGAAGAGGATCGATCTTTTTGTCCCAAGAAGATCGATCTTGTGAAGACCCGTTCCTCCAACCCGGTCCGACCGCGTTAGGTCGAGGGCTTGGCTTGGTTGGTTTTGGCCCGGTTGTCCTTGGGTTGCGATCAGTTGATCGCATTGCTATTTTTGGACCCCAAGGGCAATTTGGTAAATTATGACTTGGCGGTCGGTTTTACCCCCGCATAGTGCACACACGGCCTTGATTGTTGTACGTGATTGAATAGATCCAGTAGGAGCGTTCGGGATCGACATATCCGGACGAGATCGCAATTTCAAGTCAAATCGGATCCAATCCGATCAATTGGCTCGTCTGAACCGGCTAAGCAACTTAAGTGGATGAACCGTTTCTTTTCTCTCTCCCTTTTCTTTTCTTTTCTTTCCTCTCTTTTCCTCTTTTCTTCCCCAGCTCTTCCTCGCGACTACGCCGGCTGGCCCTCTCCCCTCTCCGGAGTTTCGCCACCCTCGTCGGGCACCACATTCGTCCCTCCCGAGCTCTCCTCTCCTCTCTTCCCAGATCCCCTACGGCTTCTCCCTCCTCTCCTTCTCCACCTTCCCGTCTCGTTTGGAGGGAGGCATCGGACGGCTCCCGGCGGTTCCCCGGCAAGCTAGGAACGGCGGCTACGGCCCCTTTCTCCTTCCCTTTCTCTCTCCCGCGGATGTCCCTTCCTTCTCCGGCGATGGCTGCGGATGTGGGAGGACCCCCGGCGGCGCTCCGACGAGCTGGAGACGGCGAAGACGACGAAGGATGGCGGATTAGCGAGGATTGAAGCTTGGATTGGCGCTTAAGGTAGGGTTTCTACCTTGATCTTTAGGATATGCTAGATCTAGGGTTTGTGATACGAGCGGTCTACTCGTAATCCTCTCGTATCGGGTCTCTACTGCTCCAATCGATCAGAATTGGCCTGATCGGACTTAAATTGAGTCTAATTGGCTGATCTGGCTAGCTGGATCGGATCTGGCTTAAGGAATTGGATCAGGCTTGACTGGATTGGGCTAAGTGTCTTGGTTGAACCGGTTAAGTTGGCTGAGCCAATTTGGTCAAGAGGCTTGAGGAAGGGCTAGGATCGATCCAAGGGTTGAAGTTTCGCCGGAGTGGATCGCCGGCGTAGGGGCGGCGGCGGCGGTCGGGATCTTGGTAGGGAAGACCGTAGGACGGTGGGGAATAGATCCACCGGAGGGGATTTGAGGGTAGGTTTCTGGATCGCCGAGATCTGGAGGTCGACGGCGTGGGTTTGGGTTCACCGGCGTCGGGGACGATGGAGAGCTCGGCAGGAGGCTTGCGACGTCGGGAAGATGGTCGGGATCTGGTCTACGGAGGCCGCGGAAGGGTTTTAGGATGGTTTGGAGGTGGGATAGGGATCGGACGTGGTTGATGGCGGTGAGGACGAAGGTCGGGTTGCCGGGGGAAGGCGCCGGAGACGGTGAAGGGCGATGGGAAAGAGATGGCCGGGGTCGTGGGGCTTAGTGGAAGGCGTTGGAGGTCTTGGATGGTGACGGGGGTGGCCGGTGAGGCTGGACGAAGGTGGACGGCGGTGAGCTAGGGTTCGGCACGCGGAAGAGAGGAAGGAGATGATGCTGAGGTGGCAGGTGACGAGGAGAGAGAGTGTTGACGTGGCACTGACATGGAGGAGAGAGAAAGTGGCGGGGAGAGAGAAATTCCGGTGGGGGTGGTGCCGGCTGCGGAGAATATGACCGACAGGGAAGACGGTGGATCAATGACGGATTGTCTGGTGGAATCTACATTAGGTCTACTCCTATGATACTCTATCAACTATTCTTAATTTCTCTTCATCATTCATCATTCTCCCTAATATAAACTACTGAGGTCCTTTTATAGAGACCTTGACAGAGTCCTAATCCAAGTAGAAAACCCCCTTGCTTAATTAGCAAATAATAAGGTTTCAAACTCAACTCAACTTCCTAACTCAAATGGACTCTTAATTAATTCATAACAATCAAATATTAACTAAGACTCAATAAAATATAAAAGACTAATGATAAATTCTAATCAAATACTCTAGTTTGAACTAGGGAAGTCCAAGTCAAACTAGGAAAGAGGCTGCACCAGTTTGGTTCCTCTTCTGGGTTCGAGTCCAGTTGGTCGAGTCGGATCGACTCGTATCAGTTTGTTTGTTGGATTAGTTGCTTTCTATGCTCTAATTAGTCTCTTGATGCATGTTCCCGGATTTTACAGTATCTCTGTTCTTCAATGAACAGTCGCGTTCAAGCTCGGTTTTTGAGCTGTGTGAGCATGGTCTCGTGACACTTTCAAGATGAAAGTTGGAGATCATCGAGTTCTCTTTCGATTGCCGCTGGTATCGTGATTTTTAAATTTATATACGATTTTTGGTGAATTGTTTTCTAAACTGCTGCGAAACAAAGATTAAGAAATTGATTAGTAAAATCTGAGGAAATTAGACTTCAATTAGACCTAATTCTTGGTCAGCATGTTCCTAGAATGTTAATCTATTTATGTCTATGTTTAATTTGAAATCTGAAGTTGTTTGGATGTTGAATTGTAATGTTTGCGTTGCCTCTAACGATGGTTTACAGTAGCAATCCGAGAATTTGCTTGTTAGTGCACTTCTATGTTCTAATTAGTCGCTTGATGCATGCTCAGTAATTGATTGAAGTTTCATGCAATTTGATATGGGTTTTATCCGGATTTTTGGAAGTTTTTCCCCGGATTTTACCGAAGCTTTGTTTTCCTATGAGCTGAGCTGTTCTAGCTCAGATCTGGGCTCGTACGTGCATGATCTCGTTTAGTTATGAAGATCAAAGTTGTAGATCATCGAATCTAGTTTCAATTGACGCTTATTTCATACTTTTTGGATTTTTTATGATTTATTATGAATTTTTCCCTGATCTGTGACGAGACTGAATCTTTGATAAAAGCTTGGGTTTTTGGCGGAAAATGGAGTTTTTCTTGATCTATTTGCTTCGGTCTTCTCGTAGTAGATTGCTAAGGTTGTTAGATAGCATGTATATGAATTCTAGGGTAATTATGAAGGATTTATGCCGAGTTTTAAGCATGTGTAGCTCTAGGTTTCAATCATGCAAATATTATCTTTTCTCGCAATTAATGTTAATCTTGTTAGATTTATGTGTGTATTTAATTGCGTAGACTAAATGGGCTGACAGTATGCCCTTTACCGCTTTGTGGTTGAACCAAGGGAGTCATGTCCTTGGAATGTTTAGATAATTGAATGGGTCGAAGTTGTGCCCTAGTCTTGGTTATTATATTTGTTGTTGATTTATGATTGTGTGGCCGAGGTTGTGCCCCCGTTGTAGAAATTGCGGTTGACGGCTGTGGACGCCGTCGTAATGCCGAAATTTCAATTGAATGTCTTGCTTATTTACGGCCCGTGGGCACCGTTATAATATTGGATTATTGTAATTTAGCCCTTTATCTGCTTTATGCATGTTTACCCCTTGGCAAGCTGTAGGCTATGCCTAGCCCTATATGTTGTGATGTCATATTGTTGCATGTATGAATTCCTCTTAAATGTGTGCGTGAGCATTGCATGCATTTGCTTGCATTAGAGGCATCAGGCTAGGTGGTAGGCGATGGGTTCGATCGCCGATCCGGGGCTCTCGGGTAGCCCGGGTCTAGCCCTATGACCGGGGTTTGGGGTAGTCGATGATTAGGACGTGATTGTCATCAATGATTATTGTTTGATATTTTTCGAGGATTATTAGTTAGTCGGACTGGAATATTGTTGTTGAGGTTTAGAGGTCGTGTTGTTTCTCCAAGGGCAAGTGCTAAGGATGGATGTCGATACGTTCCCTAACATGTGTGTCCCCACGAGAGCTGGTTTGACTGGGCAGGGTGGTACCTGGACAGGAGCCCACAGTCTTTGTTTCCTCTCGTTTGTTCTTGGGTAAGGGTGATCCCGCATGGTACTGTTCTCCTGTTGGTGCTTAGGGTGATCTTGGTAACATGTTCAAGAGAGAGGTTCATGACGAGAGCCCTTGGGACATCGATAGGGTTATGGGACCCTTGGCATTCCTTAGACTTAGGCGGAGAGACAACACAGTTGTTGTTTTCCTCTCTTCAGTGTGACCTAGAATAGCGTAGAACCTTACTGAGCTTTGTTGGTCACTCCTACCTGGGCTGCATCGGCGATACAGGTCGATGCGGTCCTTTCCTTTCAGGTGATCTTCTGGGCGTTGGCGCGCCATTCTCGAGGTGATCGTGGACTTGGAGTTTCGAGGAATACTTGACGATCATGGAGTTTCCCCTTTTGTTAATACTTGTACATTTGAAGTTGTATTAAATGTATAATTTCCCTCTTCGAGGATTTGATCATATGTATTAAATTGTTTAATGAGGGTTGATGAAAGTATTTTATCAGAACCTGTACTAATTAGTGAAACTTGTGATAGTATATTCATATTCATGTTGAATTTAGAACTATTAGATTTATCGTTTTAATTTATTGTGAAGATTATAATTGTACAGGGTTCAAATTGAGAAATACAGGGGAGGCTCTCGCCGTTTGATTTTAGATTTAGGACCCTCATGTCTCAGCCCGGATGGGTTTTCTTGGTCGGGGCGTGACATATCTTCTTCAGACGGAGCAGAACACTAACAAACTAAAGATCGATCGTCTTCCCAAAGAAGATCGATCCTTCATGCTCGGTAGAGAAGAGTGAATAGTGCCTGAGAACCGATTTCTTGGACTTGATCTATCAAAACGTATCGAAATCAAACCAAACTTGGTAGGCATGTGCAATTGGATGTGGGGAATCTAATGACACTAAGAAATTCAACTTTGGATGATCAAATCCTCCAAATTAAATCAAATGGCCCGAAAGCCAATGAAACCCACAGAAAACTAAATTTGTTTAATTTGATCTATCAAACGGCGATGGAATCCATTCAAACTTTGCATGAAGGTCTATTTGATGGTGGGGAATTCATTCATGTAATAAAAACGAAACTCAGATTGTGAAATATCAGATATGATTCCAACCCCGTCGAAAAACCGACAAAAATACGGAATTCATCCGAAAGAATACGGAACTGAAACCATAGCTACCTTCTAAACATGCTAAGGAACTAGAATACAGAAAATCATAGCATTCCAATGCACACAACAGCCACAAATCACAAAAAGGCGATCCTAGGGTTACCAACTCATAGGAATTGGGTAGAAACACCTACATGTATAGACATGTAGGCGATCTACAAGATCCTCAACTCTGATCATCGCGAATCCACGCCGAAAAGCGGCAGCCCAAGGCTCCAACCGGCAGCCCACGAGGAGAGAGAGAGGAGAGAAGAGAGAGAAAAGAAAGAGCTTAAATAGAAAGCTGGAATCAATCACAGCCGTCCGATTCGATCTCTCCCGATCGAGCTCCGATCTTTCGATCAGAAACCCCTTTAAGGTTCTAATCAAACACATACATCACACAAAGGTAGTGTGTGCAACGCCGGTGTGAAACTGACCATCAGAAAGCATATTTATCAAAATGCCCACGGGTCAAAAACAGCGATGCGATCAACCGATCGCATCCCAAGGCCAACCGAGCCAAACCACAAAACCAGGCCCTCGACCTACCACGGTCGGATCGGGTTGGAGGTACGGGTCCTCATAAAGACATACCCCAAACCCTCACCGCTGGCATCGCAGTAGACACTGTAACCAACGCCTCGCTCGGGGACGATCAGTACCGGCGCACTGGTCAACCTCGTCCTCAGCTCTACGAAAGCTCGCTCACAAGCATCATCCCACACGAACGGGACGGCATTCTGTGTCAAACTGGTCAACGGTCCAGCAATTCTGGAGAAGTCTCACACGAACCGCCTATAGTAACCCGTCAGGCCCAGAAAACTGTGGACCTCAAACACTGTCCTCGGTCTTTGCCACTGTACCACTGCCTCGACCTCGGCCGAGTCAACTGAGATCCCTACTGCCGACACCATGTGTCCAAGGAATCCTGACGCGCCCAAACCACTCGTCGTGAAAGTGACTAGGGCGTCGAGATTACAATTTAAACCGAATCCTAACTGTGAGGACCTGCCCCTCTACCCCTGTGGCTCGTTGTAGGCCGCAAGGGCAATTTGGTAAATTGCCCCTTGTTGGTTTGTTTCACACTTGCATGTGTACACACTGGCCTTGTATGTGTTAGTGTTTGTTTAGAACGGTTAGTGGGACCCGGGATCGAAAAACTCGGACTTAGGCTTGAGTTCTTGCCTAAGTTTAGCTTTCAGCACAAAAAGGATCGATCCTCTCTGGCTAAGAGATCGATCCTCTTCGTGCCAGAAAGTTAAGTGAGATCGTCATAAAGGATCGATCCTTCCTTGAGGAAGGATCGATCATTTATGAGTCGGTGGTTTTCCTTCTCTTTCGCGAGGACGGCCGTTGGCCGTCGCTCTCCTCTGTCAGAGGGGGAGGACTTTCCCTCCCCTCCCCTCACTTTTTCCCCCTTCCCTCGGCTGTCCCCTCCCCCCTTTTCCCTCCTTTTCTTCCCTTTCTCTTCCTCCTCCTCCTTTCTTCTTCCTCATTCCTTCTTCTCCCGAGAGCCCTGTTTTTCCGCTGTTTCTGGCAGCCATCTTCCTCACCTCCGTTCTCCCTCCTCCGACCATCTTTTTCGGCGTTCTAAGGCTCGTTGGATTCGTGACAATGAGTGGAAGATCCCTGAAGTGGTTTGGAGGCTTGTTGGTGATCAAGTCGCGGGGAATTAGCCGAGGAAAGCGCAGCTAGGTAGGGTTATACCTACTGATGTTTATTTCGGGTTTTCTCTAGATCTAGACGTTGGATCTTATTGATCCTTGTTTTATTGGATTCCTTATGCCTGTTAGAATAATTTATTTAAGTTTCATGTTAATCAGTTGAGATTTGAGTGGGTTTTAGGCATGTTTAGTATCGGATTTCTGGTTTTCTGCTGTTCTTGAAGAACAGCCGGCTTGAGGCGCGTTTTCCGGCCGGCGTATACATGATCTTGGCTTTTGATAAACATAAGAGTTGTAGATCTCTTTGTTAGCTTTCCTTCCCATCTTGTTTCGTAATTTTCGAATTTTGCTACGATTGCTTATGAATTGTTTACTGAAGGGCTGCGTTGCAGCAATTAATGGGTAAGTTAGTTTAATTAACAATTTTGATTAGCGTTTTCCCGTTAATCCAACCGTTGGATGATTCTAGATTTTGGATATGTTGATCCATACATGTAGTTCTACTTGTAACTAAGTTGGATCTTGAATCCGACGTCGTTTAGACATCGGATCGACCAGATCAAATAGCCTCTAGTAGAGAACTTTTGGTGTTTTAAATATAATATAATATGTCGAATTATAATATTATATTTCTACTGTTCATCAGCGGTTTTCAGGGTTGCTTCCCGTTGCAGGAGTCCACGGTCGACGGTCGTGGTACCGTCGTAATGTCGGGACCCGCTGCTGATCGGCTGGCAGCGGTGGGTAGTACCGCTGCAGCGGTCCAGTAGACTTATATGATGCTTGACATACTGTTGCATGTTTTGCCTTTTATCTGTGTATGTCATAGCATGCATTGTTGTATTGTGCATTAGTTGCATTGGTTAGGGCGTGGGTGATCATTGGGTCGCCGCCCCGAGGCTGGAAGCTCGGACTTAGCCCTAGGACCGGGGTTGGGCTGTTTGGACCCGGTTTGAATTGTGTTGTCCAGTCGTTTCAATGATAGGCTTAGCTGACTGGTACACTTGTAGCTTGATGATCGTAGAGGTCGTGTCGGCCTCGAGTCGGATCTGAGGTGTAGGCGGTGTCCGGTGTTCCTAAAACTCTTGAGTAGAGGATTTGCCTACTCAGTGGTGTCTCTTCCCACCAAACAGTGTTCAGTGTCCTGTTGAGAGTCAGCAGTGTCGCTTCCTGCTACTGAGTGTGACCTGACATGTGACCAGCCCGGCTGGGAGACCATGATCGTGGGCCTCAGAGACGCGCGGTGGGGTTATGGGACCCTTGTATACACCCAGGTTCTACTTGAGGGCGACACTGTTGTGTTTCCCTCTTCCTTCTGTATGTCGTAGTGTAGATCTCTACTGAGCTTAGTGCTCACACCTACCCGGGCTGCGTTTTGCAGGTGCAGGCGTCAGTTCTTCCTCTGTGGCCCCTACCGGGCAGTTGGTTGGCGGCGCGGCGATATTTACTGCTTTTACCCTTTGGTTAGTTAGTCTTATACGGGAGTAATGTTGTATTTTCGAATCTTCCCCTCTCTGAGGATTTGTATATTAACACTTTTAGTTTTAAATCTGAGGTTCGAGGTTTTGCTAATTGATGTTGTTTTAATTGAGGGTGCTTTTGGTGGACTGTTAGAGAGACCAATAGGTTAGAGGGAACCCTCGCCAGCTTTGTTTTCCGCGTTTTGTAGGTTCCGGTTCGTGTCGCCCGACCCGGTTGGGCTTTCGCGGGTCGGGGGCCGACACTAACTAACTACTACGTAGTTAGCGGGAGTCCGGGTCGATCCACAGGGAAATGAGAATTGACTAACGTACTCGATAGATAACTCCAAACAATTAGCTAAAATAATTTGGTTTTTGGATTAATGATTATTAAAGTAATTAACTATGCAAGGGGAGATAAAACTAATATAGAGAAGCCTTGGGACTTCCATTTCATTGTAGGTTCTAGTGTAGCCTCCTAAGGAATTGAGGTGTGTAATCCAATTGGGACGATCGAAATCTAAAAGTCGACAAGTGGGTAATTAGCCTCACTTATCGCTCAACAGAAGTTGGATTAGAATCATCCGCCGGAAGGAATCACATTCACAAAGTCGACGAATGAGTGATTAGCTTCTATCGTCGCTAACGAACCTTCGATTAAGATCAATTCGTCGCAAGAAAAAGGTATTGTATGGAGTCGGGCATTGGATCGAGATGGTTCTAGCACCTCAAATCCAATGCAAGAGGAAGATAGAATGGATCCTCTAATTAGAGAGATAGGGATGGTTCTAGCATCCCTAATCTCTAATCTAGGGCTATTCATCCTCCCAATGGAATTGGATGTGTTTCTAGCACATCCAACTCATTGGGGCATAACAACAAACACCCATCATGCACAAGTTCTAGCTCATACCAAAGAAGGGCATTCATCCATTCAACTTATAAGATCCATGTACAAAGATAAAGAAATCATGCTCAAATCCATACAATAGATCATCCCCAAAGATTACACATCAAAAATCCCTAAGAAAACTACAAAAGAATCCTACAACTACATGGAAACCCCAAGAGAAAGGAAGTTAGCTACTCATCTTGGATGAATCCATGGATGGAGGTTGATGAAGCTCTCCTCCCATGGATTTCCTCCAAGAAGTCCTCCTCTAAATTAGGTAAGAAAACTAGAAAGGCTGGAGAAAGGACTAAGAGAAGATCCCTAAAATCCCCCATAAGGGGTCTATTTATAGTAAACAAGCCTCCCCCACTCGGATTAGATCTGGACCATTGATTTTGCTCGGCTGGCACAAAAGGATCGATCCTTGTAAGGTAGAGGATCGATCTTCCTCTTCCGTGTGATCGCTGATCCCGTGGAAGATCGATCCTCTTATAGATGAGGATCGATCTTTGCTCTTGAGTTCTGGCTGCGCCCCGATGAAGATCGATCCTATAGTCGATGGAGATCGATCCTAGAGAATGTTGCGTTCTGTCACTAAAAAATGCGCATAAAGGATCGATCTTCTCTTTATGGAGGATCGATCCTTGTTGTCCCGACTGGAGTTCTCTTAATGTACTTCAAAGGATCGATCCTTCTTCAATAAAGGATCAATCTTCTTCATAAAAACTGGCCCGAATGACTTCGTTTAAGCTCGGAACTTGATCCAATCCTCATTGAGGGCTCTTGTACCTGTCATAGGATAATAATCGTCAGTAAGGCCTTGTTCGGAGACTAACAAGGCCAAGTTGAAAGGGTGATTTATGCACTTTTCATGTCTTATCACACCCCCTAACTTGAACTTTGCTAGTCCTCGAGCAAAGCAAAAGAAAAATAACTTGAATGGAAGGAAAAGAAATAAGAAACTATTAAAGAGCAATCACCCGATCTACAATTAGTCACTTCTCAAATAGCTTTGGTTCCTATGCAATTAAGATTCATTCATATGCACACATAGATTCACATGCATAACTCCATCCATCAACCCATAGCACAAGTAAAAAGCAAGCGAATAATTCCATCAATAGCATCATTCAAAAACTTCAACGCACTTGAACAAGATTAAAGCTCATCTAAGCAATCCGTGTAGTGAAAGTTGCTACTCAAGTACTCGGGGTCTCATAGTCATTTTAGTGGAGTTCCAATCAAAATTAGACATCCTTAGCACCTTACACCGGTTGAACAAATGACAAATGTTATTTAAAACATTTTTTTTTATTCATTTATTTTTTTTATGAATAAAACTTGTGGTCGTGCAATGCCATGATCACTTAGGCTTTCTGCTAGGCCCATGTAATGAGATTTGGGCCAGTGGCTCCTCGGTTAGATGACCTAAAGGCACTAGGTGTTGAGGCACCCCTCAGGCTTAATTTCCCGAACCTAACAGGCCACGAATCACAGCTGACCAACAATCTTTTATTTGATACTAGCGTGACTGTGCAATGCCTTGATCCCTTAAGCTTTCTACTAGGCCCATTTAACGAGTGCTAGGTCAATGACTCCCAAGCCTGATGGCTTTGGGGCATTAGGTGTTGAAGCACCCCTCGGACCTACATACTCGAGCCTAGAAGGCTACGAATCAAGACTAGTCACTTTTATTAACCTGGTTCTTGGCCTCTAACTTGGCTTCCAACCCTACTACAAGTCATAGCATTATGGAAATCAAAGAATAGAGATGAAAATTTTTGAGAAAAATTGGCCAGCATTCCCTCTATTTATTCAATAAGCCCAAGGGCTGTACAAAGATGCCATTTGCATCCAACAATTGTTACATTCATTCAAGTTGAAATACAGAAATGCATCCATCTCAATCGTCATTTACAAACATACATCCACATCCACAGACATACACCCACAGACATACATCCACACCCGGGGCACACCCCCATAGCCAAAAATCATGTATATATATATATCCACTGTCATCGATGTCAACCATATACAAAAAGTAGAACAATGGAATACAAAAAGTTACCCATCCTCCAATCACAAAAAGAGATACACTCCAACCATCCAGAAAATACAGAATGTACCCCTAGATACAGTCTATCATCCCTGAGGTCTCTGCTCTGGAAAGGTAAGAGGTCAGTAAGGAACGATAGCGGTGCCCGGCCGAGGGGAAGGGTGGATGGCATCGAGACGCGCGAGGATACTCGAGACGACCTGGTGAAATGCGGTGATGTCCTGGCGAAGGACGGCGTCACTCGCGTCTACCTCGTTCAAGCGCTGCAGTACTGCGTCCTGAAACGCCCGGTGCTCCCGATAGATCTCACCCATGGTAGGGTGCTCCACGGGTCCGAACTCTGGTGGGGGGCGCCGTGCACACGGCTGCCGGACTGGCGCACCGGCCTTCCTCATATGGCCGAGGACCTTGCCCCAGGTGGGGCCACCGAAGCGTGCAAACCTGAGGGCCTCCTCTGAGACAGTCGGCTCGCCCTCAGGGACTAGGTCCTGGCTCGCTAGAAAAGCTGAAATGAGGCACGGGTGCGGGACGGCTTTCTTGGCATAGCTCGTTGTCTTGTCCCTGACTGCCCTGCAGTAAAACTGCGACATGTCCTGTAAAATCTGCTGAGGTATGTTGACCACCCAATCCTTGGGCAACAACCACAATATGCATAGCTAATTACCAGTTCGATACTGGTCGTGGCCATTCTAGAAGACATTGCGACGCAAAATATCATCGAACATCCAAAAAGGAGGCGACAGCTCTGCCCGTGTAAATTTGCCCCGGCTTATGCGATCCGGGTTGAGGACGAGATGAGCCTCGTAGTCATGACGGAACAACTCCTCGGGCTGCAGCTTATGAAGACCGGGGCAACGTGACGGAATTGTCAAAACCTCGCAGATGGCCTTGTCCGTCAAGGTAACATCAACCCCATCAATTATGGATGTGAAGCCAAGGTAGGGGAAGTAACCATCGACCGCGCCGTCCCGGTCATCCCCGTAGGCGATGGCTGTCATGTTCTGGTAGAAAATGCAGACAAGCCTAGGGTACACCATGGTCTCCGGTGTACAAAGAGGCAGAAGACCACGGTTCTCCAACATCTCAATGGACTCCTGGGCATGCTCGACAGTACGAAAGAACTCAACATCGAATGTAAATTCGAGGTTTACCTCTCGCTGCCAATCTGGATGGAGACCTCGGACGTGTGTGGGCGCAGTGGACGGCCGGGTTTGCTTCTTGATCTTCTTGGATTGGCGCGGGTTGGATGACGATGCCGTCTTCCTCTTGGATGCGGCCGGAGCCGCAGGTGATGTAGTCAGCGAACGCGTGGAGGATGTGGACGACACTCTCGGAGTCCTTGCTGGCCGGGTCGACGACGATGGAGGGATGGAAGCTCATGGGGGAGATGGTGAAGCCGGAGGGGTGGAAACTTGCCGTGGTGGTGCCGGAAGCGCCGGGGGTCTCGTGGAAGGTGCGGAGGGAGGTCTTGGCGGTGGTGTGGAAGACGAAGCGGCGGCCTTGCCTTTCCCGGCGGCCTTCTTGATGGCGGCGGTTGGCTTGCGACCCATTGGAGGTGAGTAGAGAGGAGGTGGTCGGCTTGGGGTGAAGTGAAACGATGAAGGTGGCCGGCGGTTGGCTTGTTGGCAGATGCGGCGGAGCCGGAGGCTCGAGGGGAGGTGAGGGAGAAATGTGGACGGCGCCGGGGTCGATTGAGGGAAGAGGAGTGAAGGGGAGGGGTCGTGGAGGCACTGGGAGATGGAGGGCGGCGGTGGCGATTTGCGTCGGAGGCGGAGATGAAGAGCGGCGCGGCGGCTTGCGTGAGGGAAGAAAGGGGGAAAGGGGATCGATCTTAGGGCTTGTGAGCCCTAAGTTGATCCCGCTGGGGTTTATATTTTTTTTCAAAACCCCGCAAAGGATCGATCTTCCTCAAGAGGAAGATCGATCTTTTGCCACATGGCATCATCATAACGGTTCTAACTTAAGTCGTGCCGACGTGTCCAAGTGAGTAAGATCGATCTTCAAGTGATGAAGGATCGATCACCTCAAAACCATCCCTCTATCACAAATAAATTCGCAAGAGAGATCAATCTTTGGGTTATGAGGATCGATCACCTCAAAACCATCCCCTGCCACGAATAAATTCGCAAGAGAGATCGATCTTTGGGTAGAGAAGGATCGATCACCTCAAAACCATCCCCCTGTCACGAATAAATTCGCAAGAGAGATCGATCTTTAGGTATAGAAGGATCGATCCTTCGACCCCAGGTTCTAGCTTATATTCAATTGGACATAAAGGATCGATCCTCTCCGCTTGGAAGATCGATCTTTTATGTACCAAACTGCAAAACTGGGCTGAAAACTTAGGAATTCGCCCCACACACCTCAAGCATGAATACTAGGCTCCTTAGGCGATAAAACACCACAATACAAACCCTCCAACTCAGACAACTCATCAATCATCCCACACATTCATCATACCATCTCGACATCACACTTATTCAAACAAAGATCAATTCAAAAACACACCAAAATCAAACATGCAAATAATGGGAAAAACAATCAATCATGCAAAGAAGAAATAACAAACAAATTCAGAAAAATACGAAGAAAGGATGTGTTGCCTCCCACCAAGCGCTAAATTTACCGTCTATAGTGAGACGCAACAAAGCTCAAGTATCGTATGGTTCCGCCAACATCACGGTTGGCTCAAGAGTGATGTCAAGAGGGAAACTATGAATATAATGTTTCAAACTTTGGCCATTGACAGTGAATGTAGCCCCCGAGAAAGGATTTTGCACCTCAACGGCCCCATGGGTGAAAACCTTAGTGACATCAAATGGACCATCCCACCTAGTCGTAAGTTTTCTCGGGAAAAGCCGAAGACGTGAATTGTAGAGCCAAACCTTATCCCCAACATCAAAGGTTTTTCGAACTCTGAGTTTATCATGAAAAACTTTAGTCCGGGCCTTATAGATTTTGGTATTCTCGTAAGCCTCATTTCGAATTTCTTCAAGCTCATGAAGTTGGAGTTTCCTATTGCTTGAAATATAATTAGCGTCCCAATTAAGCGCTTGAATTGCCCAAAACGCTTTATGTTGAATCTCTACCGGGAGATGGCAAGGTTTTTCGAAGACCAATCGGAATGGCGACATCCCGATTGGCGTCTTGTAGGCCGTTCGATAGGCCCACAAGGCATCATTGAGCTTAAATGCCCAATCCCTCCGGTCAATTCTCACAACTTTTTCTAAGATCCGCTTGATCTCGCGATTGGACACCTCAACATGGCCACTAGTTTGAGGGTGATAAGGTGTCGCACCCCGACCCACGTAGGCCCAACCGGGCCGGGCGACGCGAACCGGAACCTAACCTACTGCAGAAAATTTTGGCGAGGTTTCCCTCTGATCGTAGTGGTTATCCTAACAAGTCATAATCATCCTGTATTAACAACAATTACAAACCTCAAACACTGGAACTGAAATAGATACAAAACCTCAAACAGGGAAATTATACATTTATCACTCCTGTAGGAGATTATCTATAACAAAAAGGGTAAAACGGTAAGATCGCCACCTCTCAAGCACCGCCAGACGCCGCCATGTCACCAAACACCTGCCCGGTAAGGGCGACCGAAGAAGAGCTCGCGTCAGCACCTGCAAAACGCAGCCCGGGTAGGAGTGAGCACTAAGCTCAGCAGGGACACTACACTATGACACTCACAAGGGAGGGAACACAACAGTGTCGCCCCCAAGCAAAGCCTAGGTGTATCACAGGGGCCCCATAACCCCACCGGATGCCCCTGAGAGCCCCAGTCATGGTCTTCTCGCGAACTGGTCACACACTGGGTCACACTCAGTAAGGCAGGAAACGGCACTGCCAACTCACAACAGGATCCTGGGCACTGTCGGCGGCTAGCACCGCTGGGTAGTCACACCTGCCACCCAAGAGTTCAAGAAGGACTGGGTACCGGCTACACCTGGACTTGGCTCGAGGCCGACACGACCTCTAAACATCAAGCAACATCCGTATTCAAGTCATCTAAACCTATCATCGAAAACGACTGAATACTACAAATCGAGTCCTGGACCAAGCTACCCGCAACGGTCCTAAGAGATAGATCCGGGCTACCCGGAAGCCCCGGATCGGCAACGCCCTCAACAGATGTAACTAGTGCACAACACAATGCATGCTATGAACATGCGCAGAATAAATACATGTAAGCATGCAACATGATGTGATGATATAAATACAAGGTCTGGGCACGGCACCCTGCCTGCCCGGGGTGGTGAACAATTATTTAAGGTTTAGGAGCTGCTGCAGTGGTATCACCACCAACTGCCAGTAGTCCACCACAACACCTGCACCGAGAAACAACCCCGCAAATAATAGCTCACAAATATAGCAGATAAAGCCCTCGGGGCACGCCGGCATGCAAGGCTATGGAAAGCTGGAGGGCTACCCGCCCGTTTATTCTACACAATCCCAGTAGTCATCACTCCCCTGGTTCACCACTGCCCTATTATAGGGCTAGCATGCTTAATCGTCTGTACCAGGTATTAAGACAGAAAAGAAAACTGTCATACAAAGCCCCGCGGGCAAAAACCCACTTAAAAACACCCTTTAGCCACTAAGGGATCGATCTCCCTTCTCAAGGGGATCGATCTCCTTAGCACTTAGGGAAAACTCGTCCCTGTCAACCAAAGGAGATCGATCTCCTCCTCCAGAGGGATCGATCTTCCTCGTGACCTGGGACTCACCGCCACCAGCCACCAAGGGATCGATCTCCCTTCTCAAGGGGATCGATCCCGCTCGGGCTGGGCGTGACATACCATAAGGGATCGATCCCTCCTCAAACGGGATCGATCCGAATGGGTTCTCCAGCGTACTTTCGGCGAGAAATACCGCCGGAAAACACATCCAAACTCAACCAAACTCTGGGATCTGATAGATCAAGATCCCACAAGTCCAAAACCGGTGAAAACACGAGAAATAAACATGTATACATAGAGATCTAAGCAAAAGAACATGAATCAAACCGGAAAACTCAAAACCCCGAAATAAAAGTAGGTAGGAATCCCTACCGGGGTAAGAGCGGCTTAAATCCAAGAAGGTAGGCCTTAGATCTTCCTCAAACGAGCTCAGATCCAGCAAGAACGCGGTTTAAATCTCGGAAAACCCAAAAAAATCAAAGGATAACGATCTCGTTTGTTTTATAGACAAACGAACCGACATAAGGGAGATCGATCTCCCTTTGAGAAGAGATCGATCTTCCTTGCCAGAACGGGTTTGACTTTCTGGCACAAGGAGATCGATCTCTTAGCTAGAGAGGATCGATCCCACTTGTCCAGAAAGCTAGACTTGGGCCAAAACTCAAGCCCAAGCTCGGATCCTTCGATCCCGGATCCCACTAACCATTCTAAGCAAACATTTCCACAAACATGGTCAGTGTGTGCACACCCACGAGTGTGAAACTAGCCGACAAGGTGCAATTTACCAAATTGCTCTTGCGGTCCACAACGAGCCACAGGAGGAGAGGGATGGGTCCTCACATAAGGCGTGGCTACCTTATGGGTAATTCCATATTTTTCACATAGAGATTTAAAATGCCGGTTGGTGAAGTGAGGGGCACCATCGCTTATGATGGTCCTCGGGAAACCAAAACGAGTGAAAATATTGGCATGTAAGAATTTCAACACGACTTTATGATCATTGGTTTTTGTGGCGATTGCCTCCACCCATTTGGAAACATAATCCACCCCTACCAAAATGTATAAGTAGCCATTTGATTGAGGGAATGGCCCCATAAAATCAATACCCCACACATCGAAAACTTCACAAACGAGAATGGGAGTTTGGGGCATTTCATTGCGTCTAGAACTTGTGCCAACTTGTTGACACCAGAGGCAAGCTTTGGCAAAATTATGCGAATCACAGAATATGGTAGGCCAATAGAACCCGCATTCAAAGATCTTTGCGGCGGTCTTCCTACCGGAGAAATGTCCACCACAAGGATGAGAATGACAATGAGTGAGGATGGACGTAACTTCCGCTTCGGGAACACACCTTCTCAACAATTGGTCCGGGCATCGTTTTAGCAAATATGGATCATGCCAAAAATAGTTCTTGATATGTGAGAAGAATTTGTTTCGATCATTTTTGGACCAAAAGAGTGGAATTTGCCCGGTGGTGAGATAATTGACAATATGAGCAAACCACGGCTTGGGAAATTGATCGATGGCCAAAAGATGCTCATCCGGGAACAACTCATTGATCGGAATGGAGTTTAAGATGTGCTCGGACGATAGCCTAGAGAGATGATCCGCTACAACATTAGAGGAGCCTTTTTTATCCTTAAATTCAAGATTGAATTCTTGGAGAAGCAAGATCCATCGGAGTAAGCGTGGCTTGGCATTCTTCTTGGAAAACAAATACCGCAAAGCGGCATGATCGGTAAAGATAATGATTTTGGAACCAAGGAGGTAGGATCGAAATTTCTCCAAGGAAAAGACTACCGCTAGCAACTCTTTCTCGGTAGTCATGTAATTGACTTGAGCGTCATTCAAGGTTTTGCTAGCGTAGCATATGACGGGAGGGAGTTTGTCAATCCGTTGACCCAAAACAGCGCCCACGGCATAATCCGAGGCGTCACACATGATTTCGAATGGGAATGAATAATCGGGTGCATGCACAATGGATGCGGAAGACAAGGCCTCGCGAAGAGTAGTATAGGCATGCATGCAAGGATCATCAAAGTTGAAAGGAACATCTTTAGCAAGTAAGGCACAAAGGGGACGAGAAATTTTGCTAAAATCCTTGATGAAGCGACGATAGAAACCCGTATGCCCAAGAAAAGATCGGATTTGTCGAACCGATGATGGAGGAGGAAGTTTAGAGATGAGCTCAAGTTTGGCCTTATCAACTTCGATCCCCCTACTTGAAACAACATGGCCCAACACAATCCCCTCATTTACCATAAAATGACTCTTCTCCCAACTCAAGACTAGGTTTGTTTCCTCACACCTAGCTAAGACTTTGGTAAGATTCTCAAGGCAAGAGTCGAAAGATTGACCAAAGACTGAAAAGTCATCCATGAAGATCTCTAAAAAGTGTTCGATCATGCCTCCAAAGATGGCTAACATGCAACGTTGAAATGTTGCCGGTGCATTACAAAGACCAAAGGGCATACACCGGTAAGCGAAAGTACCAAAAGGACAAGTAAATGTCATTTTCTCTTGGTCCTTAGGATCAATTGCCACTTGGTTATATCCGGAGTAGCCATCAAGGAAACAATAGAAACTTTGCCCGGCAAGTCTCTCCAAAATTTGGTCGATGAAAGGAAGTGGAAAATGGTCTTTTCTAGTGAATGAATTCAACTTCCGGTAATCAATACATACTCGCCATCCCGTAGTTTGGCGAGTAGCAATGCTTTCTCCCCTCTCATTCTTAATCACGGTAATGCCCGATTTCTTGGGCACTACTTGGGTTGGGCTCACCCATTTGGAGTCCGAGATAGGGAAAATGACTCCCACCTCAAGGAGTTTAAAAACCTCCTTCAACACAACCTCTCTCATGTTTGGATTCAATCGACGTTGAAACTCTATGACACTCTTAGACTCGTCTTCGAAATGTATGCGGTGCATGCATATAGATGGGTCTATTCCCTTGAGGTCGGCAATGGACCACCCAATGGCCCTCTTGTGCTTGGTGAGCACCTTAATGAGTTTTCCCTCTTGTGCAAGAGTCAAGGATGAAGAGATGATCACCGGGAGGGAGCAATTTGGCCCAAGATACTCATATTTCAAATTGGATGGCAAGGGTTTCAACTCCAAGGTTGGAGGCTTAATCAAAGATGGGGGTGCCGGTGTGGAGAATATAGGTGGCAATGGCTCAAAAGAAGTTTTTCGAAAGGCCATGGCACAAGCATGTTCAAATTCATCGAGTAAATCCGAAGTGGGTAGATCCGCATCTTGCAACGCATTAAAAACCATCGAAAAATCATCGAAAGTCAACACTTCATCACGTAAACCCGGAAAATCCTCTTCAACAATCGGCAACTCATCAAAATTCAAAACATCATCACCACTCGATAAAGAGTCATCGCAAGCATCAGCAAATGATTCACAAGCATCATCCATATCAAAATTCGCAACCATCACATCATTTGCACATTCATCAACAATATCATCATCCACTAAAGAATCGACCATAAAACATTCATTCCCATGCATAGATTGTTTAGTAGCATAAAAAATATTTAATTTCAATTCCATATTCCCGAAGGTAACGGTCATGATGCTACTTCTACAATTGATGCATGCATTGGTTGTAGCCAAGAAAGGTCGTCCAAGTATGATGGGAATGGATTTCTTATGTCTAACACCCGGTTCCATGTCAAATACAACGAAATCAACCGGGAAAACACATCTATCGACCTTGACTAATATGTCTTCAAGAACACCCCGTGGTGTCTTGATAGATCTATCGGCCAATTGCAACGTCATCGAGGTCGGCTTGAGCTCTCCTAAGCCAAACTTACAAAACAAGGAGTAGGGCATAAGATTCACACTAGCTCCTAAATCAAGAAGAGCCCCCTCAATCAATTGATCTCCTATGATGCAAGAAATGGTAGGAGTGTCGGGGTCTCTCAATTTTGGAGGTAGATCGAGTTAAAGAATAGAGCTAACTTGTCAGTTAGGCAGAGCTTTTTGGAGACGTGAGATTTGGATTGCCTCTTATGGGTACACAAGTCTTTCAAAAATTTTGCATAAGAAGGCACTTGCTTGATGGCGTCCAACAAGGGAAGGTTGATGTGGACCTTCTTGAAAAGTTCTAGCATCTCCTCATACTTGCCACTCTTCCAAGGTTGGGATGTGGCTTGAGGATCAACTAGTGCTTGAGGGTATGGAGCCCTAGGAATGTATGCTTTGGTTGGTAATGGATCGAGTGAGATAGGTTCAGTTTCATTGAGAGGTGGTAATGGATTCGAAGAATCATGAGGGGCATGATGAGGTGATGCTTGAGAGTCATTCATTGAAGTAAACAAATGAGGGTCATACCCTTGCCCTAATGTGGTGTCTTTGGCCATCTCAACATTAGGAAAATCTTTCCACTTCGGAGGGTAGTGACCGCTTGCACTTCCTCGTGAGTGGAATCGACAAAATGTTGGCCTTTAGGGTTTGCTATGGGTTGACTAGGAAGTCTACCCTCCTTCTTGTCATAGTATTGGCCAATTGGCCTATTTGCACTTCCAACTTTGCAATGGATTGGGAATGAGAATGCAAAAGTTGGGTACTTGACTTAAAAGAATCCAAGGCCTTGAGAAGCCTTTCCTCAATACAAGGATCACACTTCGGAGCTTGAGGGGCTTGATGGGCTTGATAGGGAGCTTGGTATCAGGAAGGCCCAGGTGGCCTTTGATTCCAATTTGGCGGATGAGATGATTGAGGATAACTTGTGGCTTGAGGTGGATATGCATGAGGAGCTTGAGGTGGCCGGTAGGTGGTTTGATTTTGTGGAGGTTGATTAGAATGATATGGCGCTTGGTACCAAGGAGGGTAGCTTGGGGCTTGATTGCCCGAAATCGGAGGCCTAGGATTGTATGCATTTGGAGGTTGTTGGCCGGGATTTCTCCATGAGAAATTTGGATGATCCCTAAGACCGGGATTGTATGTATTTGAGTAAGGGTCATAGATAGGCTTGGATTGATTGAAGACCGTATTGATATGCTCTTGCACGAGCTCCGGATAATCACATGCCAAATGGCATTCGGTAACTAGGTGACCGGGAGTCGAACATAAGAAGCAAAGTTCTCCCAATGATGGAGAATTAGGTGGGTAACTCGATGAAGAAGGAGGAGTAGGAATTTGATTCAAGGAATGAGCAAGAACTTGATCAAATTTTCTACTTAGAGTATCAATTTGTTGTGCAACACGGGTGGCTTCGGATAACTCTAAAACTCCTCTAGAGTTGGATTGTCCCTTAGGGCTTGAAGTATCCCTAACGTTCCTCGAAGTGAAGACATGATTTTGGGAATTAATGGCATGCTTTCCAAATAAAACCTATGAGTCCTCATATGGATTGGTCATGAACACCCCACCACAAGCGGTGTCTACATCTTGTTGATGACGTATTCTAAGACCATTGTAAAAATAATCAACGAGAGACCACTTAGGAATTTGATGGTGTGGGCATTTCCTAATAAGTTCCTTAAACCTATCCCAAGCATCATGAAAAGGTTCATCATCTTCTTGACGAAAGGTCGCTATTTGGGTCCTCATTTCATGAGTCTTTGCTATGGGATAGAACTTTTCAAGAAAAGCACTTTGTAATTGGTCCCATGTGGTGATCGTTTGGGGCTCAAGGGATCCTAACCAATGCTTGGCTTTGCCCATCAAGGTAAATGGAAACAATTTCAATCTCATTTCACCCTCACTAAAATTTGGAATTTTGTCCGTGGAACTCTTTTCAAGAAAATCTTCTAGATGGTAGTAAGGGTCCTCATTACTCAAGCCGTGAAAGTTTGGAAGGAATTGAAGGAATTGAGGCTTAAACTCGTAGTGTGCGGCTTGAACAATGGGTTGTTGTATACCCGAAGTGGGTGCAAATGTAGAAGGGGCATAATAATCCTTCATGCTTCTCCGGTCCGGGATGGGATTGACATTAGGATTGGGGTCCGGGTTGGGCTCATCCATGATTTGAGGAAGCGGGAGGTCCTTATGCAAGGGTATGCTTGAAGATGTTCTAGAATCTAAGAATGCTTGCAATGTGATATCTAGATCTGAATCCTCATGCACACTCATTCACACATATGAGAACTTGGACCATACAAGGTAAGAGATACATTACAATGGGCTGGTCCAAGAACTTTGTATCTTCGCTCGTAGATGAGTCGCTTCGCCGCTCGGAAGCTTCACCTACAAACACAAAAAGATATACAATATAAGCAACGTTCTATTTTTGGTATTTTGTAATAAAAGAAAGTAAAGCAACCTAATTGAAAGGAGAGATTTATCAAGTACGAAATTCAAATCAACAAATCCCCGGCAACGGCGCCAAAATCTTGACGCGCCCAAACCACTCGTCGTGAAAGTGACTAGGGCGTCGAGATTACAATTTAAATCAAATCCTAACTAACTACTACGTAGTTAGCGGGAGTCCGGGTCGATCCACAGGGAAATAAGAATTGACTAACGTACTCGATAGATAACTCCAAACAATTAGCTAAAATAATTTGGTTTTTGGATTAATGATGATTAAAGTAATTAACTATACAAGGGGAGATAAAACTAATATAGAGAAGCCTTGGGACTTCCATTTCATTGTAGGTTCTAGTGTAGCCTCCTAAGGAATTGAGGTGTGTAATCCAATTGGGACGATCGAAATCTAAAAGTCGACAAGTGGGTGATTAGCCTCACTTATCGCTCAACGGAAGTTGGCTTAGAATCATCCGCCGGAAGGAATCACATTCACAAAGTCGACGAATGAGTGATTAGCTTCTATCGTCACTAACGAACCTTCGATTAAGATCGATTCGTCGCAAGAAAAAGGTATTGTATGGAGTCGGGCATTGGATCGAGATGATTCTAGCACCTCAAATCCAATGCAAGAGGAAGATAGAATGGATCCTCTAATTAGAGAGATAGGGATGGTTCTAGCATCCCTAATCTCTAATCTAGGGCTATTCATCCTCCCAATGGAATTGGATGTGTTTCTAGCACATCCAACTCATTGGGGCATAACAACAAACACCCATCATGCACAAGTTCTAGCTCATACCAAAGAAGGGCATTCATCCATTCAACTTATAAGATCCATGTACAAAGATAAAGAAATCATGCTCAAATCCATACAATAGATCATCCCCAAAGATTACACATCAAAAATCCCTAAGAAAACTACAAAAGAATCCTACAACTACATGGAAACCCCAAGAGAAAGGAAGTTAGCTACTCATCTTGGATGAATCCATGGATGGAGGTTGATGAAGCTCTCCTCCCATGGATTTGCTCCAAGAAGTCCTCCTCTAAATTGGGTAAGAAAACTAGAAAGGCTGGAGAAAGGACTAAGAGAAGATCCCTAAAATCCCCCATAAGGGGTCTATTTATAGTAAACAAGCCTCCCCACTCGAATTAGATCTGGACCATTGATTTTACTCGGCTGGCACAAAAGGATCGATCCTTGTGAGGTAGAGGATCGATCTTCCTCTTCCGTGTGATCGCTGATCCCGTGGAAGATCGATCCTCTTATAGATGAGGATCGATCTTTGCTCTTGAGTTCTGGCTGCGCCCCGATGAAGATCGATCCTATAGTCGATGGAGATCGATTCTAGAGAATGTTGTGTTCTGTCACTAAAAAATGCGCATAAGGGATCGATCTTCTCTTTATGGAGGATCGATCCTTGTTGTCCCGACTGGAGTTCTCTTAATGTACTTCAAAGGATCGATCCTTCTTCAATAAAGGATCGATCTTCTTCATAAAAACTAGCCCGAATGACCTCGTTTAAGCTCGGAACTTGATCCAATCCTCATTGAGGGCTCTTGTACCTGTCATAGGATAATAATCGTCAGTAAGGTCTTGCTCGGAGATTAACAAGGCTAAGTTGAAAGGGTGATTTATGCACTTTTCACGTCTTATCAAAGGATCGAAGCCCCCACTCGAACTGCAATGCCCTAGCTGTCGGATCTGCCGCTACTGCCCCCGCAAAATGGACAAGGTGAGTATACCGGGTGGCATACTGCTACATAGAGTGAGTACCCTGCTGAAGGGACTGGTGCTCGCGGGACAGAGCGTCAAGAGTACTCTCCGGGAAGTACACGTCCAAGAACAACGCTTTGAACTCCACCCACATCGGTTCCTCTCCGCCATTGGTGTGCTGGGCGGTGCACCACCAGTCAAGAGCGTCTCCATCGAATTGGAACACCGCGTGGGTGACCCGGATCCGGTCATCCTCGTCGAAGAGAGCATCGAGAACGCGCATGACTCCTCGGAGCCAGCCGTCTGCTGTGGTCGGATCTCCAATCTCACCGCTGAACCTAGGCGGGTTCAGCAACTGAAAATCTATCATGACCTCCGTCGCGGCCCGCCCATCAATCGAAGCGAGAACCCCCTCCTCGACGAGAAGGCTCTCCTCTCGTGCGACCGAAACCGTCGCTGGTGATGACTCAGTCCGTCGAGCTCGTACTGCCCTATCGGGAACCTCCCTGCTAGGTCGGGCGGGCTGACCGGGTCGTGCCCCGGCCTGACCTATAACCGAGGGCCAGTCTCAAACTGCCACCATCTGCGCGATCACCAATGACAAACAAGCGTTCACTCGTCAAAAGCCGCAAAACAAACAGCACAAACAGGAAGCGAAAAAGCATAAGACATTAAAAGGAGCATGCATGGATGTTCTAGACATAGAACTATCCCATCCCACGCTCTCCATCAACAGAATCCTGATCCTAACCCTGGGACCTACAACCTATGCTCTGATATCAAGCTGTCGCGCTCTGACCCGCCAAAGCCCAACCTGGCCGAGCGACGCGAACCGAAAGCTAACGAAACGCAGAAAATTTTGGCAAGGGTTCCCTCTAACCTATTGGTCTCCCTAGCAATTCCTCAAAACACCCTCAATTTAAAAACTATAAATTATAGAACCTCAAACCACAGTTCACAAACCCAAGTGTTTAATATACATATCCTCGGAGAGGGAAAGATTCAAATACAACATATAAACACTCCCGTAGGAGACTAACTAACAAAGGGTTTAAAGCAATAAAGGATCACCACTCCTCAAACTCCACGTGGCGCCGCCGTACCAACGACCAACTGCTCGGTAGGGGCCACCGTAGAGGAGCTAACACCTGCACCTGCAAAACGCAACTCGGGTAGGAGTTAGCAACTAAGCTCAGCAGGGAAATTACACTACGACACACAGAAGAAAGAGGGGAATGCAATAGTGTCGTCCTCAAGTAAGACCTAGGTGTATACAAAGGTCCCTTAACCCCACAGCGTGTCCCTGAGGTCCACGATCATGGTCTTCCAGAAAAGCTGGTCACATGATGGGTCACACTCAGTAAGCAGGAACCAACATTGCTGACTCACAAGCAGGAACCAACACTGCTGACTCACAAGCAGGGAACCGGCACTACTGGCGGGAAATGGCACCGCTGAGTAGGCAACCCCTCTACTCAAAAGTCATCACAGTGGGACACTGGCTACACCTCAGAATCTGACTCAAGGCTGACACGACCTCTACAATCATCAAGCAACATGTGTACCAGTCATCTAGGCCTATAATTGAATTTGATTGTACACAACAATTCAAACTTGGTCAAAACTACTCGACCCTAGTCCGAGCCTCCAAGCCTCGGGACGGCAAACCACAGATCGCCCACAACCTAACCATATGCAACTAATTCACAACAAGGATGCATGCGATGAACATACACATATAAGCAGTTAAGCATGCAGCATGATATGATGATAGCATAACAAGGTCTGGGCTCGGCACTCTGCCAGCCTGGGGTGGTGAACATACATTAAATGTCTGGAACTGCTGTAGTGGTACACCACCAACTGCCAGTCAGTTCACCAGCAACCTGCATCGGGAAGCAGCGCAGCAAACAACAGAAGACTAACCACGCAGGTAAAGGCCCTTGGCGCACGCCAGCATGCAAGGCTATAGAAAGCAGTAGGGCCACTCGCCCACTTATTCTGAACATCCTAGGAGTCATCACTCTCCAGTTTCACCACTACCCCTAATATGGGGCTAGCATGCTTAATGATATGTACAATATATAAAGATATAAGAAAAACCGTACATACCAAGCCCCGCGGGCAAAGCCAATGAAAACTCGTCTCTGCCCCCAAGGGATCGATCTTTTCCTAAGAAAAGATCGATCTTCCAAGTAACAAAGAGTCTCCCCTTCCTGTAGAGCCAAAGAAGATCGATCCTTCCGGCTAAGAAGATCGATCATCCTCGTGACAGAAGGCACCCTCCTTGTCGAGCCAAGGAAGATCGATCCTTCCTCCTAGGAAGATCAATCCTCCTCATGACAAAAGGGTATCCTGCTACCCTGGAACAAAGATCGATCATCTTCACCATATGATCGATCATGCTCGGGCTCAGCATGACCAACAAGGAAGGATCGATCTTTCTCCAAGAAAGATCGATCTTGTTGGGTTCTCCGGCGAACCTCCGGCGAGAGATACCATCGGAAAACTCCACCAAATTCCACAAAACCTTGGGATCTGGTAGTACGAAGGACCACGAGTCCAAAACCGGTAATAATACTGCAAACTAAAAAACATGCATTAAGATCTAAGTAAAAGAAGATCACAAACAACTCAAACTCACAAAAACCGGAAAAACTAGTAGGTAGGAATCCCTACCTAACCTAGAGCAGCTTCAATCCCAGCTGCAAGGCCTTGGATCGTTCCAAATCTGTTCAAAATCCGACAGCTCTGAGCTCAAGAACACGGATTTCAAAAGGGATTCAAGGAAAAAGATTACGTCCGTTTTATAGGCAAACAAACCGACTTATGAATGATCGATCTTTTCCTAGGAAAAGATCGATCCTTCATGACGATCGCGCCTTGACTTTCTGGCATGAAAAGATCGATTTTCTAGCAAGGAATGATCGATCACTTAGGCAGAAAGCGAGACTTGGGCTAAAACTCAAGCACTAACACAAACATGGTCAGTGTGTGCACACGCGGGTGTGAAACAAACCAACAAGGCTCAATTTACCAAATTGCCTTTACAGTCTACAACGAGCCACAGGGGTAGAGGGACAGGTCTTCACATTCCAAGTCTTGGGAATGCGATACCACAGATCAGCCACGCCCTAGCCTTATGCAACTAATGCACAATCAGATGCATGCTATGAACATACATAGAAAGCATATAAGCATGCAACATATGTGACGATAATAAACAAGGTCTGGGCTCGGCACCTTGCCGCGCTGGGATGGTGAACAGATAAATAAGCCGAGGAACTGCTACAGTGGTAACCCCACCAACTGCAGCCAGTTCACAAAAGGACAGCATGTCACGGGAAAAACCCTGGCAAACACAACTAATAATACAACATACTATCTACACATCCCATGAGCCATCACTCTCCTGGTTCACCACCACCCCTCTTTATGGGGCTAACATGCTCAAAGGTTACCAGGTATAAAGTGGTAAAGAAAATCGTACATACAAAGCCCCGTGAGCAAAAGCCGATGAAAATACCTCCCTTCCACCAAAAGGATCGATCTTTTCTTGTATCTTCTTAGCAAACAAGGAGTTCCATCCCTGTCAAGCCAAAAAGGATTGATCTTCCTGGAATCTTCTTAGCAAACAAGGAGTTCCATCCCTGTCAAGCCAAAAAGGATCGATCTTCCCTCCAGGAAGATCGATCACCTTCGTGACCCAGGATCTCGTCCATGCCGCCAAACAAAAGATCGATCTTCTTCCACCAGAAGAACGATCATGCACGGGCCATGCATGACGCCCTAAGAATGATAGATCCTTCCTCAAGAAAGATCGATCTTCATAGGTTCTCCTCAAACCGGAGAAGGAGAATACCGCCAGAAAATGCTACCAAATCCCACAAAATCCTGGGATCTAGTAGTACAAAGGACTACGAGTCCAAAACCGGTACTTGCACTAAAAACCAACAAGCATGCAAAGAGATCTACTCAAAACAATCACAGGCAAGCTCAAAACTCTCAAAACCAAAAAGACAAGTAGGTAGCATCCCTACATAGACTAAAGCAGCTTCAATCTGTGTTGTTGAGCCTAGGATCGCCCTCAATCTCCTCCAAAATCTCACCAGATCTAAGCTCATGAACGGCGGATTTAAAAAGGGGAAAAGAGAAGGGGTTGCGTCAGATCTTTTCCTCAAGAAAAGATCGATCCTTCATGACGAGGAACTTGACTTTCTGGCACCAAATTATCGATCCTTTTAGCAAGAGAAGATCAATCCTTTTGTGCAGAAAGCTAGACTTGGGCTAAAACACAATCCCAAGCCCGGATCTTTCGATCCCGCCTTCACCTAACCGTTTTGAACAACCATTATCACAAACACGGTCAGTGTGTGCACATGCTATGAGGACCCGTTCCTCCAGCCTGGTCCGACCGTGTTTGGTCAAGGGTCTGGTCTGGCTCAGTTAGCCTTGGTATGCGATCGATTGATCGCATCGCTGCTTTTGAACCCCAAGGGCAATTTGGTAAATTACAACTTGGCGGTCGGTTTCACACCCGCGTAGTGCACACACAGCCTTGAATTGATGCATGTGATTGATTATAGATCCTTATAGGCGTTTTCGATCAGAAGATCGGAACTTGATCGGGAAAGATTGAGACGGACAGTCTAGATTAAATTTCAGCTTTAGAATAAAACCCTTTCCTTTTCTCTCTCTCTCCCTTTCTTTCTTTCCCGTGCGTCAACTTTCCCCTTCTCCTCCCTCGCTCGCGATCCAATCGCCGCTCCTCCTCGAGCTACCCCTCACCTCTCTCGGGTTCCCCAACTTCCTGTATCCTTAGATCGTACCCTTCTCTTCTCCCTTACCTCTCTCCCGATTTCGCTGGAAGCCACTGTCGCCGATCGATGGGATCCGTCGGTGTTCCCTTGGAGTTCCTTCGCGCCGCCGAGGTTCAGCGCTTGGAACAACGTCAGGGACGAAGAGCAAGCCGGATCTCCTCTTCCCCGAGCTCTCAGGTAGGGTTTCCTACCTGAATCGTTGATTACGTTCTACGATAGGTCTCTAAAATGATTGTGGGTTATTTCCTTCATTGTTTGAATGCAAATTCATGCTATTCATGCTAGATTAGTTATTTGTTTTGGATTCATAGATTTCAGATTTGATTGAGAGGGTTTTCAATCAGATTGTTGTGGATTTTTTCCTCCTGTCTTGTTGCCCTGAGCTTGGATTTCATCTAACCTAGGTCTAATCATGTGTTGATGGGTTTTAATTGGAGTTTATCAAGCTGTTAGTCCCGGATTTGGTTTTCAGCCGCTGGATCTGTGCATCCAGCCACATTCTGCTTGAAGCTGGTTCTATTCCGTGAGGAATCTCATGAAGCCTTCATCGTGAAGGTTGTAGATCTTCGGATCTACTTTCAATTATCGCTGATTTCATAATTTTCGGATTTTCCTATGATTTATGATGAGTTGTTCCCTGATATGCAACGAAACTGAATCATTGATAAAGTTTGGGGTTTTGGCCGAATTCTGAGTTTATCTTGATTTCTTGCTTTGATCTTTCTCGGTAGATTAATAAGAATGCTAGATAACATGTATATTAATCCCAGTGGGATTTTGATGGATTTGTGCATGCTTAGTTCTATGCCATGTTTATGGAGGTTCTCTCATTTTATGCAAATTGATATATTTTATGTGATGAATACTAGTATGCTAGTAGGTGACTTTCAGATGGATTTCCTGTGAATTTAAGATGGATTTCTCGGGAGAATAGGCTTGGGTTTTCTATTTGCAAAAATGCTATCTTGGATGAATTTCCTCGATTCTTCTTATCAATGTTATGTTAGCATTTCTTATCATGTTATATACATTTGTGTTTGTAACACGGATCAAGCTAGTATATTTAAATGCCAAGTCTCATGCTAATGGATTGGTTTTTATTTATTGTTATACCACATGTATTCCTTCACCAATTTCATGTACTTAGAAGCTTACTTCATGTTATAGCATGTTATCTATGTGAATATATATATAGGGCCTATGTGTGGCCCAGCCCTACGTGAGGCTTGTGATTGAACCAAGGGAGTCATGCCCCTTGGGATGTTTACATAATTAAATGGGCCGAGGGTGTGCCATGTTAGTGTGTATTGTAATTGTTGTGTATTGGTTGGCCGGAGTTGTATCCCCGTTGTACCAAATTACAGTTTATGGCTGTGGACGCCATTGTAATGCCTAATGTCGGATTTTGATCTGTTAGATGTTTGTTACATTTGCTTTGCTAGATAGATCCTTATTGCTTTGGACCATTGCTATGTTTACCCGCTGGCAATCTTGAGGCTATGCCTAGCCTTGTATGATGTATGACATACTGTTGCATGTCCTGATCTATTAAATGTGCTCGTGAGCATTTCATGCATTTGTTTGCATTAGAAGCATTAAACCTAGGTGGTAGGTGATGGATTCGATCGCCGATCCGGGGTTCTCAGGTAGCCCAGTCCTAGCCCTATGACCAGGGTTCGGTTTGATGAGGATTTAGATGAGATTGTGTTGATGTGATCTTGTATTATATTCGATGATATTAAGTAGTTTACTTGATCTCCATTATTTGAGGAATAGAGGTCGTATTGTCTCTGTTGATGCTAACCATGTTTTGATGATGCCAATATACACTAAATGATAAAATATATGTTTAATATTTATTACCCTTTTAATTGGAAATCTTAAATTCAATATTTAAGTCAGTTTTGTACTGACGATCGATGCATGGATCGACCGTGGGAATGTGACGGTCAATGCATGGATTGACCGTGGGGTTGCAGGTTGGATGAACCCTACTTGGCAATATGCATTATTGGCTCACGGTCGATCAGTGCATCGACCCTGGGAAGCGTTTTTCTTCACAGAGCCTGACGGATGATTCGACGGTCGATGCGGCGGTCGACCGTGACGCATTAATGAAGAAAAGTGAAGAAGCGACGGTCGATCGGTGCATCGACCCTGGGAAGCCATTTTCTTGACAGAGCCTGACGGACGATGCGACGGTCGATGTGGCGGTCGACCGTGGCGCATTTATGAAGAAAAGTAAAGAAGCAACGGTCGATCTGAGCATCGACCCTGGGAAGCGATTCTCTTAACAGAGGCTGACGGACGATGTCACGGTCGACCGTGAGAGTGACGGACGATGCATGGATCGACCGTCGAGCAAAAAGGCTGAGTTTTTATACATGACGGACGATGCATGGATCGACCGCCAGCAACGCGCAAAGTAAAAAACTAGCCGTTGGAGAGTTGCAGAGAGCCGTTGCAGCTCCTTGTTGAGCTGGTTGAAGCCCAAATATAAGTAGTTCCTTTATGTAAACTTACCATAACTTTTATCATTATTATTGAGATCATCTAAGTAAGTTTTAGAAAAGCTTTCTACTTATTTTCTTTTGTGCTACAACCTTTGTAAACTTTCTTCAAGTGTGAAGAGGTACCTTGAGAGATATTCAACAGCAAGTGGCTGTGAGTGTAAGGTCACCAAGTAACAGGAAGCTTAGAGGAAAAGCTTGTAAAGGATTTGCAAGTAGTGGAACCTCAAGGGGAGCCTTGGGAGAAGTGGACGTAGACCAAGAGTTGAGTCGAACCACTATAAAATCGGTGTCATCTCTCTAACGTTCATAATATTATGCTTGTATGCTATTTCGTTTTAGTTTCATTCCATCTACAAGCTTTTAAGGTATTAGTTCTCTCCTACCTGGTTTTTTCATTGATCTAGATTTTCGAAAAAGAGTCCAATTCACCCCCCTCTTGGACCTTCAGTCTCTTTGTCCCAAGGGTCTAAATCTGGATGTGGATGTCGATGTTGATGATGTGTGTCCCCATACAAGGGGTGGTGTACGGTGAGAGCTCCGGCGGTGAGTGCAGCGGCGATGCACCGACCCTGGGTCCGGGCTCGTGTTGGCCATCCTCATTGTTTTGCCGCTTGGTGAGGGTGACCCTATTTAGCAGCCCATTATGGATCGACGAGGTGTGATGCCTCCAGTGGCACCATAGACTTGGGATGACGGACAATACAATTGCAGTTTACCCTTTCCTTGAGAGTGCCGTAGAGTAGAACCCTACTAGGCATTGTTGCTCACCCTACTTGAGCTGCATCAGCGATGCAAATCGATGCAGTTCCTTCTTTCTGTTGTTCTTCTAAAAGATGGCGCGACACGTCGAGGCGATCGAGGACTTGTAGCTTCGAGGAGTCTTTTACGGCTTCTATACAGTTTTATATTATGACGTCTAAGTCAATGTATAATATGATGTATTTGAGGACAGATTTATATGATTCTTAATCCAATTGTATTCGAGAAAATTTATAATATTCTTTAATGTAGACATTTGAGAAATGTAATAATTTGTTATTTACAATTGTGCCATTGTTCAAGTTGAAATTGTAACATGTACAGGTTTCTCGTGCTATAATTATAAAAGAGACTCTTCCGATTTTGTTATGAACTGGAGGATCATATTGTTCAAATTAGCTATGAAAATCATTATATCAATGCGCCAGAGATGTCATTGAATAGATTTAGGTTCTTCACGTCCCGCCCGAAAGAATACAGAAATGAAACCATAGCTAGCTTATAAACATGGCAAGGAACTAGAGTTCATAAATTCAAAGCATTCTAATACACACAACAACCACAAATCACAAAAAGGCGATCCTGGGGTTATCAACTCATAGGAATTGGGTAGAAACACCTACATGTATAGACGTGCATGCGATCTATAAGATCCTCAACTCTGATCCTCGCGGATCCCCGCCGAAAAGCCGCAGTCGGAGCTCCACGCCTGTAGCCAATGAAGGAGAGAGGAAGAGAGAAATAGAAAAGAAAGAGAAGAGAAAGAAAAGAGAGGGGTTTAAATAGAAAACTGGAATCGATCACAGCCGTCCATTTCGATCTATCCCAATCTAGCTCCGATCTTCCGATCGAAAGCGCCCTTAAGATTCTAATCAAACACATACATCAATCCAAGGCAGTATATGCAACGCGGTTGTGAAACCGACCGCTAGGGAGTAATTTTACCAAATTGAACTTAGGTTCAAAAACAGCGATGCGAACAACCGATCGCATCCCAAAGCCAACCGAGCCAAACCACAGAACCGGACCCTCGACCTAACGTGATCGGACCAGGTTGGAGATACGGGTCCTCACAGGGTGATCTGGTTGGCGCATGGGACCCACAAGAGGCCGACTTCTTTGGATTCGTTGAAGCATGGGTCGGATTTTGGGTTGGTATAGAAATAATAAAAAGTTCGTTGAAAGAATTTGGGGGTGACCGATGAAGAGAGATATAAGTTGGCTTTAATTCTGGCCAATGAAAATGATGAAGGTAAATGAAGTCTAAGAAAATAGGTTCTAAGCCATAGCTGGACGATCCACAGAGGGTCAAAACCAGTAAGGCTTCCACCATCTCTCAATTGCTCAAGAGTAAGGTAGATACCTCTATATATGGCCGATAGAATGAAAACGGAAAGAGACAAAACTTGTTTCCAGAAGCAATTGATTGATCAAGATTGATATAACCCCTAACGGGTTTCGTAGCAGAAAGACAGAGAACGAATTTACATAGCCAATAGTAGATAAATGCTAATCGTTCTCAGGCGTTCGGTGGGTCATCGGTCTCTTCAAATTTGGCGTAGGTATTGATAAAGACGCCATAATTCTTATCGGGGTCACAAACCGTATGACAAGAAGGAAGCTCCATATTGGCCGATACAAGTGCACCAATAGAAGAGAGACCGGTCAAAAGAGTGATATCTAAGAGGGTAATAGAGAGAGTGCCAGAAGAAAAAACAAAGTTATTATACTCCGTCGGCCAAAAAAGGAACGACGAGAGAAGTAAGTTAGGCTCTTGAGCATGGACCCAAGTGTTCAAATCTAAGAAATCTAAAATGCCAGCATCAGAGAATATTTTCTTTGAATCAAGATGGTTAATGATCCTACTGTGCCACTCGATGAATGTGTCATCGGTCAAGGGCCATGGTGTAATCGGTTTTCTGGAAGAAAGGGTCGATAAGTTGAGTTCTTGAGATAAAGGTAGTGATCGCTCGCAAACGTCGTCGTTAAAACATTGTAAACTCAATCAAATATTAAATTTATAATCTTTATTCAATCACTACACTACTAAGTAGGAATAGCAGTGAAGTCGAGAGTCGATCCACAGGGAAAACATTGGAAACTGAAATCAATTCTTAAAACCCTAAAACTAAAAAAAGAATCACAGATAGAATAGAGTTATCTAAACTAATAATGAAAAAAAATAAAAGGTTGATCAATTTGAATCAATGAAATAGTTACTTAGGAATTACTCAATCCTCCCTAGTTTCGTTATTAGTCTTCTCTAGTTATCATTTTGTTCTCTTCTCTCAACATTATGGATCATATGGCTACAAGCTCACATGAATCCCTAAAAGAATGTTAATGTTCCCAACGACATAACCTATCTTTGCTTTGCATAGATTGTCTTTGGTACTACGATTACATTATATTATACTACTCCTAATGACCTTGACTCAACCTAGCTTCGCGTACCATAGCTTATCTCAAAGACAAACCAATAACTTCATGAAAACCATCTCATAAATCTCTACAATCAGTCACAGAAATCATGCAGGACTGAAAGTACGTCAAGGAACTCTGTTCCCTCAACTCTATTAACATTAAAACCGTATTCATGAGATCATGCATCGAGAAGTTCACAAAAATCCAACTAAAGAAAAACCAAAACTACACTAGGGTTTCATGAATAATCCTAAGTACAATTATTAGCAATTAATCTTTTGGATGAAAGCTATTGGATTGTAATAGGAAGCTGTCACCATCCACATCCTCTCCGTCTTCTTCTTCCTACTCCAAAGATTGTCAAAAAGATGGTTATTTTTGGCCAGCCAACACCTTCTTATAGGTGTATTCCCGGAATTAAGGTTATGGGTTGAGTTGGACCTCTAGTGCAACTCGGATTCCTGGTTTAATTCTGATAGCCACTTACGGTCGCAATTGGGTTCAACCCGTCTGGAATTTGGACATGTACTCAACATGAATGATGTATATTAGGAAGCATCCAACATGAAAGTTTATAGATCTTGAAGTCTTCTACCACGTAATAAGGTGCCAGAATATTTGGACTTATACAGAATATATAGAGAATATCCTCCTGACAGGCGACGAAGTAGTCTTTATCACATAAATTCATCCTTTTAGTCGAAATTCTTATATTTCTTCTCAAATCATAATTAAACCTGAAATCAACTAACAAACTATTAAATACAACTACTCTAGACCTAAGAAAGGTAATTTAAGGGGTTTGATTATTAATATTTAGTGACTCATCACACCCCCCAACTTACACTTTGCTAGTCCTCGAGCAAAGAAAAGATAAAAAGAAAGCAATAAATCTAACTAGCCACTTTCATAGGTCTGACGATTGCACTTAGCATGTGCAACAAGCCTTTAAACCCCTGGGTTACCCCAGTGGAGGAGTTATAGTCTACTAAGGGTTTTCAGGGATGACACCCACAAACATCTATACATTTCCTCGAAGATATCATTAGAAATCCATCATAATATTCATCAACTCTAATGCATGAAATAGAACTAATATCCATGAATAAACCTTTCAACTCATTCACATAAAAATATCATAAATTAAAACATGTCACAACATATTTCCAACATTTCAACATATTTAATCATGATTAAAAATAACTTTAACACTCCTGTGTGTGAATGGGGTTCCACATGCTTAAGAGCATCAATTATATCTAAACACTTAAACTATTCAAGATCACAATCCTATTCAGCACATATTTTCCACTTATCACATAGCAATCTTTGGTTTTTTTCATTTTTTTTTTCAGGATACTCAGATAATTGCATGTGTTCATGTATTTTCTGTGTCATAATTTAGAATTGTAAATCTATCCTAGTATCATTCTTAGAATCTAATATCAACCCCTTAACATGTGGAAGTGAACATGTGCATTAGAATATGTCAAACTATCCTTAGATCATAGTAAAAGTGTTAAAGTATAGAAATAAGATCATGCATAGCAACAATTTACTATTTCTTATATGACATACAAGTCTCAGAATAATTCATAAGATAAATTTCTAAAACATGCACCTTTGTCAAATCATATCACAATTTCATTCTTTTGACATAATTCAAGGGATGTATAATATTTGGTTACCAGAAAAAAAATATGAGCATGCAATTTATGAATGCTAACAAAAATTGATCGCTCACAAACATTGTCGTTAAAACATTGCCAACTCAATCAAATATAAATTTATAATCCTTATTCAATCACTACACAACTAGGTAGGATAGCGGTGAAATCAGGAGTCGATCCACAGGGAAAATGTTGGAAACTAAAATCAATTCTCGAAACCCTAAAACTAAGGAAAAGAATCAAAGATAGAATAGAGTTATCTAAACTAATAAAGAAAAGAAATAAAAGGTTGATCAATTTGAATCAATGGAGTAGATACTTAGGAATTACTCAATTCGCCCTAGTTTCGTTATTAGTCTTCTCTAGTTATCATCTTGTTCCCTTCTCTCAATATTATGGATCATATGGCTACAAGCTCACATGAATCCCTAAAAGAAAGTTAATTACCCAACGGCATAACCTATCTTTGCTTGGCTTAGATTGTCTTTGGTCCTACAATTACGTTGAATTATACTACTCCTAATGACCTTGACACAACCTATCTTCGCGTAGCATAGCTTATCTCAAAGGTAAACCAATAACTTCATGAAAACCATCTCATAAATCTCTACAATCAATCACAGAAATCATGTAGGACTGAAAGTACGTCAAGAAACTCTGTTCCCTCAACTCTATTAACATTAAAACCGTATTCATGAGATCATGCATCGAGAAGTTCATAAAAATTCAACTAAAAAAAAACCAAAACTACACTAGGGTTTTATGAATAATCCTAAGTACAATAATTACCAACTAATCTTTTGGCTGAAAGCCATCAGATTGGAATAGGAAGCTGTCACCATCCACATCCTCTCCGTCTTCTTCTTCCTCCAAAGATTGTCAAAAAAATGCTTATTTTCGGCCAGCCAACACCTTCTTATAGGTATATTCCTGGAATTAGGGTTATGGGTTGAGTTGGACCTCTAGTGCAACTCGGATTCCTGGTTTAATTCTGACAGCCACTTCCGGTCGCGACTGGGTTCAATCCGTCCGGAATTTGAAAATGTGCTCAATATGGAAGATGTAGATTAGGAAGCCTTCTGGCCTATCCCGAAGCTTTTACATTATTTTGACTTATTTCGAATAGTTGGCGAATATTCTCCTGAGCATCGATGGACTAGTTTTTCAGCAGCTATATATCTTTATCTCCTTCAAAACGGGTATTAATCCATCAGGCGTCTTGTAAAATGCCCAACATGAAACTTGTATCTCTTGAAGTCTTCTACCACGTACTAAAGTTCCAGTATATTTGGACTTATACAGAATATATAGGGAATATTCTCCTGACAGGCAACGAGCCAGTTTTTATCACATAAATTCATCCTTTTAGTCGAAATTCTTAGATTTCTTCTCAAATCGTGATTAAACCTGAAATCAAATAACAAACTATTAAATACAACTACTCTAGGCCTAACAAAGGTAATTTAAGGTGTTTAATTATGAATATTTAGTGACTCATCAGGTAGATCACCATAAAGTGGAAAAGAATTTACAACAACCTTAAGGTCGGAGGAAAGGGAAGGCATAAGATCAGAAACAAAACAAGGTCCAAGTGAAAAAAACCTGGAAGTAGAATCACCAGTTCTGACCAGATATGTCCCTCTTGCCTCATCTAATATCAGAAACTCGCTGAAATCCGCATAGGTCCTGCTGACTTCCTTATGAATGACCTCATCGGCTTTGATTTCACGAACCATAGTGGATAACAGATTGCTTGCCGGTGAAGAAGAGGAAGAAGTCTCCGATGTCACAGATGTTTGCAGATGAAGGGAAAGAAGAAAACTCAAGTATCGCAACAATGAGAGCAAAGGATGAAATAAAACCCTAAGTAAAAGAAAAAGAGCCAATGAAGTTTTTTCGCGCGAAAGAACTATTGCCAAAAGGGTAGAGATGTCAGGATAAGTACGGCGCATTAAATGAAAAATTTTAGGGGATATGGAGAGAGTGAAAATGAGGTGTCGATTTGATTTCTTAGAGAGTCATCATCATTAACATTAAATGGTTAACAAGAAAGCTATCAAATCACGCCAGATGCGTTCATCTCGCCATAAGTTCAAATTCCTCGATAACCGCATGGGGGGCAAAATGTTAAGAAAAATAATGGCTAACCAATCAATGATTGACATGTCAGCATAATAAACATGATCGACATCCTTTCCAATTCAATTGGACGATGGTGTTCTAAGATAAGCAGGAGATCAACGGCCAAAAGAAGGAAAATATCATCTAAGAACGATGATAATCTTTACATAAGGAAGTCATCGGCCAAGGGCGATGATTTAAAGACAAGAAAGTTATCAACTAAGGACGATGAAGATATATACCAGAAGAGAGTATCGGCCAAGAATGATGACATTGTAACAATAGGAAAGATCATCAACCAGACATAACCTTCATCGGGCAAACCAGGATATGGAGAAACGAGAAAATATCGAAGAACATGGGACACGCAGCTTATCAAGAGTGAAAGATGGAAGATAACAGAGAATGTGCTGAGTGGAAGTTATCAAACCGCTCTAATATAAATAGCCTTCTCTTTCACTGTGTAAACTCTCGCGCAAAATCTATCACAGAGCCTACGCACCTGAGTTCTTTATTTCTTTCAGAATGTTTCATGTTCATGTAAGTTAATGTTATTCAATAAAATGATTACGTTTCTTCCATCTTTAGTTTCTTCTTTCTGCATAATGTAGTTCAAATTACTGTTCTTAGATAAATAATATAGGATTAGATTCTATAATGTTTTCCTTATCGTTTCCTTTAGAAACATTCTTTACTGTTTTCTTTAGATTAGTTTAATTTAAGAGCTTTAATATCTTAATCTAGATTAAATTCAGCAATAGGTTTAAATTTATGTTTTTCTTGATTTAGTAATTTAGGATGATCTTTACTGCTTTCTACATTAACTTGGCAGTTTTAGATAATTTCCCATTTTCAGTAGATTAATTTAAGATTAATTTAGGTTTAATCCTAATAATTAGTTTTTATTAGATTATTAAATTAGGTTCAATCTAGATTTCTGTTTAGCTTGACATCATTGTTCCAACATAGTTTGAAGGAGTTGAACTTTACCACAATCTCCTAATTCTTAAGTGTTAGGTAATTTTGACCTTAACTATTTGACCGGTCAACGGTTAAATTTCCACGCTAACAGTGACATTTGAGTTCTATAAAAAAAGAGGGGGCAAAGAGGTAGTGGAAGCGGGTGATTACCCTTATCAGATGGCACGAGGGCCACCTAATTATATATATATATATATATATATATATATATATATATATATATATATATATATATATATATATATACATTAATGTACACCTATTTATATTTATATATATACTAGTGAATGCCCGTACCTACGACATGGATATTTAAGGTTTCTTTCAGAAAATTTCGGCAAAATCTACCCTGTACCGAGAGTTAAATGAAACAATTTTACAACATTCTTCAAATAAAAAAATTAAATCACATTATAAAAGGGGCAAACCTTGTCCCCACAAACCACACTAACTAAATTATAGCATAGCTAGCAATAAAAGCCCCCGGGGCAAACCTGGTAACCACTTGAAATATATGGATAGAATTATGGTGTGAGGACCCGTTCTTCTACTCCTGTGGCTCGTTGTAGACCGCAAGGGCAATTTGGTAAATTGCGTCTTGTCGGCTTGTTTCACACCCACGTGTGCACACACTGACCATGTTTGTAGTAATGTTTGGCTAGAATGGTTAGTTGGACCCGGGATCGAAAGATCCGGGCTTGGGCTTGAGTTCTTGCCCAAGTCTAGCTTTCTGGACAAATCGAATCGATCTTCTTTGGCTAAGAGATCGATATCCTTGTGCCAGAAAGTCAAGCTGTGATCGTCATGAGAGATCGATCTCTTTTGAGAAGAGATCGATCCCTCATAGGTCAGTTCGTCCGCCTATAAAGCGGACACAACGGATTTCTTTGAATCCTTTTGAAATCCGTGGATCTTGAGCTCAGATCTGTTGATTTTGAAGGAGTTTGAGGATGATCCAAGGCCTAGCAGCTGGAATTGAAGCTGTTATTGCTTAGGTAGGGATCCTACCTATAATCTTTTGGGTTTCTGGAGTTATTTTTCCGGTTTGATTGTGATCTTTTGCTTAGATCCGTTAAAATACATGTTTGTTTCATCTCACCGGTTTTGGACTCGTGGTTCCTTATTCTACCATATCCCAGAGTTTTGGGGGATTTGGTTGTGTTTTCCGACGGTATTTCTCTTCGTCCGGCCGCCGGAGAACCCATTAGGATCGATCTCTCTTGAGGAAAGATCGATCCCTTGTGGGGTGTCATGCCCAGCACGAGCAGGATCGATCCTTCAGTTGGAGAAGATCGATCCTTTCCTAGGCTGGTATGGCGGGTTCCATGTATTGAAGAAGATCGATCCTTCTGGTGGAGAAAATCGAACTCTTTCGGTTGACAGGGACGAGTTCTCTCCCAAGCACATAGAAGATCGATATTCTCTGGAAGAGAGATCGATATCTTATTGGAAGAGGGGTGTTTTTCAAGTGGCTTTTGCCCGCGGGGCTTTGTATGATGGTTTTCTTTATTGCCTTATACCTGTTACATATGTTTAAGCATGTTAGCCCTATAATAGGGGCAGTGGTGAACCGGGGGAGTGATGTCTCCCTGAATGTTTAGTATAAACGGGCAGGTAGACCTATAGCTTTCCTTAGCCTTGCATGCCGGCATGCGCCGAGGGCTTTAACTGTGACGTCTGTGAGCTGTTGTTTGCGGGGCTGCTTCCCGATGCAGGTGTTGTGGTGAACTGCTGGAAGTTGGTGGTGGCACCACTGCAGCAGCTCGTAGACCTTACTTACCTGTTCACCACCCCGGGCTGGCAGGGTGTCGTGCCCAGACCTTGTTTAATGTACCATCACATACTATTGCATGCTTACCTGTATTATCCTGCGCATGATCATAGCATGCATTGTGTTGTGCATTAGTTGCATAAGAGTAGGGCGCTGGTGATGGGTGGATCGCCGATCCGGGGCTTACAGGTAGTCCGGATCTAACTCTAGGACCGTTGCGAGTAGCTTGGTCCAGGACTCGATTTTGTAGTATTCAGTCGGTATCGATGATAGGGTTAGATGACCTGAATACATGTTGTTTGATGATTAGAGGTCGTGTCAACTCCAAGTTGAATCTGAGATGTAGCCGGTGTCCGGTGTTCTTGACTCTTGAGTAGAGGAGTTGCCAACTCAGTGGTGCCCTTTCCCCGCCAAACAGTGTCATGTGTCCTGTTGAGAGTCTGCAGTGTTTGGGCCTTCGTTCACGGACTCCTGGTGGGGTTATGGGACCCTTGTATACACCTAGGTTCGACTTGGGGGCGACACTGTTGTGTTCCCTCCCTTGTGAGTGTCGTAGTGTAGTGTCCCTGCTGAGCTTAGTGCTCACTCCTACCAGAGCTGTGTTTTGCAGGTGCTGGCGCTAGCACTTCTTCGGTCGCCCCTACCGGGCAGGCGTTTGGTGACGTAGTGGCGTATGGCGGCGCTTGAGTAGCGGTGATCATCTACTTATATCCTTTTGCTTAGTTAGCCTCCTACGGGAGGGAATTGTATAACTTTTACCCTATTGAGGATTTGTATTATTATTCAATTCCAGTTTTGAGGTTTGTGATTGAATGTTTAATACAAAATGATTATGAATTGCTAGGGAGACCACTATGATTAGAGGGAAACCTCGCAAAAATTTCCGTAGTAGGTTAGGTTCCGGTTCGCGTCGCCCGGCCCGGTTGGGCCTACGCGGGTCGGGGCGCGACAACTTGGTATCAGAGCATAGCGTGTAGATCCCAGTGAGTAGGATCAGGTTTCGGTTGAGATTGAGCGTGGGTTGGGATAGTTCTATGTCTAGAACATCCATCCATGCTCTCTTTGTGTTGTGTATGTCTTCCGCTTTATTGTTGTGCTAATTGTTTTGCCGTTCTAACGAGTGGATGCTCGTTTGTCGTTGGTGATCGTGCAGATGTCGGGAGCTCGCGGCCGACTTTCGGTTGCCAGTCGGGGTGGGGCACGACCTAGTCGACCCACCCGACCGGACGGGACTGCTCCTGTCAGGGTGGTCCGAGCTAGACGGACTGCACCATCACCAACAGCGGTTTCGGTCACGCAGGCGGAGGTCTTCCTCGCCGAGGAGGAGGCTCCTGTTCCTATCGACGGGCAGGCCTCGGTGGCTATCACGATGGCTTTCCAGCGGCAGAACCCGCCTAGATTCAGCGGTAGGTCTGGAGATCCGATCGCAGCGGACGTGTCGCGCCCCGACCCGCGTAGGCCTCAACCGGACAGGGCGACGCGAAGCGGAACCTAACCTACTGCGGAAATTTTGGCGAGGTTTGTGAGGACGTGTCCCTCTACCCCTGTGGCTCGTTGTAGACCGCAAGGGCAATTTGGTAAATTGCGCCTTGTTGGTTTGTTTCACACCCGCGTGTGCACACACTGATCTTGTCTGTGTTAGTGTTTGTTTAGAATGGCTAGGTGGACCCGGGATCGGAGGATCCCCGTCTTTGGGCTGCTGGCGGCCCTCGAGCGATCGGTCGCTCGTAGGAGCGATCGATCGGACTCGTGAGCGAGTCGGGGGGTTTTTGACCCTGTGGATCGATCCCAACTAGTGTTGGATCGATCCATCCTTGTCTTGGATCGATCCAGCATGGTGTTGGATCGATCCAGACACTGTAGCTAGTCGGTGGTTTCCTTCTCTTTCGCGAGGACGGCCGAAGGCCGTCGCTCTCCTCTGTCAGAGGGGGAGGACTTTCCCTCCCCTCCTTCACCTTTCTCCCCTCTTTCCCGGCTGTCCCCTTCCCCTTTCCTCCTTTTCTTCTTCCCCTCCTTCCTTCTTCTTCTTCTTCTTCTTCTTTCTTCTCTCCCGACGTTGCTCTTCCCCTGTTTTTCTGGCAGCCACCTTCTCCTCTTCCGTTCTCCCTCCTCTGACCATCGTTTTGGGTGTTCCAAGGCTCGTTGGATCCGTGGCAACGAGAGGAAGATCCCTGAAGTGGTTTGGAAGCTTGTTGGTGATCAACTAGCGGGGAATCAGCCGAGGAAAGCGCAGCTAGGTAGGGTTATACCTACTGTGTTCATTTCGGGTTTTCTCTAGATCTAGCCGTTGGATCTTGTTGATCCTTGTTTTGTTGGTTTCCTTATGCCTATTAGAATAACTGATTTAAGTTTCATATTAATCTTTGGTTGAGATCTTAGTAGGTTTTATGCATGATTAAGTTCGGATTCTCTGTTTTCTGCTGTTCTTGAAGAACAGCCGGCTTGCGGCGTGTTTTCCGGCCGGCACGTACATGATCATGGTTTGTGATAAACATAAGAGTTGTAGATCTCTTCGCTAGCTTTCCATTCATCTTATTTCGTATTTTTCCGATTTTTCTACGATTTGTTATGAATTGTTTGCTGGAGGGTCGCGTTGCAGCAATTAACTGGTAAGCTGGTGTGAAGCTTTCGGCTCGATCCAAATTGTTCGGATCGATCCCAAAGCTAGCTGATGGTGTTTTATGGTCTATGTTTAGCGGTTTTGATTAATGTTTTCCCGTTAATCCAACCGTTGGATGATTATGAATTTTGGATATGTTGATCCTGGTATATACACCTACTGATGGCTAAGTTGGATCTTGAATCCGACGTCATCTCGACGTCGGATCGACGGGATCAATTAGCACCTAAGTAGAGGTTTTGGGTGTTTGAATATAATATTATATTTCGGAATATTATATTATATTATTTACTGTTCATCGTCGTTTTCGGGGTTGCTTCCCGTTGCAGGAGTCCACGGGTGACGGTCGCGGTACCGTCGTAATGCCGGGACTCGCTGCGGATCGGCTGGCAGCGGTTGGTAGTACCGCTGCAACGATCCGATTGACTTGTATGCTATTCTTGACATACTGTTGCATGCCTATATCTTGTATGTGTATGTCATAGCATGCATTGTTGTTTTGTGCATTAGTTGCATTGGTTAGGGCGTGGGTGATCTTTGGGTCGCCGTCCCGAGGCTGGAAGCTCGGACTTAGCCCTAGGACCGGGATTGGGTAGTTTGGACCCGGTTTGAATTGTGGTGTCCAGTCGATTTCATGATAGGCTTAGATGACTGGTACACTGGGTACTTGATGATTGTAGAGGTCGTGTCGACCTTGAGTCGGATGCTGAGGTGTAGCCGGTGTTCCACTGTGTTGACTCTTGAGTGGTGGAGACGGCCCCTTCAGCGGTGCCATTTCCCGCCTGCAGTGTCGGTTCCCTGCATGTGAGTCAGCAGTGTTTGTTGAGCTTACTGTGTGCTGCTCCTGGGCACCAGGGACACGCGGTGGGGTTATGGGACCCCTGTATACACCCAGATCCTACTTGAGGGCGACACTCTTGCGTTTCCCTCTTCCTTCTGTATGTCGTAGTGTAGATCCCTACTGAGTTTAGTGCTCACTCCTACCCGGGCTGCTTTTTGCAGGTGCAGGCGTCAGTTCTTCTTCCGTGGCCCCTACCGGGCAGTTGGTTGGCGGTGCGGCGGCGCCAGGTGGAGTCTGAGAGGTGGTGATCCTTTACAGTTTTTATCCTATGTTAGATAGTCTCATACGGGAGTAATGTTGTATTTGAACTCCCCCCTCTCTGAGGATATGTATATTAAATCTTTTTGAGTTTGTAAATCTGTGGTTCGAGGCTTCATTATTATATTGTCTTTTAATTGGGCGTGCTTTTGGTGAACTGTTAGGGAGACCAATAGGTTAGAGGGAACCCTCGCCAGCTTGTTTTTCGCGTTTTGTAGGTTCCGGTTCCCGTCGCCCGGCCCGGTTGGGCTTTCGCGGGTCGGGGCGCGACAAGGTTTCCCTCTAATCGTAGTGGTTACCCTAGCAATTCATAATCATCCTGTATTAACAAATATTATAAACCCAAAGACTGAAACTGATATATAATACATAATCTCAAAACAGGGAAATTATACATTTATCACTCCCGTACGAGACTATCTATAACAAAAGGGTGTAAAACTGTAAAGATCGTCACTTCTCAAGCACCGCCAGACGCCGCCACGTCCCCAAACACCGGCCCGGTAGGGGCGACCGAAGAAGAGCTAGCGCCAGCACCTACAAAACGTAGCCCGGGTAGGAGTGAGCACTAAGCTCAGCAGGGACACTACACTACGACACTCACAAGGGAGGGAACACAATAGTGTCGCCCTCAAGCAAGACTTGGGTGTGCAGCAAGGGTCCCATAACCCTTCGCGCGGTGTCCCTGAAAGGAGGCCTCAGTCATGTTCCCCAGCCGAACTGGTCACATACTGGGTCGCCCTCAGCGAGGCAGGAAAACAACACTGCCATCTCACTAGCAGGAAAACAACACTGCTATGCGGGCAACCAACACCACTGAGTAGGCACTACCTCTACCAAAGAGACAGTGAACCGGACACCGGTTGCACCCACAACATCTAGCTCGAGGCCGACCCGTCCTCTAAACATCAAACAACATGTATTCAGGTCATCTAACCCTATCATCGAAAACGACTGAATACTACAAATCGAGTCCTGGACCAAGCTACCCGCAACGGTCCTAGAGCTAGATCCGGGCTACCCGAAAACCCCGGATCGGCAACGCCCTACACAGATGCAACTAATGCACAACACAATGCATGCGATGAACATGCGCAGGAAAAACATGTAAACATGCAACAATATGTGATGATATAAATAACAAGGTCTGGGCATGGCACCCTGCCGGCCGGGGGTGGTGAACATGTAAGAAAGGTCTAGGAACTGCTACAGTGGTACCACCACCAACTGTCAGTAGTCCACCACAACACCTGCACCGGGAAACAACCCCGCAAACAACAGCTCACAGATATCACAGATAAAGCCCTCGGCGCACGCCGGCATGCAAGGCTAGGGAAAGCTGTAGGGCTACCCGGCCGTTTATTCTAAACACCCTGGGAGTCATCACTCCACCGGTTCACCACTGCCCCTATTATAGGGCTAACATGCTTAATCATATATACAAGGTATAAAGCTGTAAGGAAAACCGGCATACCAAGCCCCGCGGGCAAAAGCCATGAAAAATCATCTTTGCTACTAAAGGATCGATATCTTCCTAAGAAAAGATCGATCTTTTAAGTAACAGTGAGCCTTCCCTCACTGTCGAGCTAAAGAGATCGATCCTTCCTCCCAGGAAGATCGATCTTTCTCGAAACAGAGGGCACCCTTCTTTTCGCGCCAAGAAATATCGATCCTTCCTCCCAGGAAGATCGATCCTCCTCGCGACACAGGGTAACCATGCTGCCCAAGACCCCGGATCGATCTTCTCCAAGCAGAGGATCGATCCTTCATCGGGCGCAGCATGACCAACCAGAGGGATCGATCCTTCCTCAAGAGGGATCGATCCGAATGGGTTTTCCGGCGTATATCCGGCGAGAAATACCGCCGGAGGAAACATCCAAACTTGCCAAAACTCTGGGATCTGATAGATCAAGATCCCACGAGTCCAAAACCGGTGAAATCATGTAAAACCAACATGCGTATCTATACATCTAAGCCAAAGGACACAATCAAATCGGAAAAACCAAAAACCCGAAAAGATTGTAGGTAGGAATCCCTACCTAAGCAAGAGCAGCTTAAATCCCAGCTGCTAGGCGATCATTCTCAAACACCTTCAAAAATCACAAGATATGAGCTCGGATCTCCGGATTTCAAAAGGATTCAAGGAAGAAAGTCTCGTCTGCTTTATAGGCAAACAAACCGACTTATGAATGATCGATCTTTCCCTAGGCAAAGATCGATCCTTCATGACGATCGCACTTGACTTTCTGGCACCACAAAGATCGATCTTCTAGCAAGGAAGGATCGATCCTTTAGGTGAAAAAGCTAGACTTGGGCTAGAACTCAAGCCCAAGCCCGGATCTTTCGATCCCGGGTCCTACTAACCATTCTAACCAATCATTACCACAAACATGGTCAGTGTGTGCACACGCGGGTGTGAAACAAGCCGACAAGGCGCAATTTACCAAATTGCCCTTGCGGTCAACGACGAGCCACAGGAGTAGAGGGACGGGTCCTCACAGAACGACTGACTCGACGGAGTCTCGCGTGTCCTGGATGCTCTCTTCATCGAGGATGACCGGGTCCGGGTCACCCTCGCGGTGTTCCAGCTCGATGGAGACGCTCATGACTGGTGGCGCACCGCCCAGCACACCAGTGATGGAGAGGTGCCACTGTGGGAGGAGTTCAGGGCGATGTTCTTGGACATGCACTTCCCGGCGAGTGCACGTGACTCCCTGACCCGTGAGTACCAGTCCCTTCTGCAGGGTACTCGCTCCGTTCAGCAGTATGCCTCCAGGTTCACGCACCTTGTTCGGTTTGCGGGGGCAGTTGCAACAGATCAGACAGCCAGGGTATGGCTGTTCGAGTGGGGACTTCGGCCAGAGATCCGGCAGCAGACCAGCTCACACTGCTTCCAGTCATACTCAGCGATCCTGAACTGTGGCTTGGCAGTAGAGGCTCAGTTACGGGACGGCATGTACCGGGCAGTTCCACTGGCACCCACCACCAGCACGCAGCAGCGACTCAAGGGCAAAGGGGGGTTCGGTAGAGGGCATAAGCGGCATCAGCGACCCTTTCAACAGCAGCAACTACCGAGTCCACCAGCCCCGTTTCTACTGACGGCCGGGCCATCTGTGCAGGCTCCGTCAGGGGGAGGCCAGGGTCAGCAGCCTGGCGGCGCGTCGACCACGTGTTTCCAGTGTGGGCAGTCGGGGCACTACCGTAGAGACTATCCTTTGCGATTAGCGGGGGGCGCTATGCCGCAGGGCAGTAGAGGTGGAGGGTCCGGTGCCTGATGATATCGCTCAAATGTGTCACGTACAGCGGTCGCGGTGCAGTACAGCATAAGAGAGGTCGAACCCACAGAGAGACAAGCAGAAAACATCCAAAACACAAATAACAATGAATTGAGGACAAATGAGAACTTAAGAATTAACTAAATTAGATCAAAAGATTTAATGATAATGTAAGATTAACTAGAGATATCAGGATTTTAATAAGGGTAGGCTTCAGGAATCACTTCACTCAAATTTAGGTGTTTCTTCTACCAACGGTTCATATAATACTTGGTTAAGGGATTCACATCCCAATCACCTTAACTGGAAGCTATAGAATTATGAATCTGATAAAATATAAATGTCTCTTTCTTTGTTTGGTTCTTCTCGTTGTAACCCTAACTCCGTCCTACCATATCCTAAGAATACACGATACTGACTGTCACTACAGGCAACGCATAGCAAAGATTCCTCGGGATAGAGCCCCAACCTTGTCTTACCAGATCCCTAAGAATACGCAATACCAGCTGTCACTACAGGCAATGCATAGCAAAGATTTCACGAGACCCTGTAGGAGAATCAAAAGAGATAACTATGGGATCACAACATCATAAAAGAAACATGACTGGATTTATAATAATGTTTAACCACAAAGCAATCTGTAAAGATCCAATACATAAATAGAGTTTAAACAATAAAGATGAAAATCAAGGAACCATGATGAAGAATAAATGATAATCCTCGCTAGATCATCCGTCCGCCATGCCCGCGGCTTAGTCGGCCATGGATGGAGATTTCTTCATCTTCTTTCTTGCTTTTCTCCCCTCCAAAGCTATGTAGAAAACCCCCTTGGGACCAGCCTCATTTTTGGATTAAAATAACCATATATATACGAGAACTCCCAAAATTAGAGTTTTAGTTGAGTTGGACTTCTGGTGCAACTCGGATTTCCTGAATTAATCCTAGCAGCCAATTCCGGTCGCAGTTGGTTCCAATCCAGCCAGAATTTGGACACTTTCTCAACACGAAAGTTGTAGATTAGGACGTCTTCTATCCGTTCCTGAAGATGTCATAATATTCAGAGTTATTTGAATTATTTGACAAATATTCTTCTCAGCTTCGACAGAACAGTTTTTCAGCTTGTGTAACTTCATCTATTCTTCCAATCTGCTATCACCCCATCCCGAATCTCACAAAATGTCCAACATAAAAGTTGTAAATCTCTGAACCTTCTATCATGTGTTCAAATTTAAGAATATGTCGACTTCCAGAGAATATGTTACGAATATTTTTCTACCTGTCGACGAAACTGTATTTCTCCTCATTTGGTGTAACCTGGGTCGCCCAAGTACGATCGATCCTTCTCAGTAGGATGGATAGTAGGATCGATCCTTCTGTGATCATCTGAAAAGTATGCATTCTGTCAGGTTCGTCTGCATAAAAGGATTGATCCTTTTAGGGAACATGATCGATCCGTCTTTCTTGTGTATTTACTGTTTTGCCATCCAGACTGCACCATTGGTACTAAAATTATCGTAACTTTCTCTAGGAAACTCAGAATCACAAACCGTAAAATTCTCCAAGAACTAGACTTCAAGAACTTTCCAACGATATATGACACTTCATCTGATGCGTTCTAAAAAGGTACAGTTTTGGCGTTAAAGGCCCATCTTTGCTTCAATTTCCTGCATAATACAAATAACTTTGTGAAGCAACATATACGGATGAAATCATCTATACTAATCATGAAAACTAAGCAAATAAGCTGCTCTTAGTCATGTTCAGAGTGCACTTTCATGCACTCATCACCTGGCAGGGGAGCGGTGGTGGGCGCGGGTCAGGGGCTGGATCGAGCCGCTCCAGAGGTGGAGGCGGCCAGCGGGGCAGGTGTTTGCCCTCCCAGTTCACGAGCAGCAGGACACCGTTCAGCTGAATCAGCCGCCACCGTAGTACCAGCAGCCACAGCAGTACCAGCAAACAGTGGCAGAGCCATCCGTCCTCAAAGGTATCTTTCAGCTTTCTAGTTCCTTAGTACATGTGCTAATAGACTCAGGGGCGTCTCAGTCCTACATTGCTAGCTTGTGGGTGGCATCGCTAGGATTAGAGACGAGTCGGCAAGAGGTGGCACAGTCTGTAGACTCACCGATTGGCGACACAGTAAGGGTAGACCGGGTCTGCCGATCATGTTCGTTGGAGGTTGGAGGCCTCCGGGTCTGTCTAGTACCAGGTACCGCACCGATCTCTCTCCCAGCTTTCAGGATGGCCCCAACAAAGCAGAGTGAGTTGAGGACCCAGTTGGATGAGCTAATCAGCAGTGGCTTCATCCGTCCCAACATGTCTCCCCGGGGGCGCCAGTGTTGTTCGCAAAGAAGAAGGATGGTACCCTTCGACTTTGCATAGACTACAGACGGCTCAACAGTGTGACGGTGAAGAACAGGTATCCGATGCCGAGGATCGATAACCTGTTTGACCAGCTATAAGGATCTTTAGTGTTCTCAAAGATCGACCTCCGCACCGGCTACCACCAGTTGAGGGTTCGGAATTGCGACATCCCGAAGACGACATTTCGGACTCGGTATGGCCTGTACGAGTTCGTGGTGATACCGTTTGGACTGACGAACGCACTAGCAGCGTTCATGGATCTCATGCAGAGGATCTGTCGACCGTTCCTAGACCAGTTCGTGGTGGTGTTCGTCGACGACATTCTGATCTACTCTCGGTTAGAGGAGGAGCACGAGCGACACTTGACGATAGTGTTGCAGCTACTTCGGAAGCATCGGCTTTTTGCCAAGGCTTCCAAGTGTGAGTTCTGGCTGGCACGGGTGGGATTCCTTGGACACGTGGTGTCGGCAGCAGGGATCTCAGTCGACCCCGCCAAGATCAAGGCAGTGGTACAGTGGCAGAGACCAAGGACAGTGTTCGAGGTCCGTAGCTTCCTGGGCTTGGCGGGATACTACAGACGGTTCATGCGGGACTTCTCCAGAGTCGCCGGACCATTGACCGGACTGACACAGAAGGTCGTACCGTTCATGTGGGATGATGCTAGTGAGCGAGCTTTCGTGCAGCTGAGGACCAGGTTGACCAGTGCGCCGGTGCTAATCGTCCCCGAGCGAGGCGTTGGTTACAGTGTCTACTGCGATGCCAGTGGTGAGGGTTTGGGGTGTGTCCTCATGCAGGAGGGACACGTAGTTTCTGATGGTTCTCGCTAGCTGAAGAACCATGAGAGGAACTACCTAACCCATGACTTGGACCTAGTGGCAGTGGTCTTCGCCCTGCAGACCTGGCGGCACTATCTCTATGGCGAGAAGTTTTCTATCTTCTCGGACCATAAGAGTTTGAGGCACGTTTTCACCCAACGTGACCTCAATCTGAGACAGCGACGCTGGAAGGAGCTACTGGAGGACTACGACTTCGAGTTGCATTACCATCCGGATAAGGAAAACGTCGTCGCAGACGCGCTGAGCAGACATGTGAGAGAGACTAGAGCAGTAGTGGCAGGGCTATCAGCATAGCAGTTGCAGGCACTTGAGACAGCGGGTCAGTTGGGGCTAGAGTTCGAGGATCAGGGATCCAGCAGCCTCCTCTACGCAGTGCAGAGCATGCCAGCGGTCTTAGCCAGAGTGATAGAGGCGCAGCACAGTGACGTAGAGCTCGAGGAGTTACGCACTTCGGCGGACACAAAGGGCGCAGACGGAGACTGGATAGTATCGCCGGACGGAGGGCTACGATTCCAAGGCAAAGAAGCAGTTCCAGCAGATCCGGTTCTTCAAGACGACGTCCTGCGAGAGTTGCACCACTCTCGCTTTGCAGTCCATCCCGGCAGCACCAAGATGTACCAGGATCTTCGGCGACAGTTCTGGTGGCGCGGGATGAAGAGAGCAGTGACGGAGTTCGTATCACGCTGCCTTACCTGTCAGAAGGTCAAGGCAGAGCACGAGTGGACTCCGGGGTTACTTCAGCCGCTTCCACTAGCTGAGTGGAAGTGGGAGCACATCATGATGGACATCGTGACCGGGCTACCGAGATCGCCTAGGGGGAATGACGCGATTTGGGTCATCATTGATCGATTGACCAAATCGGCGCACTTCCTGCCTATGCGGATGACAGACTCGACTGACAGGTTGGGCAGTTTGTACGTCAGAGAGGTAGTCAGACATCGTGACCGGGCTACCGAGATCGCCTAGGGGGAATGACGCGATTTGGGTCATCGTTGATCGATTGACCAAATCGGCGCACTTCCTGCCTATGCGGATGACAGACTCGACTGACAGGTTGGGCAGTTTGTACGTCAGAGAGGTAGTCAGACTGCACAGGGTTTCAGTGTCGATAGTGTTAGACCGCGACCCCAGGTTCAGTAGCACTTCTGACGTTTAGTACGGCGTTTCATCCGCAGACCGACGGGCAGTCAGAGCAGACGATCCAGATCTTGGACGACATGCTGAGAGCATGTGTCCTCGACGTTGGAGGCAGCTGGAAGGAGCACGTTCCCTTGGTGGAGTTCGCCTACAACAACAGCTACCAGTCCAGTCTTGGAGTAGCACCTTTCGAGGCGTTGTACGGTAGGCCGTGTCATTCCCCAGTTTGCTGGACAGAGGTTGGAGAGGCGTCACTCACCGGTCCAGACATCGTCAGGAGGTCGTCAGAGAGGTTAGTGTAGATCAGGCAGAGGCTTCTGACGGCTCAGAGCCGGCAGAAGAGCTATGCAGATAAGAGGTGACGACTGCTTGAGTTCGTAGTTGGCGACAGTGTGTTCCTACGGGCAGCATCGTACAGAGGGTCGGTCAGGTTTGGTAGTGGGGGCAAGTTGGCTCCGAGGTTCGTCGGACAGTTTGAGATCCTAGAGAGGGTCGGCGAGGTAGCCTACCGCTTGAACCTTCCTCAGCACATGTCAGCTGTGCACCCGACTTTTCACGTGTCGATGCTGAGAAAGTACCACCCCAACCCATCGCATGTCATCAGAGTGGATGACACCGAGCTTGAGGCAGACGTGACGTTCGTTGAGCAGCCAGTTCGAGTACTTGATCGGAGGGATCATGTCTTGCGAGGCAAGACGATTCCCTTGGTCAAGGTGTTGTGGAGACACAAAGGCGTCTAGAAGAAAACCTGGGAGCGCGAGGCGCACATGCGGCAGGAGTATCCGCACTTGTTCCCTTCTCGAGGTAACTTTTGTCCTATCTTCTAGTGTAGCTGTTTCTTTTGTTTTCTAGCCCTACCTTTATCGAATCTCAGGAGGAGATTTCCTTTATGGGTATTAGGATGTGAGGACCCGTCCCTCTACTACTATGGCACGTCGTGGACCGCAAGGGCAATTTGGTAAATTACGCCTTGTCACGCACAGCGGTCGCGGTGCAATACAGCATAAGAGAGGTCGAATCCCACAGAGAGACAAGCAGTAAAGATCCAGAAACGCGAATAACAATGAATTGAAAACAATCAAGAGCGATGAAAGTTAAGAAAATAGATCGGAGATGTAACGGTAAAATAAAGGTAACAAAGAAATCAGGATTTGAATGAGGCTAGGCTTCAGGAATCACATCACTCGGATTTAGGTTCTTCTCTTCTCAATGGTTCATATGATACTCAGTTAAGGGATTCACATCCCAATCACCTTAACCGGAAGATATAGAATTATGAATATGATAAAATATAAATGTCTCTTTCTATGATTGAATCTTCCTTGTTATATCTCTAACTTCATCCAACCCAAACCTAAGAATACCCGATACCGGCTGTCACTACAGGCAACGCGTAGCAAAAGTTCATCGGGACAAAGCCCTAACTCTATCTAACCGGATCTCTAAGAATACACAATACCAACTCTCACAATCGGCAATGCATAGCAAAGATTCCTCGGGATAGAGCCCCAACCTTGTCTTACCAGATCCCTAAGAATATACAATACCAGCTGTCACTACGAGCAATGCATAGCAAAGGTCTCGCAAGACTCGGTAGGAGAATCAAAAGAGAAGACTATGGGATTATAAGATCATGAAAGAAGCATGACTGGATTCATAATATTAATCATCCACATAGAAATCTATAATCTGAAAATAATATTTGAAGATCCAATTCATACAAAAGAGTTTAACAATGAAGATTAAAAACTATGAACCATTGTTGGAGAAGAAACCCTAATCCTCGCTAGATCATCCGTCCGCCATGCCCGCGGATTACTCGGCCATGGATGGAGATGTCTTCATCTTCTTCCTTTGGAAAACGTCCAGAAAGAGCCTCCAAAAACGTCCAAGAAGTCCCCCTTGAGTAACCCTAAGTTTCCTATTTATAGGGTCCAAGAATTAGCAAACTCGGGTTAAGTTTAAACCCGTTATACGCCCCTGGCTGATCTGGCGGTCGACCGTGAGACCCTGACGGTCGACCGTGAGATGCATAATTTATTTTCACAAGCGGCGGTCGATCTTCGCATCGACCCTGCGAAGTATTTTCCTTGACAGAGGCTGACAGTCGATGCCACGGTCGATGCGACGGTCGATCGTGAGCATCTGACGATCGACCGTGATGATTTTCGGGCTCCACGATCGACCATGAGGATTTGACGGTCGACCGTGAGGATTTTCGGGCGCGACGGTCGACCGTGAGGATTTGACGGTCGACCGTCACTATTCACTCAGCACACTGCGCACTTGTACGAAAAATGTTGTAACTTCCTCTAGGAAACTCGGAATCACGAACCGTAAAATTCCCAAGAAACTAGACTTCAAGAGATTTCCAACCATATATGGCACATTATCTGGTTCTTCATCATCAGGTACAGGATCATCTTCCAAGTCGACCCATATAATCTTTTCAGCTTCTTTCAGCTCCAATTCCCTGCATTTTCCAAGCAACTATGTGAAGTAACATATACTATAAAAATAGTGCTAAAGAAGTTGATTAAGGGTGAAGATATAATAATTGAGATGGTTTTAAGGTTGTTCAGAGTGTACTTTCATGCACTCATCACACCACCCAACCAGCTTATTGCTAGTCTCTAGCAATTCAAAGCGTATAGAATATAATTAAGCACACTAACGGTTCAAGGATGTAGACATGCATGATAAAAATTCTACCTTATCAAGTCAATAGTGTTTTACACAGTACAGAGCATGAAAACTTCTTATACTCATACACATACTACCAACATATGAAATCAACTTCTACACATCAAACATGCTAATCACCATCCAGAAGAACACATGTGACGTGACAAATAAATGTTACGTACAGAAGCAACTTCTACTCACCATTAGTCCAAACACACTACCATCTTCATGACCAATCATCCAACCCTCGCACTTTAAGTACAACATTCTCTTTTTGTTTTTCTTTTATTTTTCTTCAACTATCAGACATTTTGCCTTTTTACGCGAGCACTCTCCGCTTCTTGAGGCGCAGAGACCCGGTTACTTTGCAAAACACTTAATAGTTTTTTTTTTCAGTGGTTCTACCTTTTTACTCGAGCTCCCCCCTTCATGAGGCAAGAACACCCAGTTACTCAGTAGATCACCTACTAGTTGTTTGGGCACAGCTTTATCAAGCTCCAAAACTTTTTCTTCTTTTTTTTCCATGCAATACTCAACACTAGCTAATGCTGAAATCATGGTCTAGATTAACAATAGCATGCTCATTCCTCTGGTGAGTATAATCGCCACTGCACTTAAAGTGTTCGTGTGTGAATCACATGATGTTCTACCTTCAGGTTATCACGCATGCAATCAATGTATATGCCAATCCATATGAAAGCAACATATATAATAAGCATAAAAATTTCAGCTCATGTACAATTTCTAGTAACATATTCAATTCAACACTATTAAGCTCAATAAGGTAGCATGCATGAGATCATGTATGCCTACACCCCCCAACCTGAAATTCACATTGTCCTCAATGTGTGCTGATCATATAAATAAGCAGAAGGGTGTTGGCTCAATTTTCATATATAGCATAAACAAGAATAAGAAATCGAAATAGGCCACTTGACAGAATATCTGAAATCTTGCCCAAGGCTCCTCATGGTGGCCGACTTTCTCAAGCAAGGAAGACGGAAGTGCAGGCATCCTAAAAACATAAAATAGCAAACAAAAGCAAATAAGAATGAAAGCAAACAAACTAAAATAACCTAACCTAATTAAAAAGGGAAATGATAGATAGGAGAAAGATCATCCCTCGTAGACAGGGTCTACGAGAGAAACGGTGTGCTCCTCAGGGTCCGCTTTCTCTGGAATCGTGCGTCATACAGATAAGCTTGCTGTCCGACTGTTAACGTCTTCCGCAGGATCTTCTTGTCATGGTAGGCCTTTGTCTTTGCCTTGAAGATCCTGGAACTCTCATAAGTATCATTCCTGAGTTCCTCCAACTCAGACAGCTGGAGTTTCCGTTCCTGACCTGCAGTATCCAAAGTAAAATTTAGTGACTTAATAGCCCAATATGCCTTATGTTCTAATCCGACTGGAAGATGGCATGGTTTTCCATAAACAAGGTGAAACAGCGACATCCCCAGGGTAGTCTTGTAGGCAGTGCGATTTGCCCACAATGCGTGTGATAGCCTCAAGGACCAGTCCTTTCGGTTGGGGCTCACTGTCTTCTCCAGGATTTGCTTAATCTCTCTATTGGCTAATTCAGCTTGGCCATTCGTCTGTGGATGATAAGCAGTGGAAATCTTATGTGTAACTCCATACCTGCGCATCAGAGCCTCAAAAGAGCGGTTACAAAAATGGGATCCTTGGTCACTAATAATGATCCTAGGAGTACCAAATCTAGACAAAACATGCTCTTTAAGAAACTTGATGACAGTGGAATGATCATTATTCCTACATGCAATAGCCTCCACCCACTTAGACACGTATTTCACAGCCAACAATATATATAAATAGCCAAAAGAAGAAGGAAAGGGTCCCATAAAGTCTATACCCCAACAATCAAAAATCTCTACAGCTTGAATTGGGTTCAAAGGCATCATATGTCTCCTAGATAAAGCTCCTAATGTTAGGCATCTATCACAGGATTTGCAGAAAATATTAACATCACGAAACATAGTAGGCCAGTAAAAACCACATTGAAGAATTTTAGCAGCAGTCTTTTTCATCGAAAAATGGCCTCCACATGCATGAGAGTGACAGAATGTAATGATGCTTTCTATTTCATAATCAGGGACACAACGGCGCATAATCTGGTCAGGACAATACTTAAACAGACAAGGATCATCCCAATAAAATTTCTTTACCTCAACAAAAAATCAACGCTTATCCTGTGCACTCCAAAAGGAAGGGATCTCACCTTTCGCTAAGTAATTAACAATGTGCGCATACCAGGGCAGCCATGCAACTGCAAAGAGTTGCTCATCAGGGAAGTCATCCATAATTGGTGGCTCATTTTCCGCTACTTCCACCATCAACCTTGATAGGTGATCAGCGACAACGTTCTCCACGCCCTTTTTATCTTTGATGGAGATATCGAATTCCTGTAAGATTAATATCCAACGAATTAGGCGCGCCTTAGCATCCTTCTTGGTGAGAAGGTACTTGAGTGCGGCATGATCAGTGAAAATAGTGATAGGAGAACCAATCAAATAAGCGCGAAACTTGTCTAATGCAAAGACTATAGCCAATAGTTCTTTCTCAGTGGTAGAATAATTCATCTGTGCATTATTCAAGGTTCGGCTAGCATAATAAATAACATGAGGTTTACCATTTTTTTGCTGTCCTAAAACAGCTCCTACAGCAAAATCACTTGCATCACACATCAATTCAAAACAAAGGCTCCAATCGGGTGGTTGCACAATAGGTGCGGAAGTCAATTTATCAATCAAGGCTTGGAAAGCCTCTTGACAAGTAATAGTCCACTCAAAAGGGATATCCTTTATCAAAAGATTACACAAAGGACGAGCAATAGCAGAAAAATTCTGAATGAATATCCTGTAAAAACCAGTATGCCCTAGAATGGATCTAACATCTTTGACAGTCTTTGGCACAGGAAGCTTCGAGATGAGATCGATTTTTGATCGATCTACCTCAATGCCTTTGGAAGAGACAATATGCCCCAATACAATGCCTGAGGGCACCATGAAGTGACACTTTTCCCAATTAAGCACAAAGTGCTTCTCTTCACACCTGACCAAGACTCTCTTTAAGTTTTGCAAGCATGCATCAAAAGTATTACCAAATACAGTCAAGTCATCCATATATACTTCCATACATTCCTCGATCATATCAGCAAACATACTCATCATACAACGCTGAAAAGTAGCAGGAGCATTAAACAATCCAAATGGCATTCTACGGAAAGCATAAGTACCAAAAGGACATGTAAAAGTAGTTTTTTCCTGATCTTCTAAAGCAATCTCAATCTAATAATATCCAGAATAACCATCAAGAAAACAATAAAAATGATGTCCAGCTACTCTCTCTAAAATCTGATCTAAGAACGGTAATGGAAAGTGATCCTTACGGGTGGCAGCATTCAATTTTCTATAATCTATGCACATGCGCCATCCTGTCACCAATTTAGTGGGGACAAAGTCTCCACTTTCATTTTCAACAACAGTGACACCAGATTTTTTAGGCACAACCTGTGTAGGACTCACCCATTTGCTATCAGCAATAGGGTAGATGATCCCTGCATCTAATAATTTCAACACTTCGGTTTTTACTACCTCTTTCATTGTAGGGTTCAACCTACGATGAGGATCCCTATGAGGTACAACCCCTTGTTCAAGATTAATCATATGAGAACATATCAAGGGACTAATACCTTTCAGATCTGCTATACTCCATCCAATAGCTGATTTATGCTCATTTAAAATGCTAAGTAATTGCTCACCTTGCTCTGCAGTTAATGCTGAAGAAATAATAACTGGGTATGTATCACATGGACCAAGATAGGCGTGCTTTAAACCTTGAGGTAGCGGCTTTAGGTCCAGCTTGGGCAGCTCTATTGCTGACGGCGTTGGTGGATGTCCTCTTTCTGGCAGTTCTTCAAACTTTGGATTCCACGGACCTGCAAAAGAACAATGTTCTAAATTTTTGCACATACCATCAACATCAACATTTTCATCCAAATCTAATTCAAGAGAATTAATTTCAATGGAAGCAAACTCCTCTTCAGTGAGCAAATCAATCTGGTAAGTCTGCTGGAATTCATCATCCTCATCAGGCTGCTTAGCAACATTAAAAACATTAATTTCTAAAGTCATATTCCCAAAAGTTAACTTCATTAAGCCATTCCTGCAATTAATTATAGCATTAGCAGTAGCAAGAAACGGTCTACCTAAGATAATGGGAATCCTAGAATCAGCAGTTACTATAGCCTGAGTATCCAAGACTAAGAAATCAACAGGATAATAAAATTTATCTATTTGAACAAGCACATCCTCTACTACTCCTCGTGGAGTCTTCGTGGATCTATCTGCCAATTGCAAAACCACAGATGTTGACTTAATCTGTCCTAAACCAAGTTGCAAGTAAACAGAATATGGCATTAAATTGACACTTGCATCAAGATCTAATAAAGCTTGTCCTACTTCATGCTCTCCAATGAAACAAGACACAGTAGGACAACCAGGATCCTTATATTTAGGAGGAATCCTATGCTGAAGCAGTGCACTAACCTGCTCTGTTAAAAATACAGTTTTCTTTACATGATGTCGTCTCTTCATAGTGCATAAATCTTTAATCACTTTAGCATATGTAGGAATTTGCTTAATAACATGCAAAAGAGGAAGGTTTACCTTAACCTGCCGAAGATGCTCCAAAATCTCGTTGTTGGGCTCCATAGTAAATTTAGTGGATTTCAATGCCTGAGGGAAAGGGACACGTACCTGAAAGTCACCTGGTGTAGGGCCATCTGAATGATCGGTCTCTACATGGTTCTCATCAATCCGGTCCTCTTCTTCAACAACAATAGGAGGTTCGGTGGGCTCTTGTGAAGGGCTTTTTGTTGTCTTCCCGCTTCTTGTAGTTACGGCATTCATCTCCTTCACATTATTTTGCTCAGCACTAGATACCTACGTTTGTTGAGGTTGAGCTGGGAACTTCCCTCGTTCATGCACGCTCAAAGAGTTGATCAGCTTCGTGATCTGGCTCTTGATCTCCTGAATATCCTCCTTCCTTTCCTTAGATTCCTGCACAATCATAGATTTCAGTTCCTGTAAATTGTCATTAAATGTAGGCCTAGGAAAACCAGATGTATTATAAGGACGGTTAGAAAAAGGCTTATTAGGTGGCGGTTGATGATGCTCGTTGCTATGTGGAGCGTTCGACTTCCAGCTGAAGTTCGGATGCTCTCACCATCCTGTATTATACGTCTCTGAATAGGGAGTGTACGGCCTCCTGAATCCGCCTATAGCGTTGCAATGCTCGTCGTACACACCTCTCATCTCAGCATAGGTGGGGCAATCATCAATCCGGTGGTCCACGCCTTGACAAATCGCACACGGCCCAGCCGGCCTTGTAGGTTCATTGTATGGAGAGGTTCGGGCAGCCATCATATCTTTGGTCTTTAATAGCTACAGGTCCCTTGTTAGACTCTCCACTTTAGCCTTGAGTGCGTCTTCCTCGCGTAGCTGATATACGCCTCCACCTTGTTGTTGCGATGGTGGTCTGGCTCTGCTGGTATTATCTGTTGCGCTCGGCCCAGTCCATGTATGAGCTTTCTCAGCAAGCTCTGTCAAATACTCGATAGCTGCGTCAGGATCTTTTTACAAAAATTCACCATTACACATCATCTCAACAAATTGGCGTTCTCTAACAGTTAAACCATCATAGAAATAACTAACAAGACGCCAACTTTCATATCCATGACGAGGACATAAATTCAACATGTCTTTAAATCGTTCCCACGCCTGATACAGAGTCTCGCTATCCTTCTGTACGAAGGTAGAAATCTGTCTCTTAAGTGCATTGGTCTTATGCTGTGGGAAATACTTGTTGAAAAATATCTATGTCATTTCAGCCCAAGATCCTATAGATCGTGGCCTCAAGGAATTTAACCAACTCTTCGCTCTATCCTTCAGTGAGAACGGAAAGAACTTAAGTCGGATCATATATAGTGCACCTGGTTGGCCATGGAAGGTCGCTACTACTTCCTCAAACTCCCTAATGTGCACATATGGATTTTCATTTTCCAACCCATGAAAGGTAGGAAGCAACTGAATCATGCCAGGTTTAAAGTCAACATGTGCTGCATTAGGTGGAAACATGATGCACGAAGGTGTAGCAGTGCATGTTGGATGCAAGTATTCTTGCAAACTCCTAGGAGCTTGTTGTTCCTCGTGCTCAGCCATAATGAAAGTATGATGTGAAGTTTGTGACTGTGCGTCAAAGAGATCAGCGATATATGTCTCACTATCAGAAGTTTCAGAATCACCCTCGGGGCGTCTAGCAAATCTGCCTAGTTCGTCTTTATACTGAGGCATACACCAACAAACACGCAATCCAAAATATGCAAACCAACTAAAGAAAATAGGCAAAAACAATAATTGAAACTAATCTTACTAACTAAAACCGAATAAAAGAAAACAATCCTAATAGAGAAGAAAAATCAAAACCAAAATAAAGAAATAAAGACTAAAGAAAATGAACGAAGTTACCGCTTTCAGTGTCTACAATCACTGTAATCTGATTCTGGGGCTTTTCTAAACCGTCTCCCCGGCAACGGCGCCAATTTTTGATGTCGCTCAAATGTGTCACACACAGCGGTCGCGGTGCAGTACAGCATAAGAGAGGTCGAATCCCACAGAGAGACAAGCAGGAAAGATCCAGAAACGCGAATAACAATGAATTGAAAACAATCAAGAGCGATGAAAGTTAAGAAAATAGATCGGAGATGTAACGGTAAAATAAAGGTAACAAAGAAATCAGGATTTGAATGAGGCTAGGCTTCAGGAATCACATCACTCGGATTTAGGTTCTTCTTTTCTCAATGGTTCATATGATACTCAGTTAAGGGATTCACATCCCAATCACCTTAACCGGAAGATATAGAATTATGAATATGATAAAATATAAATGTCTCTTTCTATGATTGATTCTTCCTTGTTATATCTCTAACTTCATCCAACCCAAACCTAAGAACACGATACCGGCTGTCACTACAGGCAACGCGTAGCAAAAGTTCATCGGGACAAAGCCCTAACTCTATCTAACCGGATCTCTAAGAATACACAATACCAACTCTCACAATCGGCAATGCATAGCAAAGATTCCTCGGGATAGAGCCCCAACCTTGTCTTACCAGATCCCTAAGAATATACAATACCAGCTGTCACTACGGGCAATGCATAGCAAAGGTCTCGCAAGACTCGGTAGGAGAATCAAAAGAGAAGACTATGGGATTATAAGATCATGAAAGAAGCATGACTGGATTCATAATATTATTCATCCACATAGAAATCTATAATCTGAAAATAATATTTGAAGATCCAATACATAGAAAAGAGTTTAACAATGAAGATTAAAAACTATGAAACATTGTTGGAGAAGAAACCCTAATCCTCGCTAGATCATCCGTCCGCCATGCCCGCGGATTATTCGGCCATGGATGGAGATGTCTTCATCTTCTTCCTTTGGAAAACGTCCAGAAAGAGCCTCCAAAAACGTCCAAGAAGTCCCCCTTGAGTAACCCTAAGTTTCCTATTTATAGGATCCAAGAATTAGCAAACTCGGGTTAAGTTTAAACCCGTTATACGCCCCTGGCTGATCTGGCGGTCGACCGTGAGACCCTGACGGTCGACCGTGAGATGCATAATTTATTTTCACAAGCGGCGGTCGATCTTCGCATCGACTCTGCGAAGTATTTTCCTTGACAGAGGCTGACGGTCGATGCCACGGTCGATCGTGAGCATCTGACGATCGACCGTGATGATTTTCGGGCTCCACGGTCGACCGTGAGGATTTGACGGTCAACCGTGAGGATTTTCGGGCGCGACGGTCGACCGTGAGGATTTGACGGTCGACCGTCACTATTCACTCAGCACTGCGCACTTGTACGAAAAATGTTGTAACTTCCTCTAGGAAACTCGGAATCACAAACCGTAAAATTCCCCAGAAACTAGACTTCAAGAGATTTCCAACCATATATGACACATTATCTAGTTCTTCATCATCAGGTACAGGTTCATCTTCCAAGTCGACCCATATAATCTTTTCAGCTTCTTTCAGCTCCAATTCCCTGCATTTTCCAAGCAATTATGTGAAGTAACATATACTATAAAAATAGTGCTAAAGAAGTTGATTAAGGGTGAAGATATAGCAATTGAGATGGTTTTAAGGTTGTTCAGAGTGCACTTTCATGCACTCATCACACCACCCAACCAGCTTATTGCTAGTCTCTAGCAATTCAAAGCGTATAGAATATAATTAAGCACACTAACGGTTCAAGGATGTAGACATGCATGATAAAAATTCTACCTTATCAAGTCAATAGTGTTTTACACAGTACAGAGCACGAAAACTTCTTATACTCATACACATACTACAAACATATGAAATCAACTTCTACACATCAAACATGCTAATCACCATCCAGAAGAACACATGTGACGTGACAAATAAATGTTACGTACAGAAGCAACTTCTACTCACCATTAGTCCAAACACACTACCATCTTCATGACCAATCATTCAACCCTCGCACTTTAAGTACAACATGCTCTTTTTGTTTTTCTTTTTTTTTTCTTCAACTATCAGACATTTTCTACAGATAAAGATTCGACTTGCACCGTTATGCATTCGTTTAGATTTGAAGGATTCATCATCACCAGAGTTATTCCATACATAGAATAATCCAACTGATCAGGTGTTTGTGGAATACCATTGGACGATGTCCCAGAGGCTCGGACATCGATTACTTGCTTGAGTGCAGGTTCAGAAGTTCCAACACATCCTCCTAATTTCTCACGTTCTCGCCATGCACGTTGTGTGAAATGCCTATTCGAAATACCAGTAGACGAAGTCCCCGAGGCTTGTACAACCATTGCTCGCTTTGACGCAGGTTCAAAATATCCAACAAATCCTCCTAATTTCTCACGTTCTCGCCGTGCACGTTGTGTCAGTTGCTTATTTAAACATTCAGCTTCATTTTGTTGATTTTTTTCCCGTTCTCGCCGTGCACGTTGAGCTAATGTTGTTTTTGATGGCTTATTATTATTAAGAATACAAACATTCATAATAAATTTAACACGCTCCGTATGTGACATAAAATTGATCAAACTAAATGAATATTGTAGTAAAAGACAAAACCAACATTCACATCGAAATGACTTACTATGCCAGCGATAAGTTGATCATTATTATCATCAGTCATCATGGAGGATCTACAAAAGAAAAAGATGCAATCAATGAACACTAAACCTAGCATATACAGTCAATGAACATCATATGGCAATCCAACCCTCCACCAAAAAATCCCAAGAAACCCAAAAAAAATGGACCAAAACCCAGACGAACAGTACCTCGTTGAAATCAGTCACCGGCTTCTCAGCTGATCGATGGATGCCGACGGAGTTGGTGAGAGAGGAATGAGAGGCAGCGGCCACTCTCCGCCGAAGGGAGAAAAAGGCCGAGGTGGAGCGTGCGAGGTCACCGGCTTCTCAGTTGGTCGTAGAGTACCGTCTGGGCAAGGTGAGGTCGGCG
>OY986973.1:11891233-12034196 GCA_963920575.1 Narthecium ossifragum
CGGCTGTTCATCGAAGAACAGAACTTCGATAAAATCCGAGAAAAACATGCTAAAATCCGGAGAAAACTGAGATAGAATCCTACCATGCTTATATCAGTTGTTAATCAAGCATATATCCATCATTTAACACAAACAAATCCACAAATCCAACAAACAAACCCTAGATCTAGCTTAACCCCAAGATTAAGGTAGAATCCCTACCTTACACGCCAATCCAGTCTTCATTCCTTGACAATCCGCCGTCCTCCGTTGCCTTTGCCGTCTCCAGCTCGTCGGAGCACCGCCGGGGGTCCTCCCACATCCGCAGTCATCGCCGGAGAAGGAAGGTACAATCGCGGGAGAGAGAAAGGGAAGGAGAAGGGGGTCGTCGCCGCCGTTCCTGGCTTGCCGGGGAACCGCTGGGGAACTGTCAGGAGTCGTCCGATGCCTCCCTCCAAATGAGGCGGAAAAGGTGGAGAAGGAGAGGAGGGAGAAGCCGGAGGGGATCTGGGAAGAGGAGAGGAGAGATCGGGAGGGACGACGGCCGGCAACGGTGCCGAAGGAGCTCCAGAGAAGAGGGGAGAGGCCGGCGTCGTCGCGAGCGAAGGAGAAGAAGAGAGACTGTCGGGCGCGGGGAAGAGCAGGGGAAGAAAAGAGGAAAAAGAGAAAGAAGGAAAAATAAAGGAAAAAGTGAGAGAGAGAAACGGGTTAAGTCACTTAAGTGGCTTAGCCGGTTCAGACGAGCCAATTGATCGGATTGGATCCGATTTGACTCCAAATTGCGATCTCGTCGCAATCTCGTCCGGATCTGTCAATCCCGAACGCTCCTACTGGATCTATTCAATCACGTACATCAATCAAGGCCGTGTGTGCACTACGCGGGTGTGAAACCGACCACTAGGGCGCAATTTTAACAAATTGCCCCTGGGGTCCAAAAGCAGCGATGTGATCAACCGATCGCTAGACAAGGCCAACTGAGCCAAACCACAACACCATACCTGATGTGCTGTCGCAGGCACTCAAAAATAAATCCAATACTCTTCAAAACAAATGTAGTAGTGCGAGTACGAGTCGATCCCACGAAGAGTGTTCAGTCTAGTTTTGTGTTTAGTGAACAAAGATAGGGGGGTTTTAAACGTGAGGAAAAACAATAAAGAAATAATCTAAATAAAAGAAACAAGTTGAATCAAGAGAATAAACCTTGGTCTGAGTCAACATCCACCATCGGAATCCAACAACTGATCATAGATGCAAGTATCAATCAATTTATACCATAAATATTCACCGTTCGAATTAAATTCGAATCTCTCCTCAATCATAGTTAATTAGAAACAAGCGATCTAATCAACCCTAACTACTAGACAACCTAAGACAAGCGCTGTAGATTTAATCTACTAGCAGCGTTAAGAATAGGGAGATCGATGAAGCTAAACAACACAAGCACAAGCGGTTGCATTTAATCTAGTTGAATATTCTTCCTAAGATCTAACAAGATCTGATCAGCAGTAAATTATTAGATCCTAGTTGCTTCGCAGATTAGAGGGATCAAACAATTCCGGATTTGATATCCAACCTAGCAGTAGATCGCCATGAATAATAAACTAGTAGCGCTCCTAGCAATTAGACAAGACAATCATGAAGATAAACACAGAAGAACATTCAATACTCATCTATAAACTGAACAATAAAAATAAATTAGATCTCACAGTCTCATTGATTCCGAGGTTTCAGTCTCCTCGACCAAGGATCAAGATTTAGCCACGCAGGGCCATTGAAAACAATCCTCAAAAGATTCTAATAAAGAAAATAAAACCTAGAAAAAATATAAAGGAGGAGAAAGAGCAGCCAAAAGTGTCCAAGAATCCCCCCTCAAACCCTAGAAAGAGTCCTATTTATAGCCTCAAGTGTATCCACCCTCGGATTAGATCACAATCGTTGATTTTATCCACTGGGAAAGTCCGATCGATCGGACCTTGGATGCTGGATCGATCGGTCTCATTAAAATCTTCAACTTCTATTCACGCCCGAGCCCGATCGATGGATGGATCGATCGAACTGCGCTCCTTTAGAAAGCATACGTTCTGTCAACTTTAATTCCCTTGTCCGATCGATCAAACTTTAAGTGCTGGATCGATCGGACGCATAAAAATCCACCTTCTCTGGCTATTTTTGAGTCCGATAGATCCAACTCTAGGAGTCGGATCGATCTGGCTCAGTAGGAGTGATGGTTCGATCGATCGAACCATATTCAGCCAAAAACTATATGTTCTGTCACGGTTTTGCCAGGTCCGATCGATCGGACCTTCGCTCGGACTTCCAGCTTATTTTCCTTTCTGCCATTCAGACTGCGCATCGGTACTGAAATTGCCGTAACTTCCTCTAGGAAACTCGGAATCACAAACCGTAAAATTCTCCAGAATCTAGACTTCAAGAGCTTTCCAACCATGTATGGCACATCCTCTGGTTCTTCATGAGCAGGTTCAGATAAATCTTTAAAGTTGATCCATGCACTCTTTTCAGCTTCTTTTCGACTTAAGGACTTCAATTGCATCCTAAATCAAAATATAAGAATAATGAGTGTATTTAGGAACTAAATAAGCACAGGAGACTAAGTATTAAGGGATAAAAATATAACATTATGCATTCTCATCAATACCCTCGACCTACTGCGGTCGAACCGGGTTGGAGGAACGTTTCCTCACAAGATAGTATGATGAAATTATTGAAAATGAGGGATGTGATGGTGACACAAGCCACCACAAGTGTCGAGCCCCAAAGATCATGCGCTGTATGTGGAATGCTGGACAACTATATGGGTGAATGTCAGAGTTGTGGGGAACAACGAGGCTCGCAAGAAGAGCAGTGTAGAGCTATTTGGCGCCTTCAACAAATCATACAACCCCTAATCTAGTACATACAACTCCGGATGGCGAGACCATCCCAACTTCGCTTGGAAACCCAGCACACCATTGCAGCTCGACGAGGCGCAACAACAATAGCCTCCTCGATAATTTTCTAACCTCTCTTATAACACTCCTTGTGAGGACCCGTTCCTCTGACTTAGCTCGACCGCGTAGGTCGAGGGCCATTTTCTGTTGATTTGGTTTCACGTCGGGTGCGATCATGTTGTTCTTATTGCTCTTGTGACCCTAGGGGCAATTTGGTAAATTGCGCCAGGTGGTCGATTTCACACTCCCGCAGCGCACACACAGCCTTGGATTAATGTATGTATTTGATTAGAATCTTAAGAATGCCTTCGATCGGAAGATCGGAGCTCGATCGGGAAAGATCGAATCGGACGGCCGAGATCAGATCCTGGTCTCTATAAATCCATGACTTCACTCTCTTTCCTTTCTTTTTCCTTCCTCTGTTGTCATTGTCGCTCTCTCTCTCTCTCTCTCCTACTGGTTGTGCTAGGGCTTGGAGGCGCGATCTTCGAGGAGCGGATCTTGGCGATCGAGCTTGGGGAACACGTGGAGGAGCTGCCCTACTTGATCAAGTAGGTGTTTCTACCCCGATCGTGTGATTGGGTTCTCCTAGGATAGGTTTATTGTGTTTTTGATGTAGGAATACATGATAGAATGTTGTGTAGCTTAATACATGAGTGTTTTAGCATGCTTAGAGTATCTCTACCTCTTGGTTTTCGTATTTTATCAGTCGATTCTCGTATTATTACCGTTTTGTCGGTTTTCGGCCGTTTAGACCTAGATTTGAGATTTAACCATAAAAATCATGTTTTCTTCATACCAATAGTTTCCCCATCATTTGTTACGCGTGGCTGCAAAGTTTCATCGTCTTCCAATGAGTTTCGATAGATCAAATCCAAGAAATTGGATTTCTGGCACTGTTCGTAGGAACTGTGCACCAGGCTTGACGGTCGACCGTTGGATCGACCGTCAGGCGTTGGCACACTTATTTTGGGTTCCACGATCAACCGTCGCATCAACCGTGGCTCACGATCGACCTTCGAATCGACCGTGAGGCTCTGTCTCACTTTGGGTCTCCCAGGGTCGATGCTCCGATCGACCGCGGGTACTTACCCTTTTTCCCACTCTACCTCACGGTCGACCATCGGATCTATCGTGAGCCCCTGAATAGGGTTATCTGGCTTCCTTTGATTGGCTTTTCATTCATCATAGATATCCAATCATGTTAGGAAGCATGCACGTTGTTATCACGGAGTTTTCAATGGATTTTGGTTGAGATTGAAAATTGAATCGTGCGTTTACCATTTTTGGCGAATTTGTGGATCGACTAGCATTTAAATACTTAGTTGGATGGTAATTTAAATGCCTAGCCGTTAGCTAGCTATGAGTGCTAGCTTACGTGGTATTGTGGAACCTTAGCCCGTTGTCGGCAAGTGCCGAGGGCTATTGTATAACTGTTGAACTTATAACTGATGTTGTGGCATATAGAGACATCTAGGTTAGATGTTTTTATAGGCTCATGCACTGTATGCATTAGAGGCATGTCAGGATAGGCGGGGCGATGAGTTGATCGCCGATCCGAGGCTCTCGGGTAGCTCGGATCTAGCCTTAGGACCGTGGCTGGGTGATCCCCTTGCTTAGTGAGCAAGTAATAGGATTCTCCTAGTATGACTCAAACTGTCACGCCCCGACCCAGAAAACCCATCCGGATTGGAGAGCTAGTCCTCTGTCGCTGAAGGATCTCCAACACCATCTCTGAACCATAGCAGGTTCACCTCTCGAGATTTCAAAAGTACAAAGACGACACACGTCCGGTCTCCTACTCGCTCATCTACAGGACGGGTGGAGATACTGTGAGGACCCGTCCCTCTATTCCTGTGTCTCGTTGTTGACCGCAAGGGCAATTTGGTAAATTGCACCTTGTTGGTTTGTTTCACACCCGTGTGCACACACAGGCTTTGTTTTGGTGTATGTGTTTGAATAGAATGGCTAGGTGGACCCGGGATCGGAAGTTCCCAGCTCGGGCGGACAGAAGCTTGATTTTGGGCAGCTGGCAGCCCGTGAGCGATCGATCGCTCCTAGGAGCGATCGATCGCTCCTAGGAGCGATCGATCGGACTCATGAGTGAGTCGGTCCTGTTTTCCTCCGCGAGGACGGCCGTCGTGGCCATCACTCCCTTTGTCAGCGAGGGGATGGTCTCTTCCCCTTTTCCCCGGCATTCCCGGCTTTCCCCCGGACTTCCCTTCCCTTCCCTTCGCTTCTCTTCTCTTCTCCTCTCTTCTCTTCTTCTCGTTTCCTCCTTCTTCCTGCAAGCAGAGCTTGCTCTGTTTTTTCCGGCCGCTCCTCCTTCTTCGCCATCCTTCCTCCTCCGACCACCATTTTGATAGCTTGAAGGCTCGTTGGAATTGTGGCGACGTGAGGATGATCTTTGACGTGGTTTAGTAGCTTGGTTAGCAGCTGTTTAGCGGGGATCATCCAAGGATTAGCGGCTTCGGTAGGTGTTCTACCTACATGCACTATTTAATGGGTTTCTCCAAATCAAACCGTTGGATCCGGCTGATTTTCATGTATTAGATGCATCTTGCCTAGTAGAGTTTCTATTTTAAGTTTCATGATCTTTGGATGAGTTTTTAGTAGGATTTATGCATGATTAATCGCGGATTTTCCGGTTTTCTGCTGTTCTTGAAGAACAGCCGGCTTGCGGCGAGTTTTTCGGCTTGTACGAGCATGATCTTGGGTTTTGTTGAATACAAGAGTTGTAGATCTCTGAGTTAGCTCTCCATTTCATCTTATTTCGCAGTTTTCCAATTTTCCTACAATTTGTTATGAATTTATTACTGGCGGGCTGCATTGGAGTAATTAATTGGTAAGTTGGTTTAATTAGTGGTTTTGATTAGCGTTTTTCCATTAATCTAACCGTTGGATGAATCTGGATTTTGGATATGTTGATCTATATATATAGAACTACTGGTGGCTAGCTTGGATTCCAAATCCGACGTCGGTTGGACGTTGGATCGACGGATCAAACAGCTGCCATGTAGAGAACGCTTGTTGTTTGGAATATAATATTATATTTTTACTGTTCATTAGCGTTTTTGGGAATGTTTAATATAAATGGGCCGAAGGTGTGCCATTGTTCTGATGCTTGTTTATATTGTCTTGTTTGATGCCTGCTTTACTGTTTTATGTCTGTCTGTGGATATTGCTGTAACTGTTGTTATATTATTTGCCTGCTTTACTATTTCATATATGCCGGTTTATATTGTTAATTATCTGCCTGTTTATTCCATTTTATTATTGTCTTGCTTTCCCGTGCATTAGAGGCATGTTAGGCTAGGGCGTGGGTTTGGGGTTGTCCCTAGTACTCCAGTATCAATAGCTAAGTGTTGGCTGTCGTTACCCCGGTATGGCTGTCCTACCGGTATTGTCATTGTCCACCCTGTATCTGGGACTATCGGAGGTGGTCCACCCCTGAACAGTGGCTATCGGAGGGATATACTATGAACAGGAACCCTGGGGGTATTGATCGCTCGCAAATGTATCGTTAAATCAGATGCAAAACGCAATTTAGAATTTATAATCCTTCAATCAATACTACTCTACAAACGTAGAACAGTGGTGAGATCCGGAGTCGAACTACAGGGAAAGATTGTTTAACAAAAGAAGAAATCAAATTAAATCTCTAAACTCAAGTCCTAAGGCGAAGAAAAGGAGTTTCAATGGTTTTGTTATCTAAGGAATTAAACTACTGAAAAAGCAATGAAAAGGTTGAAGTAGATCAATGAGAGAAAACCTAGGGATTACTCAATCCACTTTAATTTCACCCCTTGTATTCTCTAGTATCCTCTTGTTCTCTAATCTAGACATATGGAATCACGGCTTCTTAAGCTCGCATGAATCCCTAAAAGAATGCTCATGTTATCCTACGGCATAGTCTATCTTCGCTTAGCATAGACTGTCTTCGGACTTAACTTGAGTACAATCTATCTTTGTTTAGCATAAAGTATCTCAAAGGCATGCACAAAAGCGACATTAAAACCATCCTACGAATCTCTACCATCAAGCACAGCAATCAAGTAGGTCTGAATATACGTCGAGGAACTCTGTTCCCTCAACTCTTCATAAAATAAAACCATATTCATAGGATCATGTCTTTGAAAAGATAACAAGAATCAAACTAGAAAATACAAAGAAGCTACACTAAAGCTTCATGAGATCCCTAAGTAAAGAGTTTAGCCACTCATCTTTTGGATGAGATCCATGTATTCGATGAAGAAGGTTAGGGATCCACACCGCATCTCCATCTTCTTCTCCAATCAGAATCTCTCTTTTTCTCTCTATGGAGGCTCCTGGTTTTCCAGCTACAAAGCCCTTTTTATATCTTAATTCCCGGATTAGGGTTTCAAGGTTTAGTTAGACCTCAAGTGCAACTCGGATTCCTTGTTCAACCCTGACAGCTTCTTCCAATCGCGACTGGGCTCAACCCGTCCAGAATTTGGGAATGAGTCCAACACAAAAGATGTATATTGGGAAGTCTTCTGTCCTCTCCCGATGAGTTTACAATATTTGTAATTATCTAAAATATTTGGCGAATATTCTCCTGGGCGTCGACGGACCAGTCTTCCAGCAGCTAAATATCTTTATCTTCTTCAAAACTGCTATCAATCCATCAGGAATCTCTGAACGTGTCCAACATGAACGTTGTACGTCTTGATGTCTACTAGATGTCACCCAAATTTCAGAACATTTGGCCCTAAGGATAAGTTCTGGTGAATATTGTGCTAACAGTTGACAGAGCAGTGTATTTCAACATATTAAGCCTTTTTTGTACTTTCTAACTTGAATCTTCATTAAACCTGAAATCAACTAACAAACTATCAAATACAAACACTCTAAGCCTAACAAAGGTAAATTAAGGGGTTTAATTATGAATATTTAGTGACTCATCAGGTATCGAAGGGATTTATGGGTGTCCTACTGGTATTGTCATTGTCCACCCTGTATCTGGGACTATCGGAGGTCGTCCACCCCTGAATAGTGGCCATCGGAGGGACATACTATGGACAGGAACCCTGGGGGTATCGAAGGGATTTATGGGTGTCCTACTGGTATTGTCATTGTCCACCCTGTATTTGGGACTATCGGAGGTGGTCCACCCCTGAATAGTGGCCATCGGAGGGACATACTATGGACACGAACCCTGAGGGTATCGAAGGGATTTATGGGTGTCCTATTGGTATTGTCATTGTCCACCCTGTATGTGGGACTATCGGAGGTGGTCCACCCCTGAACAGTGGCCATCGGAGGGACATACTATGGACAGGAACCCTGGGGGTATCGAAGGGATTTATGGGTGTCCTACTGGTATTGTCATTGTCCACCCTGTATCTGGGACTATCGGAGGTGGTTCACCCCTGAACAGTGGCCATCGGAGGGACATACTATGGACAGGAACCCTGGGGGTATCGAAGGGATTTTGTGGGCTCTCTGGTTGGACTGAGATTTATGATTTGGAGTATAAGGGTTGTATTGGCTCTGTGCTTTGAGTTCTGAGAGATGGTTGTCGTAACCACAGTTGTTCCGCCAAGTGTGGAGGTCCCGCTTTGAGAGGGGTGTCTTACGGGTAGCGTCATGTCCACCCTGTGTCAGGGACTGTCGGAGGAGGACCACCGCTGAGCAGTGGCCATCGGAGGACGTATTTTGGACAGGTGCCCTTCGGGTTATTGACGGAATTTATGGGGTCTCTAGCAGGCCTCAGCACTTGGCACAGAGTTAGTACGGTTGGAGTCGCCTTCCTTGTGTGTGTCGTAGAGTAAAACCCTACTGAGCTTTTTGCTCATTCCTACCTGGACCGCGGTGTTTGTAGGTACATGTACCAGCTCTTCCCCTGTGGCTCCTCGGTGTTCGTCCTGCAGCAGCGCGTCACCCGCCGAGCATGTTTGAGGGCCAGGACGGCTTTGTTTGTGCTTTTGCGGAGACCCCTGAAGATGTAATTTCTTTTTGATAATTGTATATGTTGTAAATTTGTGTAACTCTGATGTTTATAACGTTTTGTTATAGTTAATGTTAACTTTACTTCAGCCTTTTTCTTGTTGTAACTGTCTCCGCTGTTGGTTGTCAGTAGATGTAGGTTTCCCCCTCGTGTCCCGGTCCGGGATGGGTTTTCTGGGCCGGGGCACGACAGATACACTGTCAGGCGAGGGAACGGACAACATCGATTTGCGTGCACACCTCCCCCCTGAGGCATCACGACACAGCCGAAAAAACAAAACACAACAGCAAACAGCCTAACGAATGCATATCACACACACATTTATAAATAGCCATGCACGGATGTTCTAGACCTAGAACTTTCCCATTTCACACTCAAAATTTCAACCGCAAGCCTAATCCTATCCCTGGGATCTACAGCCTGCTCTGATACCAAACTGTCACGTGCTGACCCAGAAAACCCATCCGGATCAGGGAGTGAACAACCTAAACCTGTTAAATCATCAATGGGTGCATAAATCTTTGACAGAGTCTCTTCTATAACTCTGACACAAGGAACTTGTACAATTTTGAACAATCACAATAAATTTAAATACTTGATCATGAGGGCATAAATGTGAATTTGAAACTACCATCGTTATTACAAACCAAATTCAAACATTTAGATAAACATCATTCCACCTTAATATTAAAATTAAAGTTATACATTTTGTCCTCAAATGCAAAACATACATTCCCAAGAGTTAACGACATGAAATAAATGTAAATACTGAATTGAGCCCTCTGATCTGCCAACAACCTCAAAGTCCACCCGAAGTAGCAGCGCCTCCGAGAGTTGATCTGCCTGGGACTATTGAAGTGGAAGGAACGACGCCAGCACCTGCAAAGCGCAGCCCGGGTAGGGTGGGCATATAGCCCAGTAGGGTTCTACTCTACGGCACACTCAAGGAAAGGGAACTGCAAATGCGTCGGATCTCATCACGGGTCAAGGGGACTCTCTCTACGCCCACGACTTACTCCATGGTACGGACACAAGGTTGGTAACTCCTGTACCAACCGCCACCTCTATTCCCAAGGGTCACAACCCTACCGACGAAGCAAGGAGGTGACCACAACGGGCTAGGATATAGTGCGAGTGTATCACCGCTACCCCACCGCCTACCACGTCCTCATCGACCATGCACGGGGAAACATAACAACGGAGGTAGGACACAACATAGTGCGAAAGCGCTAGAGAGCACACCGTTCTGAAACCACGACATGACCTCTACACCTCAAGAACCACAAAGAACCACAACACACCTGGAAAAGACAAGAAATGTGAGGACCTGTCCCTTTACTCCTTGGTCAACCGCTTGGTTCAGGCCCGTGACTTGTTGTGGACCGCAAGGGCAATTTGGTAAATTTTGCCTTGTCGGTTTGTTTCACACCAGTATGGTTCACACACAACCCCTTTTGTTTGATTTATGTGTTTGGTAGAACCCTAAGCGGGCTTGGGATCGAAAGATCCAAGCTCGGGCGCACAGAAGCTTGTTTTTAGGACAGCTAGTGGCATGTTTACGATCGGTCGCTCCTGGGAGCGACAGACCAGACCTGTGTCAGTTGTCAGCGTGGCCGACGTGTTCGGATAAGGACGCGAACTGACTTAACCCTGCCCAGTCCGATCGGTCCTAGGACCGATCGCTCGGACTCGAGCCTATTAGTAGAGCAAGACCTCCTCTGGTTTTTCGGTTTTTCCTTCTTTCTTCTTCCCTTCCGTTCTCCCTCATCCGACCATCTTTTTGAGTACTTGACGGCTCGTTGGATTCACGGCAGCGTGAGGAAGTTCCATAGCTTGGTTTGAAACTGGTTTGGTGCTCGAATACCAAGGATTCAGCCGAGGTTTTCTTAGCTTGGTAGGTTTCTTCCTACATGGGTTTAATATGGGTTTTCTCTTAATGTAGTTGGTAGATCTTGGTGTTTTTGGTGTTATTATGTGTATCCAGGTTATCTTAATCACTGGTTTGAGTTTCATATGATTTGATTGAGATTTTAGTGGGATTTTAGCATGTTTAAACTCGAATCTTCCGGTTTTGCTGTTCTTGAAAAACAACCGGCTTACGGCGTGTTTTCCGGTTTGTACATGTATGATCTTGATTTATCATGAACATGAGAGTTGTAGATCTTTGAGTCTACTCTCAGACCAACCAGGGCTGTAATTGTCTGATTTTTCGATGAGTTTCTAAAAATTATCTACGGATGGGCTGCGTTTGATGAGTGCATGAAAGAGCACTTTGAATAGCCTTATAACTAGTTTAATTACTGGATTTGTCATCCTTAATCAGTCTTTTTAGTACTATGTTTACACTTATATGTTGCTTCACAAAGTTATTTGAAATATGCAGGAAAGTGGAGCTAAAGAAGCAAAGATATGTCATATTCAACATCAAATCTATACCTGCTCAGAACGAACCAGATCATCTTCCATACATGGTTGGAAAGCTCTTGAAGTCTAGTTTCTGGAGAATTTTACAGTTCGTGATTTGGAGTTTTCTAGAGGAAGTTACGGCAATTTTAGTACCAATGGCGCAGTCTGGATGACAAAACAATAAATACTCAGGAAAGCAGATCGATCCTTTCCCAAAGAAGATCGATCTTACTGGGGCGAACCAGGTTACAAAAATTAGGAAAAGAAAGTCGATCGATCTCTATCATAAAGAAGATCGATCTCTTGTTGGACGACCTTAAAACGAACGGACCAAATTTAATCCAAAGGCTGAAGTAAAGTTAGGGTTTCTTACTCATATTTAAGGAAGTCGTCCAAGACATACGAGGGGGGGTCGGCCAGCACTATTGGAGGAGTTTTGAAGGCTGAAAAGAGGGGAGAAGACCGCACGAAGATCTAGGGTTTTTCTTTCTTATCTTTTTTATGAATATCTTGGTTGTTTTTATGAACATGAGTGGCTAATTCCTTTGCTAAGGAACCAATGTAGCCCTAACCGAATCCTTCTATGTTATTGAATTAATGTTTTAATCAGTTTATTTTCCTTGTTTCATTCATTATTATAACTGTGATCTTAAATACCTTTATCTGGCCAATAGAAGTATTATAGATTGTTTTATGTGAGATTGGGCGAGGGTTCATTCCCTAATCTTGCAGGATCTATGAATGAATGAGTTTATGTCGAGGCCGGGTTCAAGCTAAGACAACTCTTGGTTCATAATTGTTCTTCAGAGGTTAATAAATTCTTGATTAACACTTAGTTATGGGTTCATTAGCTAGGGTTAATTGAGGGTACTTGGAGAAGACCGCGGCCGAACGGATCATCATACCGGAAGAATGAACCCTTGGGATTAAATTGAGATTTTGTTGATTCAATGGATAGAATGAGGATGTTATGGTGAAATCGGAACCTTAGTATTCATCAACCATATTTCCATCGTTTTCTTATTTCGTTATTAGATCTTCTATTTTCGATACTTCATATTTCTTACTTTTCCGTCCTTAGTTTCTTTCGTCTATGTTCTTTAGCGTTTCACTCTAACAATGCCTATAAATCTCTATGGGTATGATACTCGTCTTGCTGCTATGCTGATCACACCGATTTGTATACTTGTGAGATATAAAATTTATTTATCAAGTTTTTTATTCATCAGCGTTGCAGCAATTAGAGGTAAATAGTGAAGTTAATGGTTTTGATTAGCATTTTCCCGTTAATCGAGCCGTTGGATGTTGTTGGGCGATCGGTTCTCAGCCGATTCCTTTGCTTGTGGTGTGGAAATGCGTGGCAGTGAGCTTTGAGCGTTGTTGGCCAGCATGTCTCTGTTTGGTTCTGAGGGAGTGCAGCAGAGCAGTTTTCCCAGGATCGTGTTTGATTTTGCAGACTTGTTTCCCGAGATGTTGTCGGGGCTCCTACCGTCCCGAGAGGTCGATTTTGAGATCGACCTAGTATCAGGTACTGCACCGATCTGTCTCCCAGCTTTCAGGATGGCACCAGCAGAGCAGAGCGAGTTGAGGACTCAGTTGGATGAGCTGACCAGCAGAGGCTTCATCCGTCCTAGCATGTCTCCCTGGGGGGCGCTAGTGTTGTTCACAAAGAAGAAGGATGGTACCCTTCAACTTTGTATAGACAACATGCGGCTCAATAGGGTAACAGTGAACAACAAGTATCCGATGCCGCGGATCGACGACCTGTTCGACCAGTTGCGAGGATCTTCAGTCTTTTTGAAGATCGACCTCCGCACAGGCTATCACGAGTTGAGGGTTCGGGACTGTGACATCCCGAAGACGACTGTTTGGACTCGGTACGGCCTGTACGAGTTCATAGTGATACCGTTTGGGCTGACGAACGCATCAGCAACGTTCACGAATCCAATCCAGAGGATCTTTCAGCCAATTCTCGACTAGTTCGTGGTGGTGTTCGTCGACGACATTCTGATCTACTCTCGATCAGAGGAGGACCACGGGCGACACTTGACGACAGTGTAGCAGTTACTTCGGGGCTTCCAAGTGTGAGCTTTGGGTTGCACAGGTGGGGTTCCTTGGACACGTGGTGTCGGCAGTAGAAATCTTAGTTGACCTGGCCAAGGTCGAGGCAGTGGTACAGTGGCAGAGACCGAGGACAATGTTCGAGGTCCGCAATTTCCTAGGCATAGTGGGGTACTACAGACGGTTTGTGCGGGTTTTCTCAAGAGTTGGCGAACCGATGACCAGACTGACAAAGAAGGCCGTCCCGTTCGTGTGGGATGATGCTTGTGAGCGATCCTTTTGTGGAGCTGAGGACGAGGTTGACCAGTGCGTCGATGTTGATCGTCCCCGAGCGAGGCGTGGGTTACAGTGTCTACTGCGACACTAACGGTGAGGGTTTGGGGTGTGTCCTCATGCAGGAGGGACACATAGTTATTTATGGTTCTCGTAAGTTGAAGAACCATAAGAGGAACTACCCGACCCATGAGTTGGAGCTAGCAGCAGTGGTCTTCGCCCTGAAGACCTGACGATATTACCTCTTTGGCCAGAAGTTCTATGTCTTCTAGGACCATAAGTGTTTGAGGTACGTTTTCACCCAACATGACCTCAACCTGAGGCAACGACGTTGGATGGAGCTACTGGAGGACTACGGCTTAAAGTTGCATTACCATCCTGGTAAGGCAAACGTCGTAGCGGACATGCTAAGCAGACAGGTGAGAGACACTAGAGCAGTAGTTGCAGGGTTATCAGCGCGGTAGTGGCAGGCATTGGAGACAGCGGGCCAGTAGGGGCTCGAGTTTGAGGATCAGGGATCCAGTAGCTTCCTCTAAACAGTGCAGAGTATGCCAACAGTTCTAGCTAGAGTGATAAAGGCACAACACAGTGTGCAGAGCTTGAGGAGTTGCACGCATCAGAAAGCACAGAGGGTACAGACGGGGACTAGACAGTATCGTCAGATGAAGGGCTACGATTCAGAGGCAGAATAGCCGTTCTGGTAGATCCAGTTCTATGAGATGACGTCCTACGAGAGTTTCACCACTCTCATTTTGCAGTTCATCCAGGGGGCCCCGATATGTACCAGGACCTGCGTTGACAGTTCTGGTAGTGCGGATAGAAGAGGGCAGTGACGGAGTTCTTATCGTGGTACCTTACCTATCAGAAGGTCAATGCAGAGCATCAGCGAACCTCAGGGTTACTTCAGCCCCTTCAACTGGTTGAGTGGAAGTAGGAGCATATTACGATGGACTTCGTGACCGGGCTACCGAGATCTTTTTGGGGGAATGACGTGATTTGTGTCATCGTTGATCGATTGACAAAATCGACGCACTTATTGCCTATGTGGACGACAGACTAAACAGACAGGTTGGGCAATTTTTACGTCCGAGAGGTGGTCAGACTACATAGTGTTCCAGTGTCCATAGTGTCAGACCGTGACCCCATGTTCACTAGCAGTTTCTGGCGAGGCTTTTCAGGAGGCAGTTGGTACACTCCTGACCTTCAACACTGCATTTCATCCGCAGACAGACGGACGATCAGAGAGGACATTCTAAGAGCTTGTGTCCTTGATAAGTCACTAATTATTCATAATTAAACCCCTTAAATTACCTTTGTTAGGCCTATAGTAGGTGTATTTGATATCCTATTGTTTGATTTCAGGTGTAAGTAGTATTTGAGAAGAAATACAAGAAATTCGGGCAAAAATCACTAAATTTTGCAAAAAGACTGCTTCGTCGACTGTTTGGAAATAAATCACCAGAACTTCTACAGAACTCTAAATATTCTGAAATTCTGAGAGACGAAAGAAGACTTCAAAAGCTACAACTTTCATGTTGAAGACTTTGTGCGATTCCGTATACATTGGCACCAGTTTTGAAGCAAAGTTAGATATATGAAAGTTGAAATTTGAGAAAGGTTGAAATTAATTAATGACGTGGCAATGAAGACCCAGTCAAACGGACTGGAGCGATGGATCATATTTGAGTCCGATCGGTCGCTCGGATGACATCAGCAACCCGGAATTTATGGAAATTAGAGTTTAAGCTCAACTATAACTCCTAATTCCGAGATGAAGGGTTTCTAATACATAAGGGGGTTATTCCAGTCGAAAATTAGCATCTTCTACGCCGATTCATGATTTCTAAGAGATGAGTTGCTAGATTTCTTGTTCTTAGGAATACCATGAAGCTCTAGTGTAACTTTTGATCTTTCTTAGTTGGGTTTTTGTGAACTTCTGTATGTATAATCTCATGAATATGTTTTTAATGATTATAGAGTTGAAGGAACAGAGTTCAGTTGACGTATTCTTAGTCCTACATGATGGTTGTACTTGATTGTAGAGATTCATGAGATAGTTTTCATGTGGTTTGCGATTTGCCTTTCAAATAATCTATGTTACGTGAAGATAAGTCATGCTAAGGTCATTAGGAGTAGAATAATGTAAGATAATGGTAGGACCGAAGATGATTTATGTCAAACAAAGATAGATTATGCTGTAGGAAACATAAAACCTTCTTCTAGGGATTCGTGTGAGTTTGTAGCCATGTGATCCAAAATGCTTAGAGAAGTGATCAAGATGATAACTATTGAAGATTAAGGGTGAAACTAGGGTGGATTGTGTATTTGCTTTCTTAGATAGTTTCAGTTAGATCAATCTATCATTGAAGTTGTTGGCTTAGATCTAGAGTTTTGAGAACTGATTTTATTTTTCCTGGTAATTCCTTGTGGCCGGACTCCGGATTTCACCATTAGTCTACGTAGTAGTATTAGTGATTGAATATGAATATAAATTTATGATTTGATTGAGCTTAGCAACGTTTTAACGACGACGTTTGCGATCGAGCAATTTTTAGTGCCGATGCCGGGGAATTCGACGGTTAACTAATTGATTTTCTCTTAACTAGATTTCATTGCTTAGTTAAGTTTTTATCATTCGTATTTTTCCTTTTCTTTATTTTACACTTTTTAGAAATTTTCTGATAATTTTCTGGAATTTTCGCAGCGTTGGAACGGATTTTTCTTGAAGAGAAACAAAACTCGCCAACCACCAAGAGCGACCGATCGGACTTGAAGCCGATCGGTCGGACTGCGTCATCTGCTTTGAGGTGGACTTCAAGTGAAGAGGCTTGCGGCCTGGAGCGACCGATCGGACTGGAAACCGACCGATCGGACCTGCGTAGTCAGCTAAGCCTTTTTCCTTCAAACCTTTTCGTTTCAATTGTTGTTTGCTGGGTTTTGTCCTCTCCTCCGCATCTTTTGTTTCCTTTTTCTCCTTTTGTGTGTGATCTTGCATGCAAGGCAGACGATCCTTAAATACCCTACTGGAACCTTTGGATCTAGAACTAGAGACCACACTCTGAAAAGCTAGAGCCTTAGGTCAACAATCTTTGAGTAATTATCAGGAGGCCTTGAGTAAGTTGCAATCTATTCACGAGACCTTTGTCACAATGGCTGAAAACGAGGGACATGTCATCATCCCTAATGCTAATATGGGAAGGGAAGGTAATAATAATAACAATGGGGGGGTACAACGTGTTCCGTTGAGAAATCACTTCTTGCCCACTGCTTACACTTACACTCCTTCCATTGATCCTCCTGCAATCACAGCCTCACAATATGAGATTAGACCCCAAATGATTCAAATGTTACCCCACTTTCATGGTTTAAGTAATGAAGACCCATATGAGCACATTCACAATTTTATCGATACCATTCCTACACTAAAAATGGAGAACTTTAATGATAATGCCTTTAAGTTAAAACTTTTCCCCTTCTCTTTGAAAGATAAAGCTAAACACTGGCTTCAATGTTTACCACCACGCTCAATCACAACTTGGGACCAACTTCAAGAGGCCTTTTTAAGGAAGTTCTTTCCCATAATTAAAACTGATAAATTTCGGACTGAAATCATTACCTTTGTTCAATATGACGATGAGTCTTTTCATGATGCCTGGGATAGATTTAAAGACCTTTTAAGAAAATGTCCTCATCATGATATTGATAAGGGGGAATTAACTTATAAGTTTTATAAAGGCCTTAATGAAAGATGTAAAACTAGGGTTCAAGCTTGTTGTCGGGGTATTCCTTCAGACAAAGATGATGATGAGCTTTGGAACCATTATAAAAAATTTCCATTGATTTTCAACAACAATACACAAACCATAGGAGTCGGCCTACAACTAAAGGAACCTTTGAACTATCTGGATTAGAAGCCATTACTGCCCAAATAGCCTTGCTTAATAAAAGGTTTGATAAATTGGAAGTGTGAGGACCCGTCCCTCAAACCTGGACCGACCGCGGTAGGTCGAGGGTCTGGTTTTGTAGTTTGGCTTGGTTGGCCTTGGTTTGCGATCGGTTGATCGTATCGCTGCTTTTGGACCCCAAGGGCAATTTGGTAAATTGTGTCTTGACGGTCGGTTTCACACCCGCGTAGTGCACACACAGCCTTAATTGATGTAAGTGATTGAATAGATCCAGTAGGAGCACCCGCGATCATCAGATCCGAATGAGATTGCGACGAGATCGCAATTTGGGTTCAAATCGGGTCCAGTCCGATTAGTTGACTCAGCTAGACCAACCACTTAAGTGGCTTAGGTTTCTCTTCTCTCTCTCTTCCTTTCTTTTCCTTTCTTTTTCTTCTTTTTCCCTCTCCCTTTCCCTGCCTTTCTCGTGCCCAACCCTCCTCCTTCTCCTTCCTTCCCTTCTCTCTCCCGCGGGGACCTGGAGGCGGTGGCGAGGGCCCCTCCTCCTTCTCCTTCCTCCCCTCTCGCTCTTCCGCGGCAGCCCTCTTCCTTCTCTGGCAACGGCTGCGGCTATGGGAGGGCTCTGGCGGCTCTATATTAGTGGATTTCTATGTTCTAATTAGTCCCTTGATGCATGCTTAGTAATTGATTGAAGCTTCATGCAATTTGATACGGGTTTTATCCCAATGTTTGGAAGTTTTTCCCAGATTTTACCGAAGCTCTGTTTTTGTACGAGCTGAGCTGTTCTAGCTCAGATCTGGGCACGTACGTGCATGATCTCGTTTGATTATCAAGATCAAAGTTGTAGGTCATCGAATCTACATTCAATTGACGCTTAGTACATAATTTTTTGATTTGTGTACGATTTATTATGAATTGTTCCCTGGTCTGCGACGAAACTGAATCTCTGATACCAAGTTGTCACGCCCCGACCCAAAAAACCCATCCGGGCCGAGACATGAGGGTCCTAAATCTAAAATCAAACCGCGAGAGCCTCCCCTGTATTTCTCAATTTGAACCCTGTACAATTATAATCTTCACAATAAATCAAAACGATAAATCTAATAGTTCTAAATTCAACATGAATATGAATATGCTATCACAAGTTTCACTAATTAGTACAGGTTCTGATAAAATACTTTCATCAACCCTCATTAAACAATTTAATACATATGATCAAATCCTCGAAGAGGGAAATTATACATTTAATACAACTGTAAATGTACAACTATTAACAAAAGGGGAAACTCCATGATCGTCAAGTACTCCTCGAAACTCCAAGTCTACGATCACCTCGATAATGGCGCACCAACGCCCAGAAGATCACCTGAAAGAAAGAACCGCATCGACCTGCATCACCGATGCAGCCCAGGTAGGAGTGAGCAACAAAGCTCAGTAAGGTTCTACACTATTCTACGTCACACTGAAGGGAGGAAAACAACAACTGTGTTGTCTCTCCACCTATGTCTAAGGAATGCCAAGGGTCCCACCATAACCCTATCGATGTCCCAAGGGCTCCGGTCATGAACTTCTCTCTTGAACATATTACCAAGATCACCCTAAGCACCAACAGGGGAACGGTACCATGCGGGATCACCCTTACCCAAGAACAAACGAGAGGAAACAAAGACTGCGGGCTCCTGTCCAGGTACCACCCTGCCCAGTCATACCATCTCTCGTGGGGACACACATGTCAGGAAACGCATCGACATCCATCCTTAGCACTTGGCCTTGGAGAAACAACACGACCTCTAAACCTCAACAACAATATTCCAATCCAACTACCTAATAATCCTCGAATAATATCAAACATAATCATTGATGACAATCACGTCCTAATCCTTGACTACCCCAAACCCCGGTCCTAGGGCTAGACCCAGGCTACCCGAGAACCCCGGATCGGCGATCGAATCCATCGCTTACCACCTAGCCTGATGCCTCTAATGCAAGCAAATGCATGCAATGCTCACACACACATTTAAGAGGAATTCATACATGCAATAATATGACATCACAACATACAGGGCTAGGCATAGCCTACAGCTCGCCAAGGGGTAAACATGCATAAAGCAAATAAAGGTCTAAATTACAATAATCCAATATTATAATGGCGCCCACGGGCCGTAAATAAGCAACAACACATTCAATCGAAATTTCAGCATTACGACGACGTCCACAGCTGTCAACCGCAATTTCTACAACGGGGGCACAAACCCGGCCATGCAATCATCAATCAACAACAAATATAATAAACAACACTAGGGCACAACTTCGGCCCATTCAGTTATCTAAACATCCCAAGGGCATGACTCCCTTGGTTCAACTACAAAGCGGTAAAGGGCATACTGTCAACCCATTTAGTCTACGCAATTAAATACACACATAAATCTAACAAGATTAGCATTAATTGCGAGAAAAGATAATATTTGCATGATTGAAACCTAGATCTACACATGCTTAAAACTCAGCATAAATCCTTCATAATTACCCTACAATTCATATACATGATATCTAACAACCTTAACAATCTACTACGAGAAGACCGAAGCAAATAGATCATGAAAAACTCCATTTTCGGCCAAAAAGCCAAGCTTTTATCAAAGATTCAGTCTCGTCGCAGATCAGGGAGAAATTCATAATAAATCGTACGAAAATTCAAAAATTATGAAATAAGCGTCAATTAAAATTAGATTTGATGATCTACAACTTTGATCTTCATAACTAAACGAGATCATGCACGTACGAGCCCAGATCTGAGCTAGAACAGCTCAGCTCGTAGGAAAACAGAGCTTCGGTAAAATCCGGGGAAAAACTTCCAAAAATCCGGATAAAACCCATATCAAATTGCATGAAGCTTCAATCAATTACTAAGCATGCATCAAGGGACTAATTAGAACATAGAAATCCACTAACAAGCTAATTCTCGGATTGCTACAGTAAACCACCGTTAGAGGCGACGAAAACATTACAATTCAACATCCAAACAACTTCAGATTTCAAATTAAACTTAGGCAGAAATAGGTTAACATTCTAGGAACATGCTGACCAAGAATTAGGTCTAATTGAAGTCTAATTTCCTAAGATTTTACTAATCAATTTCTTAATTTCTGTTTAGCAGGAGCTTAGGAAACAATTCGCCAAAAATCTTATATAAATCAAAAAATTATGAAATCAGTTGGATTGGAGAGTAGATCCACGGATCTACAACTCTCATGCTGATGATCAGACGAGTTCATGCATGTACGAGCCAAGATCTGAGCTCGAACGGCTCTGCTCACAGGAAAACAGGGTTTCGACAACAAATCCCGGAAAAGCTTACATAAATCGGGATAAAAATAGAGATAAAATCCTCTCAAACTCTAATCAGCTAAGAATCAAGCCTACAAGCATCACTTAACACAAAAAAAAACTACAGATTCAACAAACAAACCCTAGATCTAGCTTAATCCAAAGATTAAGATAGAAACCCTACCTTAAACCGCAAATCCAAGCTTCAATCCTTGCTAATCCGTTGTCCCACGTCACCGCCGTTGCCTCCAGCTCGTTGGAGAGCCGCCGGAACCCTCCCATAGCCGTAGCCGTCGCCGGAGAAGGAAGAGGGATGCCGCGGAAGAGCGAGAGGGGAGGAAGGAGAAGGAGGAGGGGCCCTCGCCGCCGCCTCCAGGTCGCCGGGAAAGGGATGGGGTCACCGCGCGAGAGAGGGAGGGTTGTCGCGGGAGAGAGAAGGGAAGGAAGGAGAAGGAGGAGGGTTGGGCACTGGAAAGGCAGGGAAAGGGAGAGGGAAAAAGAAGAAAAAGAAAGGAAAAGAAAGGAAGAGAGAGAGAAGAGAAACCTAAGCCACTCAAGTGGCTGGTCTAGCTGAGTCAACTAATCAGACTGGATCCGATTTGAACCCAAATTGCGATCTTGTCGCAATCTCATCCGGATCTGGCGAATGCTTCTACTGGATCTACTCAATCACTTACATCAATTAAGGCTGTGTGTGCACTACGCGGGTGTGAAACCGATCGCCAAGGCGCAATTTACCAAATTACCCTTGGGGTCAAAAAGCAGCGATACGATCAACCGATCGCAAACCAAGACCAACCAAGCCAAACTACAAAACCAGACCCTCGACCTACCACGGTCGGACCGGGTTTGAGGGACGGGTCCTCACAACCTATCACCCTTAAAGAAATTTCATCCCGAAATTCGATAAGAGTAGGGTCAGAAACAACAAAACAAAAACAAGCACACCTGCACAAGACAAGAAAGGTTAGCAAGCTCGTAACCTGAGCAACCACACAAGGCATCGGGCATCAACGCCCGCAACGGCCACACAAGACGAAGAAACACCTCGGGTGAGAACCACTTGGGACAAAATGCACATGCGCCTCCAGCGCTTCCAAGTTACCCCTACAACACCTCTGCACCTCCAGAGGACTAAAGCTGACTGAACCGTTCTGTCTCTCGAAACTGGTCTCTCCTACCAATCATCTGAACTGACTGCCCTCTTGTGTAATGGAGGTGGCCCAAGTTCAAATCATCACGTCTGATGACGCATGACGTAACTGAACGTCGGCTCCTCGGCACCTCTGCTGCCAACACTGAATGGATCTATCTTGTATCGTCTGAAATGACACTCTATCGTCAATTGTGTCTCCAATGGTCGTCGCTTCTGATCTGCACAAAGTCTTGTGTCAACTCTGACCTGATATGCGTTGATTTTCTGAAAAGTTGGGTGACGATATCTAGATCAAAGATGATGTATGTCATGCTATGACACCCACTCGGGCACTGGAAAAGGACTGCAACACCTATGTTGTATGTCGGTATTCCGTCTCTGCCTCTGACTGGTGAGATAACAAGGAAAGAACTCTCTTTTCTGACCTCTGCGCCGATGCCAACTAAGCTGATGACGAAGTCCATGATGTATCCCCGTAGGCATCTGTGTTGTCGTCGCTCCACGTCGTCATGACTCTGGTGCAAACTATCGGAGTAGGGCTATCTCGGCCTCCACCTCGTCTGGCCTCTGTTCTCTGCCAACTCTTACTAATCCGCTGCGTAACTCTCGTCTCCTCCCTCTTTTGTTTTGAGGGTGCTCGGGAGAGCATGTGTTCCCTCATGTCTCGGCCCGGATGGGTTTTTTTGGGTCAGGGCGTGACAGGAAGTGAGTTAATCACCTGCACCTCCACCATATCAAAGTCAACTTCAAACTTGTGCACTCTGCTCCAGCCTTGAACATCACATTACAGACTGTTCTCTGGCTCCATCATTCCTTGAATTCGTTCAGGAACAAGCCAACGCGGCGTATGGTTTCACTAAACCTGAGAATAATTCGTTTCAACAAACTAGAGGAATGATCAATTATTGCTAAGAAATGATGTTAATTCTCATGCACCATCTATATCTAAAATAGAGACACAACTAGGGCAACTGGCTAACACAATGTCAAAGAGAGAGGAGGGTCGTTTACCTAGTCCGCCTATGACCAGTCCTAGAGCCCTACGCCACATTGATAATCAGAACTTTGAAAGTGCACAAGTTGTAGTAATTTTAAGGAACGGTAAGCAAGTTGACACACGACCTGACTCTGCCCCTAGCGACCGATCGGTCTCAGAAACGACTGATCGAAATGAGTCCGACCAATCGGACTTAGTCCCGACCGATCGGTCTTTGTCCTCACAGCCACATTATGACACTCTTGATCGAGTGGATCCAAATTCAATTGATCAAAATGAACCTGACCCACGCACATACACACCTAAAGTTCCTATTCTTGAAGCTCTTAAGGATCCCTCCTCCAGATAGCCCAAGAAGAAAGTTGTAGAAGAAATTTTAGAGACCTTTAAATAAGTTAACATCAACATACCCTTATTAGATGTCATCCGACAGATTTCTTCTTATGCCAAATTTCTTAAAGATCTGTGTACACACAAACGTCAATCAAAAGCTAAGGTATCCAAAAAGATTTTCCTCACTGAGCAAGTCAGTTTGATTCTTAGACATGACACACTGCCAAAACTCAAAGACCCTGATACCCCAACAATACCCTGCTGCATAGAAGATTATCATATTAATAGTGCTCTCCTAGATTTAGGTGCCAGTGTGAATCTTTTACCATACTCACTGTATAAACAATTCGGTATGGGGAGCTTAAACCTACACATGTGACTCTACAATTAGCTGATAGATCCATTAAGACACCGAGAGTTGTATTGGAGGATGTAATAGTTAAAGTGGATAATTTCTTCTTTCCTGTTGACTTTATTGTCTTGGAAATGGAGCCTGCTATTCACTGCAGAAAATCTGTGCCAATCATCTTAGGTCGACCCTTCTTAGCCATGGGGAATGCATGCATTAATTGTAGAACTGGTGTAATGGATGTGTCTTTTGGAAACATGCGTATGCATTTGAATATTTTCAAAACTGCAAATATGCCTGAGCCAGATGATGACTGTTATGCTATTGATATGTTGACTGATTGTGTTGATACATCTTCACATGCTATGATTGTTGATAATATAAATGACATTCTGAATGAATATTATAATATTGAGAATGACATTGCACAATCAATTGATGACATTGGAACATACATGCTGTCTGGACCGATCCATCACTCCTCTGAGCGACCGATCGCACTAGTTTCGACCGATCGGACTCTGTCCTGACCGATCGGTATGGTTGCAGAGGGCTACAACGAGGCTGTGCCTTGGGTGGTTGATTCGCTTCCGCGTCTCTCTTCCAGCACTGCACCTACTTCACTAGAATCACCACCTGAACTTGAACTTAAACCACTTCCAACAACACTAAACTACGTTTTCCTAGGATCAAACTCTACTCTTCCCGTTATCATCTCTTGAGCATTATCTTCCAATCAGGAGAGTCAACTTGTTAAGATTTTAAAAGGTCATAGGAAAGCAATAGGTTGGACAGTTACTGATTTAAAAGGTATCGACCCATCGATTTGCATGCATAGAATCCATTTAGAAGATGAGTCCAAAACCATTAGAGAGATGCAATGCCGCCTTAATCCCCACATGAAAGAGGTAGTTAAGAAAGAAGTGGTGAAACTTTTAGATGTGGGCATCATATACCCGATTTCTGACAGTAAGTGGGTCTGCCCTACCCAAGTAGTTTCCAAGAAATCAGGACTCACAGTTGTGGACAATGAGAAAGGAGAGCAGGTCCCGACTCGCCAAACTACGGGATGGCGAGTTTGCATTGATTATAGAAAACTCAACGCCCTCACTAGGAAAGATCACTTCCCTTTACCATTCATTGATAAGATCCTTGAACGTCTTTCTGGTCAAAGCTTTTATTGTTTCCTCGATGGCTATTCAGGGTACAATTAAGTTGTAGTTGATCCAAAAGATCAAGAGAAGACAACTTTCACTTGCCCTTTTGGTACCTTTTTGTACCGAAGGATGCCGTTCGGCCTATGTAATGCACCTACGACTTTTCAAAGCTGTATGGTGGCCATCTTCTCTGATATGCTTGATAAATTCTTAGAGGTCTTTATGGATGATTTTTCTATGTTCGGCCCTTCTTTTGACACTTGCCTTGCCAATCTGACAAAAGTCCTTGACCGATGCAATGAAACTAATTTGATTTTAAGTTGGGAAAAGAGTCACTTTATGGTTCAAGAGGGAATAGTGCTTGGACACATTGTATCTAAAAGAGGTATTGAAGTTGATAAAGCTAAAGTGGATTTAATTCAAAATTTGCCCCCACCTTTTTCTGTGCGTCAATTTCGGTCCTTTTTAGGTCATGCAGGATTCTATCGTCGATTCATCAAAGATTTCTCAAAAATTTCAAAACCCTTGTGTGAGCTTCTTGCTAAGGATGCTCCTTTTGTCTTCGATGATATTTGCTTAAATGCTTGCAAAACAATTCATGACCTTTTAGGTCGCGCACCGACCCGCGAAAGCCCAACTGGGCCGGGCGACGCGAACCGGAACCTAACGAAACGCGAAAAACAAAGCTGGCGAGGGTTCCCTCTAACCTATTGGTCTCCCTAACAGTTTACCAAAAGCACCCCCAATTAAAAGATAATAATTTAATAAGCCTCGAACCACAGATTACAAACCCAAGTGAATTTAATATACATATCCTCGGAGAGGGGAAGATTTAAATACAACATTACTCCCGTAGGAGACTATCTAACATAGGGTAAAAACAGTAAACGATCACCACCTTTCAAAGTCCACCAGGCACCGCCGAACCACCGACCAACTGCCCGGTAGGGGCCACAGAAGGAGAACTGATGCCTGCACCTGCAAAACGCAGCCCCGGGTAGGTGTGAGCACTAAGCTCAGTAGGGTTCTACACTACGTTACACAGAAGGAAGAGGGAAACGCAACAGTGTCGACCTCAAGCCAGACTCGAGTGTGCTGCAAGGGTCCCATAACCCTTCACCGGTGTCTCTGGGCATATCCAACCATGGTCACCCCAACGGACTGGGCCCATCTTGGATACACCTAGTGTCGCAGGGTTCCAGCGGCGGTCACCCAAAACGGACTGGGCCCACACTGATTCCCTACTGGCAGGAACAGACACTGCCTGGGCCGGACTAACCCTCCCGGCCCCCCAAAGAACAAGACCCGACACCGGCGGCACCCTCAACACCTGCCTCGAGGCCGACACGACCTCTAATCATCATCAAGCAACAGGTGTACCATTCCTCTAGGACTATCATCAAGTTCGACTGGATACCACAATTTGAACCGGGTCCAAACTACCCAACCCCGGTCCTAGGGCTAAGTCCGAGCTTCCAGTCTCGGGTCGGTGACCCATAAATCACCCACACCCTAACCATGCAACTAATGCACAACAAAGAATGCATGCTATGACACACACAAACAGGAGATAGTTATGCAACAGTATGATCAGGCATCATATAAGTCAACTGGATCGCTGCAGCGGTACTACAGACCGCTGCCAGCCGATCCGCAGCGAGTCCCGGCATTACGACGGTACCGCGACCGTCAACCGCAGACTCCTGGAACGGGGTGCAACCCCGAAAACCACTGATGAACAGTAAGCATATAATATTATAATCCGACATATAATATTATATTTAAAACACCAAAAGTACTCTACTAGAGGCTATTTGACCCCGTCGATCCGACGTCCAAACGACGCGGATTTGAGATCCAATTTAGCCACCAGTAGATCTACATGCCTAGAGCAACATATCCAAAATCCATAAACATCCAATGGTTGGATTAACGGGAAAACACTAATCAAAACCGCTAATCAAAACTAACTTACCATCTCTTGCTGCAACGCAGCCCCTCCGTACGAAAATCATAACAATTCATAGGAAAATCGGAAACATATAAACTCAGTTGAGTTTGAGCTTAGATTCAAAGATCTACAACTCTTATGTTCAATACAACTCAAGATAAGGCACGTACCGGCCGGCAAACTCGCCGGAAGCCGGCTGTTCTTCAAGAACAGCAGAAACCGGAAAATCCGAGATTAAACATGCATAAATTCTACTAAAATCTCAACCAAAGATCATGAAACTTATATCAGAAATTCTACTAGGCAAGAGGAAGGCAACAACACAAAGATCAACAAGATCCAATGGCTAGATTAGGAGAAACCCATTAAACACTCTCGTAGGTAGAAGAACCTACCTAACAGCGCTTTCCTCGGTTGATCCCTCACAAACCAGCCACCAACAAGGTTCCAAACCACTTCAGGGATCTTCCTCACGTCGCCACGAATCCAACAAGCTTTCAAGCTCCTAAAAAGGTGGTTGGAGGAGGGAGAACGACGAAGAGCAAGAGGGCTGCCGGGAGAAAACAGAGTAAGCAGAGCACCGCGGGAAGAAGAGAAAGAAGGAAGAAGAAGAGAAGAGAAGAGAAGGAAAGAAGAGGAAGGAAAGCCCGGGGGAAAGCCGGGAAAGCCGGGGGAAAGGGGAAGGAAAGGAGGGAAAGTCCTCCCCTTCTGACAAGAGAGAGCGACGGCCGGCGGCCGTCCTCGCGAAAGAGAAAAAGCCACCGACTCGCTCACGAGTCCAATCGATCGCTCCTAGGAGCGATCGATCGCTCAAGGGCCGTAAGCTGTCCAAAAGCAAGCTTCCGAGTGCCCGAGCTGGGATTTTCCGATCCCGGGTCCACCTAACCATTCTAATCAAGCACTAACACAAACAAGGTCAGTGTGTGCACACGCGGGTGTGAAACAAACCAACAAGGTGTAATTTACCAAATTGCCCTTGTGGTCCAAGAAACAATACGATCCACCGGATCGCGCGCTCGACGCGAAGCAACCCAAGAGTAGAGGGACGGGTCCTCACATCCTAATACCCTTAAAGGAAATCTCGTCCTGAGATTTGATAAGGGTAGGGCTCGGAAAAGAAAACAATGCCTATAAGGATACTACAAAGTGGTAAAGGGTACCTGCTGGTGTGACGCTGATGCTGAAGCCATCCAGGCCGCCTCTACTGGCCTCCACTGCCACTGCCACGGCCTCCGCCTCGCAGCGTCGTGCACTCACGACGAAGGTGACCCAGCTGGCCACACTGTTAGCACGAACCCGGCACTAGGCCTGCCTGCATCCTGTCCCGCCTGGTCCACGCTCTCCGCAAGGGGCAGTCTCTCCGGTAATACCCCAGCTGCCCGCACTCAAAGCACGTGACAGGTCTCTGCTCTGCATGCTTGATCTGACCAAACCCTGCGAACTCCTCCTCCTGAGGCTCCTCCTCCGGAAACCGCTCGTCCGGATCATCCTCCGCGAACTCCTCCTCTGCCTCCGAGAGGGGCTGGTCCTCGTCGTACTCACCGACTGACTGCTCCAGCTGCTCATCCTTTGAGAACTGCTGATCGGGATCATCCTCGTCATTCACCCCCTCTGCCTCTGGACTGACTCCACTGACGTCCTCTGGCTGGTGCTGATAGGGCTGATGATGTCGTGAACAGGCCTCCCCCCGCCACGGTCCTACTCCACCCTGAGCCTGCTGCGGCTGCCCGGCGCGCCCTGAACTCGAGAGGAACACTGGCTGAATTGCCCTAGGCCCTGCCTCTAGCAGTATGGCCTCCACTGACAAGGCACAGTTCACCACCTCCCTGAGAGCGCTAGCAAACTACGCCACCATCAGAAGCCTAATCTCGGGCCGTAGTCCCCACTGAAACTGCCGCGCTCTGGCAAGAGGATCGCTCGCCACTGGACCGGCGAACCTGACGAGCCTGGTGAACCTAGCTGCATACTGTGCCACTGACTGCGTATCCTGGGAGATGCTGAGGAACTCCCAAACCAAGGCCTAACGCACACTCTGAGGGAAGTACGCGTCGAGAAAAGAGGAACGGAACATGTCCCACGAGGGGTCACTCCCGCTCCGAACGGCCAAGACAGTACTCCACCAGTCCAAAGCGTCCCCGTCGAGCTGGAACGCCGCCAGTTTGACCCGAACCCGGTCATCCTGGATGAACAAAGCGTCGAGGACACGACTGACTCCTCTCAGCCAGTCATCCGCTACTGCCGGATCACCCTCAGCGCCACTGAACCTGGGCGGGTTCAGCTCCTGGAAGGTGATCACCGCTGCCGTCACAGCGTGTTCGCCAAGTGGCAGAAGAACCCTCTCGGCGAAAAGAGAGGCGTTTTCCCCCACAGCGAACTCAACACTCGTCTGTGGTGCTGGTGCAGAGTCTCGAGGTAAACCTGCCGCGGCTACTAGATCCAGTCGGGCGGTGCGCTGCACACGCGACCGGCCACGACTCACAACGGAACGACGTACCCGACTCCTCGGCATCTGCACACTCACCAGAAACAACAAGTATCCACTTGTCAGAAACCGCAAAACATCCAGTACAAACAGGAAGCGAAAAGCACAACACATCACAGAAGAGCATGCACGCATGTTCTAGACATAGAACTAACCCATTCCATGCTCAATTTCAACCGAATCCTAATCCTAAACCCTGGGATCTACAACCTATGCTCTGATACCAAGCTGTCGCGCCCTGACCCGTGAAAGCCCAACCGGGCCGGGCGACACGAACCAGAACCTAACGAAACGCAGAAAACAAAGCTGGCGAGGGTTCCCTCTAACCAATTGATCTCCCTAACAGTTTACTAAAAGCACCCCCAATTAAAAGACAATAATTTAATAAGCCTCGAACCACATATTACAAACCCAAGTGAATTTAATATACATATCCTCGGAAAGGGGAAGATTCAAATACAACATTACTCCCGTACGAGACTATTTAACATAGGGTAAAAGCAGTAAACGATCACCACCTCTCAAAGTCCACCAGGGACCGCCGCACCGCCGACCAACTGCCCGGTAGGGGCCACAGAAGGAGAACTGACGCCTGCACCTACAAAACGCAGCCCCGGGTAGGTGTGAGCACTAAGCTCAGTAGGGTTCTACACTACGTTACACAGAAGGAAGAGGGAAAGACAACAGTGTCGCCCTCAAGCCAGACTCGAGTGTGCTGCAAGGGTCCCATAACCCTTCACCGGTGTCTCTAGGCATATCCAACCATGGTCAGCCCAACGGACTTGGCCCATCCTGGATACATCTAGTGTTGCAGGGTTCCAGCTGCGGTCACCCAAAATGGACTGGGCCCACACTGATCCCCTACTGGCAGGAACAGACACTGCCTGGGCCAGACTAACCCTCTCGGCCCCCCAAAGAACAAGACCCGACACCGGCGGCACCCTCAACACCTGCCTCGAGGACGACACGACCTCTAATCATCATCAAGCAACAGGTGTACCAGTCCACTAGGCCTATCATCAAGTTCGACTGGACACCACAATTCGAACCGGGTCCAAACTACCCAACCCCGGTCCTAGGGCTAAGTCCGAGCTTTCAGCCTCGGGACGGCGAGCCACAGATCACCTATGCCCTAACCATGCAACTAATGCACAACAGAGAATGCATGCTATGACATACACAAACAGGAGATAGTCATGCAACAGTATGATCAGGCATCATATAAGTCAACCGGATCGCTGCAGCGGTACTACCGACCGCTACTAGCCGATTAGCAGCGGGTCCCGGCATTACGACGGTACCGCGACCATCAACCGCAGACTCCTGCAACGAGAAGCAACCCCGAAAACCGCTGATGAACAGTAAGCATATAATATTATAATCTGACATATAATATTATATTTAAAACACCAAAAGTACTCTACAAGAGGCTATTTGACCCCGTTGATCTGACGTCCAAACGACGTGGATTTGAGATCCAACTTAGCCACCAGTAGATCTACATGCTTGGATCAACATATCCAAAATCCATAAACATCCAACGGTTGGATTAATGGGAAAATACTAATCAAAGCCGCTAATCAAAACTAACTTACCATCTCTTGCTGCAACGCAGCCCCTCCGTGCGAAAATCATAACAATTCGTAGACAAATCGAAAAAGTATGAAATCAGTTGGGCTTGAGAGTATATGCAAAGATCTACAATTCGTATGTTCAACACAACCCAAGATAAGGCACGTACCGGCCGGAACACTCGCCTCAAGCCGGCTGTTTTTCAAGAACAGCAGAAACCGGAAAATCTGAGATTAAAGATGCATAAATCCTACTAAAATCACAACCAAAGATCATGAAACTTATATCAGAAATTCTACTAGGCAAGAGGAAGCCAACAACACAAAGATCAAGAAGATCCAACGGCTAGATTAGGAGAAACCCATTAAACACTCTCGTAGGTAGAAGAACCTACCTAACAGCGCTTTCCTCGGTTGATCCCTCGCAAACCAGCCACCAACAAGGTTCCAAACCACTTCAGGGATCTTCCTCACGTCGCCACGAATCCAATAAGCTTTCAAGCTCCTAAAAAGGTGGTCGGAGGAGGGAGAACGACGAAGAGCAAGAGGGCTGCCGGGAGAAAACAGAGGAAGCAGAGCACCGCGGGAAGAAGAGAAAGAAGGAAGAAGAAGAGAAGAGAAGAGAAGGAAAGAAGAGGAAGGAAAGCCCGGGGGAAAGCCGGGGGAAAGGGCAAGGAGGGGAGGGAAAGTCCTCCCCTTCTGATAAGAGAGAGCGACGGCCGGCGGCCGTCCTCGCGAAAGAGAAAAAGCCATCGACTCGCTCACGAGTCCGATCGATCGCTCCTAGGAGCGATCAATCGCTCAAGGGCCGTAAGCTGCCCAAGAGCAAGCTTCCGCGCGCCCGAGCGAGATCTTCTGATCCCGGGTCCACCTAACTATTCTAATCAACCACTAACACAAACAAGGTCAGTGTGTGCACACGCGAGTGTGAAACAAACCAACAAGGTGTAATTTACCAAATTGCCCTTGTGGTCCAAGAAACAATACGATCCACCGGATCGCGCGCTCGACGCGAAGCAAACCAACGAGCCACGGGCCCGACCCAGCCGGTCGACCCAGGAGTAGAGGGACGGGTCCTCACATTTTAGCTTCTGCTCCCATAGTTCATGCACCTGATTACTCCTTACCTTTCGAACTCATGTGTGACGCTTCTGATTCGGTGTTAGGAGCTGTTCTTGGACATCGGTGAATTAAAGTCCTCATGTGATTTATTATGCTAGTAAGACTCTTTCTGAATCGCAATTGAATTACACTACAATGGAAAAGGAATTATTAGCTGTAATATTCACATTAGAGAAGTTCAGACTCTATCTCTTAGGTTCCAAAATCCTGATTTATACTGATCACGCCGCTTTGCGGTAACTTTTAGCTAAAAAGGATGTGAAACCTAGATTGATTAGATGGATCTTACTTTTTCAAGAGTTTGACATAGAGATAATGGATAGGAAGGGTTCTAAGAATGTTATTGCTGATCACCTTTCACGCCTTCCTTTGGAACACATAACTGATAGGATCCTTATTAGCGCTTCTTTTCCAGACGAGGATCTTTTTCAGATAACTCGCATCTCGCAACCCTGGTACACATATATAATCAATTATCTTGTTTCGGGAAAAATCCGGGACTCTTGATCTAAAGACAAGAAAGATAGATTCTTCTCTCAGATTCGATATTATACTTGGGAAGACCCTGAGCTTTTTAAATATTGTTCCGATCAGATTTTTCGACGATGTGTTTCAGAACCTGAAATCCATGATATTTTAACATTCTGTCACATGCTTGCGTGTGGTGGTCACTTCTCTACAAGGAAAACTGTTGCAATTGTTTTGCAGTGCGGCTTTTATTGGCCTTCTATATTCAAAGATTCCTATGCCTTCCGTAAATCCTGTCTTTGATGCCAACAAACTGGAAACCAATCACGCCGTGATCAAATGCCACAAACTCCGATTTTAGTTACAGAAATTTTTGATATCTGGGGTATTGACTTCATGGGTCCCTTTCCACCTTCTTTTGGCTTTCAATATATTTTAGTTGTTGTTGATTATGTTTCAAAATGGGTTGAAGCCATAGCAACCAAATCGAATGATCATAAGGTTGTGATTCAATTCCTTCAACGTAACATTTTTTCTCGATTTGGTTTTCCTCGTGCGATCATAAGTGATGGCGACTCTCATTTCTTAAATCAACACTTTAAGTCCCTTCTTACAAAGTATTCTATCACTCATAAGGCAGCGACCACATATCATCCGCAAATTAGTGGCCAGGTAGAACTTTCTAATAGGGAAATTAAGCGTATTCTGGAAAAGACTGTCCGTCTAGACAGAAAGTATTGGGTAAACAAGCTTGAGGATGTACTCTGGGCATATAGAACGGCGTATAAAACACCGATTGGTATGTCACCGTATCGATTAGTGTTTGGTAAAGCTTGGCATCTGCTTGTGGAATGGGAACATCGTGCTTTGTGGGCTATCAAGACATTAAACTTTGATTCAAATGAGATAATGGCACATAGAAAATTGAGCATAGTTGAACTCGAGGAAATTCGCAACGATGCTTATATAAACTTCAAAATTTACAAGGATAGGACAAAGGCTTTTCATGATAAGCATATTTCAAGGAAAACCCTTGTCGTCGGACAGAAAGTTTGGTTGTTTAATGCAAAATTACGTCTTTTTCCGGGTAAATTACGCTCAAGGTGGACTGGACCCTATATTATCACACAAGTATTCTTACATGGTGCCATAGAAATTCAAGACCCAAGCACAAATGAGATAACTAAAGTTAATGGGCATAGATTGAAGCCTTATTTTGAGAACATTCAACACGGAGACATTATTAAGTCCGTTATTTTGACGGATCTAGGCGATAACTGAGTTTTTAGGGACGTCTAGCGAAAGTCATAAAACAACGCACTCGCTGGGAGGCAACCCAGTTTGCTATCTCTAGTTATGATCATATCTTAGTTTAGGTTCTTTCTAATCTTTTAGATTTTTTTTTTCGTTTGAAAAACAACACCGACCGATCGACTACTTATCGACCGGTCGGTATTGAGCATTCCCTCAAAGCCTATGACCCCACCTGTCACTCTCTTGTCCCCACATTTTTATTTCCTCCTTCCGATCCGTCGCTGCTCTTGTCTGGGCGATTCCGGTAGGCCTCCGCGCGTTTGCACCGGCGAGAGGCGATGAGATCCGGCGATCCAACCTCTGGCGTGTCCAAGCACTTGATCTCATTGTTTTCCAGTGAGTTTTCCCTCTATTTCCCTCAAATCCACCCGTTCTCCTCCCCTCGGCCTTGTCCTCCTCTCACTGAGCGGCGGATCCATGCTTTGCCATGGATTCTGACCACGTCGCCGGTGGCCTATGTCGGCGTCCTCCTCCTTGCGTCACCTCCCTCACTCTTTCTCCTTTTAGGAAACCCTTTCTCACCGAAACTGGCCTTCGCCATTTCCTCTCCATCCTCTGTTCTCCTTTCGCCACCACTTTCCCCATTAGCCGCCATCAATTTCCTCGACGGTGCTTCGCCGCCGGTGAGCCGCTACCTAGGTGGTTGGTTGTCTCTCTATCTCTCTACAACCACCCTCAACCTAGCCTGAGACCAAGCTATCGCTAGTGCTTTGCCACCGGCGCGCACCCTCTGTTTTCCCCTTCCAACCTACCCTGGCCTCAATCCAACCTGTCCTTCTCTTAAAAATTTGATTTTTATCGGGCTTCCTCTCCGGAGCACCCCTAATTTGTGCAGGATTGGCGACCATGTCTAGTAGCGACGAGCCGCAGGAGTCCGCTGCTTCTATCAGGAAGCGCAGACGAACCTCTTCCCGCCCAGTTACTAGATCTTTGGGTCCGCAGTGGCGCACTCATGGTTTTGATCTCAAGCAGCGGTTTGACTTGGAAATTTTTCACGATATTGACGGTACCCAACCCGGGGTTGAGCTCTTGGAGCAGCGGGGGTGGCAGTGTTTAGCTGGACCTTGGCATCATATTTTTCCTACCCTAGTTCACCGTTTTTATGAGACGGTGACATCTCATAGTATAGAGCCACCATATTTGTCTGCCACTCTTGCTGGCTTTTCGGTCAGAGTTGATAGAGCCTTGTTTGCTGAGATCCTTGAGCTTATTGATGATGTCGATCTTCCTGAGGATCCCGAGCCTACACAACTATCGAGATCGATATATCCCATTCTATCAGTCCAGAGCCGCATGCTGATGTTATCCACAGGGCGCACCTACATCCTGATCACAGGGCGCACCTAAAACGGTTGAATTTCCTAGAATAAAAAAATAAGGGTTTCATACTTAGTAACCGGGCAAGGTGCCTAACAAGGTGTGTTATTCACGTAAAATAGTTGAAATTCCTGTAGAAAAAAAAGAATAAAAGAAAAATGAATAAAAGCAGAGATTGTTATGTGATAAGTGGAAAATATGTCCTGAATAGGATTGTGATCTTGAATGGTTAAAGTGTTTAGATATGATTTATACTCTGAAGCATGTGGAACCCCATTCACACATAGGAGTGTTGCAGTTATTTTTAATCATGATTAAATATGTTGAAATGTTGAAAATATGTTATGACATATTTTGACTTACTATATTTTTATGTGACTATGAGTTGATGAATATTGTTCATGGATAGTATTTCTATTTCATGCATTAGAGTTGATGAATATTGTGATTGATTTCTAATGGTATATTCAAGGGAATGTATAGATGTTTATGGGTATCGTCACTGAAAACCCTCAGGAGACTATAACTCCTCCACTGGGGTAACTCAGGGGTTAAAGGCTTGTTACACATGCTAAGTGCAATTGTGAGACCTACGAAAGTGGCTTGTTAGATTTATTGCTTTATTTTTATCTTTTCTTTGCTCGAGGACTAGCAAAGTGTAAATTGGGGGGTGTGATAAGTCACTAATTATTCATAACTAAACCCCTTAGGCCTAGAGTAGGTGTATTTGATATCCTATTATTTGATTTCAGGTTTAAGTAGTATTTGAAAATAAATACAAGAAATTCGGTCAAAAATCACTAAATTCTGCAAAAAGACTACTTCGTCTACTGTTTGGAAATAAATAACCAGAGCTTCTAAAGACCTCCAAATATTCTAAAATTCTGGGAGATGAAAGAAGACTTCAAAAGCTACAACTTTCATGTTGAAGACCTTCTAAGATTCTGTATACATTGGCGCCAATGTTGAGGCAATGTTGGATCTATGAAAGTTGAAATTTGAGAAAGACTAAAATTAATTAATGACGTGGTAGTGAAGACCCAGTCAAACCGACTGGAGCGCGATGGATCGGATTTGAATCCGATCGGTCGCTCGGAACGTCAGCAACCTGGAATTTAGGAAAATTAGAGGTTAAGTTCAACTATAACTCCTAATTCCGGGATGAAGGATTTCTAATACATACGGGGGTTATTCCAGCCGAAAATTACCATCTTTTGAAGCACTTTTGGAGGAGAACGCTAGGGTTTTGAAGGTGGGATCAATGGCTTCATCTTCTACACCGATTCATGATTTCCAAGAGATGAGTGGCTAGATTTCTTGTTCTTAGGAATACCATGAAACCCTACTGTAACTTTTGATCTTTCTTAGTTGCATTTTTGTGAACTTCTCTACGTATAATCTCATGAATATGTTTTTAATTATTATAGAGTTGAAGGAACAGAGTTTCGTTGACATATTCTTAGTCCTACATGATGGTTGTATTTGATTGTAGAGATTCATGAGATAGTTTTCATGTGGTTTGTGATTTGCCTTTGAGATAATCTATGCTACGTGAAGATAAGTCATGCTAAGGTCATTAGGAGTAGAATAACTTAAGATAATGGTAGGACCGAAGATGATTTATGCCAAACAAAGATAGATTATGTCGTAGGAAACATAAAACCTTCTTTTAGGGATTCGTGTGAGATTGTAGCCATACGGTCCATAATGCTTAGAGAAGTGATCAAGATGATAATTATGGAAGATTAAGGGTGAAAATAGGGTGGATTGTGTATTTCCTAAGACATCTTTTCCAATTGATTAAAACTTTAATATTTTCTTTTGCTTTCTTAGATAGTTTCAGTTAGATCAATCTATCGTTGAAGTTGTTGGCTTAGATCTAAAGTTTTGAGAATTGATTTTGTTTTTCCTGGTAATTCCCAATGGTCTGACTCCAGATTTCACCGCTAGTCTACATAGTAGTATTACTGATTGAATATGAATATAAATTTAAGATTTGATTGAGGTTAGCAACGTTTTAACGATGATGTTTTCGAGCGATCAGTCCTCGATGCCGGAGGCAGCTGGGAGTAGCACGTTGATAAGTGCATGAAAGTGCACTCTGAACAACCTTAAAACCATCTCAATTGCTATATCTTCACCCTTAATCAACTTCTTTAGCACTATTTTTATGGTATATGTTACTTCACATAGTTGCTTGGAAAATGCAGGAAATTGGAGCTGAAAGAAGCTGAAAAGATTATATGGGTCGACTTGGAAGATGAACCTGTACCTGATGATGAAGAACCAGATAATGTGCCATATATGGTTGGAAAGCTCTTGAAGTCTAGTTTCTGGAGAATTTTACCGTTTGTGATTCAGAGTTTTCTAGAGGAGGTTACAACATTTTTCGTACCAGTGCGCAGTGCTGAGTGAATAGTGACGGTCGACCGTCAAATCCTCACGGTCGACCGTCGCATCATCCGTGGCATCGACCGTTGCGCTCAAAAATCCTCACGGTCGACCGTGGAGCCCGAAAATCCTCATGATCGACTGTCAGATGCTCACGGTCGACCGTCGCATCGACCGTGGCATCGACCGTCAGCCTCTGTCAAGGAAAATACTTCGCAGGGTCGATGCGAAGATCGACCGCCGCTTGTCAAAATAAATTATGCATCTCATGATCGACCGTCAGGGTCTCACGGTCGACCGCCAGATCAGCCAGGGGTGTATAACGGGTTTAACCTTAACCCGAGTTTGCTAATTCTTGGACCCTATAAATAGAAAACTTAGGGTTACTCAAGGGGGACTTCTTGGACGTTTTTGGAGGCTCTTTCTGGACGTTTTCTAAGGGAAGAAGATGAAGACATCTCCATCGATGGTCGAGTAATCCGCGGGCATGGCGGACGAATGATCTAGCGAGGACTAGGGCTTCTTCTCCAACAATGGTTCATAGTTTTTAATCTTCATTGTTAAACTCTTTTCTATGTCTTGGATCTTCAAATATTATTTATAGATTATAGATTTCTATGTGGATGATTAATATTATGAATCCAGTCATGCTTCTTTCATTATCTTATAATCCAATAGTCTTCTCTATTGATTCTCCTACCGAGTCTTGCGAGACCTTTGCTATGCATTGCCCGTAGTGACAACTGGTATTGTGTATTCTTAGGGATCTTGTAAGACAAGGTTGGAGCTCTATCCCGAGGAATCTTTGCTATGTATTGCCGATTGTGAGAGTTGATATTGTGTATTCTTAGAGATCTGGTTAGATAGAGTTAGGGCTTTGTCCCGATGAACTTTTGCTGCGCGTTGCCTGTAGTGACAGCCGGTATCGTGTATTCTTAGGATCTGGTAGGACGGAGTTAGGGTTACAACGAGAAGAACCAACCATAGAAAGAGACATTTATATTTTATCAGATTCATAATTCTATATCTTTCGGATAAGGTGATTGGGATGTGAATCCCTTAACTGAGTATTATATGAACCATTGAGAAGAGAAGAACCTAAATCCGAGTGAAGTGATTCCTGAAGTCTAGCCTCATTCAAATCTTGATTTCTTTCATTAACTTTATCTTACCATTACATCTTCGTTCTATTTTCTTAACTTTTATCGCTCTTGATTGTTTTCAATTCATTGTTATTTGTATTTCTGGATCTTTCCTGCTTGTCTCTCTATGGGATTCGACCTCTCTTATGCTATACTGCACTGTGACCGCTGTGCGTGACACATTTGAGCGACATCACACGTTCCCTTGGTGGAGTTCGCCTACAACATCAGCTACCAGTCCAGTTTTGGAGTAGCACCTTTCTTGGTGTTGTACGATAGGCCATGCCATTCCCCAGTGTGCTGGATAGAGGTTGGAGAGCCACCACTCACCGGTCCAGACATCGTCAGGCGGTCGTCAGAGAGACTAGCTCAGATCAGGCAGAGACTTCTGATGGCTCAGAGCCGGTAGAAGAGTTATACAGATCAGAGGCGACGACCGTTAGAGTTTGCAGTCGGTGTCAGAGTGTTCCTGAGAGCATCACCGTACAGAGGGTCATTCAGGTTTCGCAGAGGTGGTAAGTTGGTGTCGAGGTTCGTCGAGACGTTTGAGATCCTAGAGAGGATTATCGAGGTAGCTTACCGCCTGGATCTTCCTCAGCACATGTCGATGCTGAGGAAGTATAACCCAGACCCGTCTCATGTCATCAAGGTGGATGATATTGAGCTTGAGACAGACGCGACGTTGATTGAGCAGCCAGTTCAGGTATTTGACCGGAGGGATCAAGTCTTGCGGGCCAAGACGATTCCCTTGGTCAAGGTACTATGGAGGCACTGAGGCGTCGAGGAGATGACCTGGGAGCGCGAGGCGCGCATGCGGCAGGAGTATCCGCACTTGTTTCCTTCTCGAGGTAGCCTCTTGTCCTATCTTCTAGTGTAGCTGCTTTTCTGTTTTCGAGCCCTACCTTTATCGAATCTTGGGACGAGATTTCCTTTAAGGGTATTAGGATGTGAGGACATGTCCCTCTACACCCGGGTCGACCGCTAGGGTCGGGCCCGTGGCTCGTTGTAGACCGTAAGGGCAATTTGGTAAATTACTCACTTGTCGGATAGTTTCACACCTGCGTAGTGCACACACAACCCCTTTTGTTTTATTTATGTGTTTGCTAGAACCCTAGGCGGGCTTGGGATCGAAAGATCAAACCTCAGGTGAACAGAAGCTTGTTTTTAGGACAGCTGATGGCCCGTGTGTGATCGGTCGCTTGGACCTGTGTCGGTTATCGGCGCAGCCGACGTGTCCGGATAAGGACGTGAACCGACTTAACCCGGCTCAGTCCGACCGATCGGTCCTGGGACCGATCGTTAGGACTCGAGCCTATAAGTAGCCCGAGACCTCCTCTGTTTTTCCGGTTATTCCTTCTTCCTTCTTGTGAGGACCTACCCCTCTACCCATGTGGCTCGTTGTAGACCGCAAGGGTAATTTGGTAAATTACGCCTTGTTGGTTTGTTCCACACCCGCGTGTGCACACACTGACGTTGTTTGTGTTAGCGTTTGATTAGAAAGATTAGGTGGACCCGGGATCGAAAGATCCAGGCTTTGGCTTAAGTTTTAGCCCAAGTCTAGCATTCTGCACTTGAAGGATCGATCTTTCCTTGCTAGAAGGATTGATCTTTGGAGCCAGAAAGTCAAGGCGCAATCGTCATGAAGGATCGATCTTTCCTCAAGGAAGGATCGATCATTCCTAGGTCGGTTCGTTTATCTATAAAACGGACGTAACGCTCTTCCTTGAATCCTTTTTGAAACCCATGTTCTTGAGCTCAGAGCTGTCGAATTTTGAGGAGATTTGGGACGATCCAAGGCATAGCAGCTGGGATTGAAGTAGCTATTGCTTAGGTAGGGATCCTGCCTATGTTTGTTTTTCGGTTTTGTGAGTTTTGAGTTGATTGTGTTTTGTTTCGCTTGGATCTCACTGAATACATGTTAGTTTGTAGTATTTCCACCGGTTTTGGACTCGTGGTCCTTCGTACTACCAGATCCCAGAGTTTTGTGGCATTTGGTGGAGTTTTTCGATGGTATTTCTCGCCGGAGAACCCAACAAGATCGATCTTTTAGGGAGAAAGATCGATCCTTCATTGTTGGTCATGCTGAACTCGAGCATGATCGATCATCGGTTGAGGATGATCGATCATCGGTTGAGGATGATCGATCCTTGTGCCTTGGGTAGCATGGGATCCCCCTTGTCGCGAGGAGGATCGATCTTCCTGGGAGTAAGGATCGATCTTCCTTGGCGTGGCAAAGAGGATGTCCTCTATCGCGAGGATGATCGATCTTTCTGGGAGGAAGGATCGATCATCCTTGGCACGATATGGAGGAATGCTCTCTGTCACAATGATGATCGATCTCCCTGGGAGGGAGGATCGATCATCTTTGGTTCGAGATGGAAGGAATGTCGCGCCCCGACCCGCGAAAGCCCAACTCGGCCGGGCGACGCGAATCGGAACCTAACGAAACGCGGAAAACAAAGCTGGTGAGGGTTCCCTCTAACCTATTGGTCTCCTTAACAATCTATCACAAATCACCCTCAGTTAAAAGACAATAATGAAACCTCGAATCACAGATTACAAACCCAAAAAGTGTTTAATATACATATCCTCGGAAAGGGGAAGATTCAAATACAACATTACTCCCGTAGGAGACTAACTAACATAAGGTATAAAAGCAATAAAGATCGCCACCTCTCAAAGTCCACCAGGCGCCGCCGCACCGCCGACCAACTGCCCGGTAGGGGCCACAGAAGAAGAACTGACGTCTGCACCTACAAAACGCAGCCCGGGTAGGAGTGAGCACTAAGCTCAGTAGGGTTCTACACTACGACACACAGAAGGAAGAAGGAAATGCAACAGTGTCGCCCTCGAGTAAGACCTGGGTGTATACAGGGGTCCCACAACCCCACCGCGTGTCGCTGAGGCCCACGATAATGGTCTTTCAGCGGGGCTGGTAACATGTCAGGTCACACTCAGTAGCAGAAAACAACACTATTGACTCTCAACAAGACACATAACACTGTTTGGTGGGAAGAGACACCACTGATTAGGCAACTCCTCTACTCAAGAGTTTAAGAACACCGGACACCGGCTACACCTGAGATCCGACTCGAGGCCGACACGACCTCTACAATCATCAAGCAACAGGTGTACCAGTCATCTAGGCCTATCATCAAGTTTGACTGGACACTGCAATTCAAACCGGGTCCAAACTACCCAACCCCGGTACTATGAATATACACAAACAGGAGGTAGGCATGCAACAGTATGATAAGGCATCATATAAGTCAACCGGATCGCTGCAGCGGTACTACCGACTGCTGCCAGCCGATCCGCAGCGGGTCCCGGCATTACGACGGTACCGCGACCGTCAACCGCGGACTCCTGCGATGGGAAGCAACCCCGAAAACGATGATGAACAGTAAACATATAATATTATAATCCGAAATATAATATTATATTCAAAAGACCAAACCCTCTACTTAGAGGCTAATTGATCCCGTCGATCCAACATCTAAAAGAAGTCGGATTCAAGATTCAACTTAGCCAACAGTAGATCAACATGCCGGAATCAACATATCCAAAATCCATAATCATCCAACGGTTGGATTAACGGGAAAACACTAATCAAAACCGCTAATCAAACTAACTTACCAATTAATTGCTGCAACGCAGCCCTCTAGCAATAAATTCATAACAAAGCGTAGGAAAATCGGAAAATTATGCAATCAGTTGGGTTGGAAAGTAAATTCAAAGATCTACAACTATTATGTTCATCACAACCCAAGAACATGCACGTACTGGCCGGAAATCTCGCCGCAAGCCAGATGTTCTTCAAGAACAGCAGAAACCGAAAAATCCGAGATTAATCATGCATAAATCCTACTAAGATCTCAACTAGAGCTTATGAAATTTATACCAAAAATTCTACTAAGCATGAGGAATCAAACAACACCAAGATCAACAAGATCCAACGGCTAGATCTAGAGAAAACCTAAAAACAACACCAGTAGGTAGAAACCTATCCGAAACGCACTCCTCGGCTGATTCCCCGCGAACTGGTCTGCAACAAGGTTCCAAACTACTTCAGCGATTTTCCCCTCGTTGCCACGGATCCAACGAGCCTTAGAACACCCAAAACGGTGGCCGGAGGAGGGAGAACGGATGGGAAGAAGATGGCTGCCGGAAACAGGGGAAAAACAGAACCGCGGGAGGAAGAAGAAGAAGGAAGAAGAAAGGAGAAGGAGGAGGAGGAGAGGAAGAAATGGACGGAAAAGGGGAAGGGGAAAGCCGGGGGAAGGGGGAAAAAGGAGAAGGAGGGGAGGGAAAGTCCTCCCCTTTTGACAAGAGAGAGCGACGGCCAACGGCGGCCGTCCTCTCGAAGCAGAAAAGCCACCGACGCCGAGTCCGATCGATCGCTCCAAGGTGAAATCGATCGCTCGCGAAAGAAAAGCCAGCCCGGATCGATCCAACACCAAGTTGGATCGATCCGAGACAGGCTAGATTGATCCAAAACATTTGGATCGGTCCGAACGGGTCAAAAACCCACCAACTCGCTCCTAGGAGCGATCGATCGCTAACGGGCCGTCAGCTGCCAAAAAGCAAGCTTCCGCGCGCCCGAGCTGGGATCTTTCGATCCCTGGTCCACCTAACCATTCTAATCAAGCACTAACACAAACAAGGTCAGTGTGTGCACACACAGGTGTTAAACAAACCAACAAGGCACAATTTTACCAAATTGCCCTTGCGGTCTACAACGAGCCACAGGAGTAGAGGGACAGGTCCTCACATCCTAATATCCTTAAAGGAAATCTCGTCCCGAGATTCGATAAGGGTAGGGCTCGGAACAACAAAACAGCTACACTAGAAGACATGACAAGAGGTATCTCGAGAAGAAAATAGCTGCGGAAACTCCTGCCGCATGCGCGCCTCAGGCTCCTAGGTCATCTCCTCGGTGCCTCTGTGGCTCCACAGTACCTTGACCAAGGGAATCGTCTTGCCCCGCAAAACCTGATCCCTCCGGTCAAGTAGCCGAACCGGCTGCTCAACAAAGCTCGCGTCTGCCTCAAGCTCAATGTCATCCACCGTGAAGACATGAGACGGGTTTGGGTGATACTTCCTCAGCATCCACACGTGAAAAGTCGGGTGCACAGCAGACATGTGCTAAGGAAGATCCAGGCGGTAAGCTACGTTGCCGGCCCTCTCTAGGATCTCGAACGGCCCGACGAACCTCGGCGCCAACTTGCCACCTCTGCCAAACCAGACTGAACCTCTGTACGGCGATGCTCGCAAGAACACTCGGTCGCCGACTGTAAACTCCAACGGTCGTCGCCTCTGATCTGCATTACTCTTCTGCCGGCTCTGAGCCGTCAGAAGCCTCTGCCAGATCTGCACTAACCTCTCTGACGACCGCCTGACGATGTCTGGAACAGTGAGTGAAGCCTCTCCAACCTCTGTCCAGCACACTGGGGAACGACACGGCCTACCGTACAACGCCTCCAAAGGTGCTACTCCAAGATTGGACTGGTAGCTGTTGTTGTAGGCGAACTCCACCAAGGAAACGTGCTCCTCCCAGCTGCCTCCTGCGTCGAGGACACATGCTCTCAGCATGTCCTCCAAGATCTGGATCGTCCGCTCTGACTGCCCGTCTGTTTGTGGATGAAACGCCGTACTGAAGGTCAGAAGTGTGTCGACTGCCTCCTTAAAGCCCCGCCAGAACCTACTGGTGAACATGAGGTCACGGTCTGACAAAATAGAAACTGAAACCCCGTGTAGTCTAACTACCTCTCAGACATACAAACCGCCCAACCTGTCAGTCGAGTCTGTCGTCCGCATAGGCAGGAAGTGTGCCGATTTGGTCAATCGATCAACGATGACCCAAATCACGTCATTCCGCCTAGGAGATCTCGGTAGCCCGGTCAGGAAGTCCATCGTGATGTGCTCTGTGAGGGCCCGTCCCTCTGACCTGGCTCAACCGCGTGGGTCGAGAGCCGGATTCCTGTTGGTTTGGTTCCGCGTCGGGCACGATCGGGCGATCGTGTGGCGGTTTGGACCCCGAGGGCATTTTGGTAAATATGCCCTCTGGCGGTCGGTTTCACACCCGCGTTCCACACACTGACTTTGATTGATGTATGTGTTTCATTAGAACCCCTAGGGTGCGTCCGATCGGAGGATCGGAGCTCGATCGAGAAAGATCGAATCGGACGGCTGAGATAGATCTGGATTTTCTATATAAGCCAAGTCCCTTTCTTCTCTTTCCTTCTCTCCTTCACCTGTCGTTCTCTCTTCCCTTCTCTCTCCTTTGGCTGAGGTAGGGTTTGGAGACTTGGGCTTCGGATCGCGGATCTTGACGGCTTGACCAGCGGGACGCGTGGAGGAGCTACCCTACTTGCTCAAGTAGGTGTTTCTACCTCGATCCTTGGATCGGGTTCTCCTAGGATATGTTTCATGTGCTTTCGTTGTAGGAATACATGTTAGAATGCTTTATAACTCCTTGCATGTGTAGGGTGGTTCATTTCCGGTATTCCTACGTTGCGATTTCAGTATTCTAACGGTTGGTTTCCGTATTATCGCCGTTTTGTCGGTTTTCGTTCATTTGGACCTAGATAGGAGATTTAACCGTCAAAAACTGGATTTCTTCATTCCATTAGCTTCCCCACTGATAAATACACTTGCTTGCGAAATTTCATCTTATTCCAACGTGATTTGATACTTGAAATCCAAAGAAACGGATTTTCGGCACTGTTGTGATGAACTGTGCCAAGGCTCGACGGTCGATCGGTGCATCGACCGTCGAGTGTTATTTTACCCTTTCTGGGCCTGACGGTCGACCGTCGGATCGACCGTTGGATCGACCGTCGCATCGACCGTCGGGCTCTGTCGGGAATTTGGACTCCCACGGTCGATGGATGGATCGACCGCGGGATCTTCTCTTTTTGTCATTTACCTGACGGTCGACCGTCGAATCGACCGTCGCATCGACCGTCAGGCGCTGTTTGGTTTTTGGGCTTCTCAGGGTCGATGGGTGGATCGACCGTCGCCCTTGGTTTTCTTCGCTTGGGTCTCACGGTCGATCGCCGGATCGACCGTGACATCGTCCGTGATCTCACGGTCGATCCTCGGATCGACCGTGACATCGTCCGTGACCTCTTGGGTTTGGTTTTCTGGTTTTTCTTGGATGGATTTGGCTTGGGTTTAGTAACTAAACATGTTGGGGAATGTGTATGTGGATTTCATGAAGTTTTCAAGGGATTTCCATTGAGATTAAGGTTTGGATTGCATGTTGTTTTTCCTTGAATAAATCGATGTTATGGTTTGCCTTTAATACATGTTTGGATGTAGTTATTTGCTTAATGGTGTGCTTAGGCATTAGCTAGCTATGAGTGCTAGCTAATGAGAAATTGTGGAACCTTAGCCTCTTGCCGGCGAGTGCCGAGGGCTATTGTATATCTGTGGAACTTATAACTGCTGATGTTACATGTAGAGACATCTAGGATAGATGTTTGCCTAGGCCCATGCATTGTGTGCATTAGAGGCATTTGAGGTTAGGCGGGCGATGGTTTGGGTCGCCGATCCGAGGCTCTCGGGTAGCTCGAATCTAGCCTTAGGGCCGTGGCTGGGTAGTCAGGACTAGGGTGTGATTGTATGATCAAGTCTCTTGTGATTGAGGATTGCGATAGTTGACTTGAATCGGTGTTTGAGGTTTAGAGGTCGTATTGTCTTCCGAAGCCAAGTGCTAAGGATGGATGTTGATGTGTTCCCGACGTGGTTTCCCAAGGCTTGGTATTCCAGCTTGGGTAAGGGTGATCTTGCATGTTACTGTTCCTTGGCCTCCTGGTAACTTGTTCATGAGAGAGGTTTCATGACAGGAGCCCTTGAGACATCAACTGGGTTATGGGACCCGTGGCATCCGTTAGACTTAGGCTGGGAGACAACACTGTTGTTGTTTTCCTCCTTTCAGTGTGCCGTAGAGTAGAACCCTACTGAGCTTATCGCTCACTCCTACCCGGGCTGCGTTTGCAGGTGCAGGCGGCATCTCTTCTTCAGTGGAGCCGGCAGGATCGGCCTTCGGCGGCGCGAGTACATCCAGGGGCGCTTGAGGTTGCTGGAGGATGATCTGTTGTACATTTTGATATATATGTATATGTTGTAGACTTTCTGAGGATTTTGGAATATTGTATTAAACCTGTATATGAACTGTACAACTTGATGATATATTATAATTGAATCTGTTCGCCTCTGGAATACAATTGTTTAAATTATCCATCTTTTCCGCTTTGTATCGCGCCGATTGAAGATGAATAGTGATAGGAACCCTCACGCCCCGTCCTGGATGGGTTTTCTGGGTCGGGGTGTGACATGCTCCCACGAACCGCCTGTAGTACCCCGCCAAGCCCAGAAAACTACGGACCTCGAACACTGTCCTTGGTCTCTGCCACTGTACCACTGCCTCGACCTTGGCGGGGTCGACTGAGATCCCTGCTGCCGACACCATGTGTCCAAGGAACCCCACCTGGGCAAGCCAGAACTCGCACTTGGAAGCCTTGGCGTAAAGTCGATGCTCCCGAAGTAGCTGCAACATTGTCGCCAAGTGTCACTCGTGCTCCGCCTCTGACCGGTAGTAGATAAGGATGTCGTCGACGAACACCACCAGGAACTCGTCTAGAAAGGGCCGGAAGATCCTCTACATGAGATCCATGAACGCTGCTGGTGCGTTTGTCAGCCCAAACGGTATTACCACGAACTCGTACAAACTGTACCGAGTCCGGAATGCCGTCTTCGGGATGTCGCAATCCCGAACCCTCAACTGATGGTAGCCAGTGCGGAGGTCGATTTTCAAGAACACTGAAGATCCTCGCAACTGGTCAAACAGGTCGTCGATCCGCGGCATCAGATACCAGTTCTTCACCGTCACCCTGTTGAGCCGCCTGTAGTCTATGCAAAGTCGAAGGGTACCATCCTTCTTCTTTGCGAACAACACTGGCGCCCCCCAGGGAGACATGCTGGGACGGATGAAGCCTCTGCTGGTCAGCTCGTCTAGCTGGGAGAGAGATCGGTGCGGTACCTGGTACTAGGTCGATCTCGAAATCGACCTCTCTGGGTAGTGGAAGCCCTGGCAACACCTCGGGAAACACGTCGGTGTAGTCACACACGATCCTGGGAAAACTGCGCTGCTGCACTCCCTCAGAACCGGACAGGGACAGGCTGGCCAACAAGGCTGAGAGCTCGCTGCCACGCCTCCCTACACCATAAGAAAAGGAATCGGCGGAAAACCGATCCCCCAACAACACAAACCGTGTCCCATCGGGTGTCCAAGTGACCACCCTCCGGCGACCACAGTCGATGACGGCCCGGTATGCTGCCAACCAGTCCATACCGAGTATCACGTCAAAGCCGGTCATGTCTAGCACCCGCAGGTCTAGACAGACCCGGAGGCCTCCAACCTCCAACGAACACGATCGGCAGACCCGATCTACCCTGACTGCCCCGCCGATCGGTGAGTCTACAAACTGTGCCACCTCTAGCCGACTCGTCTCTAACCCTAGCGATGCCACGCACATGCTAGCAATGTAGGAGTGAGACGCCCTTGAATCTATCAACACATCTACTACGGAACTAGAAAGCTGAAAGATACCTCTGAGGACGGATGGCTCTGCCGCTGCCTGCTGATACTGCTGCGGCTGCTGGTACTGCGGTGGCTGCTGGCACTGTAACGGCTACTGGTACTGTGGTGGCTGCTGATATTGCGGTGGCGGCTAATACAGATGGACGGTGTCCTGCCGCTCGCGAACTAGGAGGGCAAACACCTGCCCCCGCTGGCCGCCTCTGCCTCTGGGACGCCCTGACCCACGTCCACCCCCGCTCCCCTGCCAGGCACTGGACCCTCTGCCTCTACTGCCTTGCAGCATAACGCTCTGCGCTCATTGTAAAGTACAGTCTCTACGGTAGTGCCCCGGCTGCCCGCACAGGAAGCAAGTGGGTGTCGCGCCGCCAGGTTGCCGTCCCTGGTCTCCCCCTGACGAAGCCTTCCCAGATGGCCCGGCCGTCAGTAGAAATGGGGCTGGTGGGCTCGGTAGTGGCTGCTGATACTGCGGTGCACGCTGCGGCCGCTGCTGAAAGGGTCGCTAACGCCACGGCTGCCCCCTACCGAACCCCCCTCTGCCCTGGGGTCTCTGCGGTGTGCTGGTAGAGAATGCCGGTGGAACTGCCCGGCACCTCTCGTCTCGCAACTGCGCCTCAACTGCCAAGGCGCAGTCCAGAACTGCTGAGTACGTCTGTAAGCGGTAAGAACTGGTATGTCGCCTGATCTCTGATCGAAGCCCCCACTCAAACTGACGTGCACTGGTCACTGGATCTGCTGCTACTACCCCCGTGAAACGGACCAAGTGCGTAAACCGGGTGGCATACTGCTGAAACTCCAGCAAGACCACCGCAGCGGTCCACGCATCGACCGGAGCGAGAACCCCCTCCTCGGCGAGAAGGGCCTCCTCCCGTGCGACCGAAACCGTCGCTAGTGATGGCTCAGTCCGTCTAGCTCTGACCTCCCTGACAGGTGCTACCCTATCTGGTCGGGCGGGTCGACCAAGTCGTGCCCCACCCCAACCAACAACCGAAGGTCGGCCCCGAGCTCCCGACATCTGCGCAATCACCAACAACAAACGAGCGTCCACTCATTCGAAACCTAAGACAAACTAGCACAACATAAAACGGAAAAGCACAACACATCAAAAGGAGCATGCACGAATGTTCTAGACATAGAACTAACCCATTCCACGCTAAATCACAACCGAACCTGATCCTAACACCCTGGATCTACAGCCGATGCTCTGATACCAAATTGTCGCGCCTCGACCCGCGAAAGCCCAACCGGGCCGGGCGACGCGAACCGGAACCTAACGAAACGCGGAAAACAAAGCTGGCGAGGGTTCCCTCTAACCTATCGGTCTCCCTAACAATCTATCACAAATCACCCTCAGTTAAAAGACAATAATGAAACCTCGAATCACAGATTACAAACCCAAAACATGTTTAATATACATATCCTCGGAGAGGGGAAGATTCAAATACAACATTACTCCCGTAGGAGACTAACTAAAATAAGGTATAAAAGCAGTAAAGATCGCCACCTCTCAAAGTCCACCAGGTGCCGCCGCACCGCCGACCAACTGCCCGGTAGGGGCCACAGAAGAAGAACTGACGCCTGCACCTGCAAAACATAGCCCGGGTAGGAGTGAGCACTACGCTCAGTAGGGTTCTACACTATGACACACAGAAGGAAGAGGGAAACGCAACAGTATCGCCGTCGAGTAAGACCTGGGTGTATACAGGGGTTCCATAACCCCACGGCGTGTCCCTGATGCCCACGATCATTGTCTGCCAGCCGGGCTGGTCCGGTCACACTCAGTAGTAGGAAACAACACTGCTGACTCTCAACAGGACACAGAACACTGTTTGGTGGGAAGAGACACCACTAACTAGGCAACTCCTCTACTTAAGAGTTTAAGAACACCGGACACCGGCTACACCTCAGATCCTACTCGAGGCCGACACGACCTCTACAATCATCAAGCAACAGGAGTACCAGTCATCTAGGCCTATCATCAAGTTTGACTGGACACTACAATTCAAACCGGGTCCAAACTACCTAACCCCGGTCCTAGGGCTAAGTCTGAGCTTCCAGCCTCGGGACGGCGACCCACATATCACCCACGCCCTAACCATGCAACTAATGGACAAATCAACAATGCATGCTCTGACCATACACAAACAGGAGGTGGCATGCAACAGTCTGATAAGGCATCATATAAGTCAACCGGATCGCTGCAGCGGTACTACCGACCGCTGCCAGTCGATCCGCAGCGGGTCCCGGCATTACGACGGTACCGCAACCATCAACCGCGGACTCCTGTGACGGGAAGCAACCCCGAAAACGATGATGAACAGTAAACAAATAATATTATAATCCGAAATATAATATTATATTCAAAAGACCAAACTCTCTACTTAGAGGCTAATTGATCCCGTCGATCTGACATCCAAACGACGTCGGATTAAAGCTTCAACATCGCCATCAGTAGATCACCATGCCGAGATCAACATATCCAAAATCTATATTCATCCAAAGGTTGGATTAACGGGAAAACACTAATCAAAACCGCTAATCAAACTAACTTACCAATTAATTGCTGCAACGCAGCCCTCCAACAATAAATAAACAATCGTAGGAAAATCGGACAATTATGCAATTAGTTGGGTTTGAAAGTAGATTCAAAGATCTACAACTCTTATGTTCATCACAACCCAAGAACATGCACGTACGGGCTGGAAAACTCGCCGCAAGCCGGTTGTTCTTCAAGAACAGCAGAAACCGAAAAATCTGAGATTAATCACGCAAAAATCATACTAAGATCTAAACCAAAGCTTATGAAATTTATACCAGAAATTCTACTAAGCATTAGGAATCTAACAACACCAAGATCAACAAGATCCAACGGCTAGATCTAGAGAAAACCCAAAAACAACACCAGTAGGTAGAAACCTACCCGAAACGCACTCCTCGGCTGATTCCCCTCGAACTGGTCAGCAACAAGGTTCCAAAATACTTCAAGGATCTTCCTTTCGTTGCCACGGATCCAACGAGCCTTAGAACAGCCAAAACGGTGGCCGAAGGAGGGAGAACGGAGGGGAAGAAGATGGCTGCAGGAAAGAGGGGAAAAACAAAACCGTGGGAGGAAGAAGAAGGAAGAAGAAAGGAGAAGAAGGAGGAGGAGAAGAGGAAGGAAAGGAGGGAAAAGGGGAAGGGGAAAGCTGGGGGAAGGGGGAAAAAGGATAAGGAGGGGAGGGAAAGTCCTCCCCTTCTGACAAGAGAGAGCGACGGCCAACGGCGGCCGTCCTCTCGAAGCAGAAAAGCCACCGACGTCGAGTCCGATCGATCGCTCCTGAAAGAAATGCCAGTCCGGATCGATCCAACACCAAGTTGGATCAATCCGAGATAGGCTGGATCGATCCAATACATTTGGATCGATCCGAACGGGTCAAAAACCCACCGACTCGCTCACGAGTTCGATCGATCACTCCTAGGAGCGATCGATCGCTCACGGGCCGTCAGCTGCCCAAAAGCAAGCTTCCACGCGCCCAAACTGGGATCTTCTGATCCCGGTTCCACCTAACCATTCTAATCAAGCACTAACACAAACAAGGTCAGTGTGAGCACACGCGGGTGTGAAACAAACCAACAAGGCGCAATTTTACCAAATTGCCCTTGCGGTCTACAACGAGCTACAGGGGTATAGGGACAGGTCCTCACAAGGAAGCTCTCTATTACTTGGAAGATTGATCTTTCCTTAGGAAAAGATCGATCCATTGATGGCAGAGAGGGATTTTCTTGATTTTGCCCGTGAGGCTTTGTATATACAGTTTTCCTTACAACCTTATTATCTTGTACATACTCTTAAGCATGCTAGCCCCATATTAGGGGCAGTGGTGAACCAGGAGAGTATTGACTCCTGGGGTGTTTAGGATAAGCTGGCTAGTAGCCCTATTGCTTTCCTTAACCTTGCATGCCGGCGTGTGCCGAGGGCTTTTATCTGCGTGGTTTATCTCTGTTGTTTGCGGAGCTGCTTCCTGATGCAGGTTGCTGGTGGACTGGCTAGTAGTTGGTGGTGTACCATTGCAGCAGTCCCAGACCTTAAATATATGTTCACCACCCCGAGCCGGCAGTGTGCCGAGCCCAGACCGTGTTATGCTATCATCACATACTGCTGCATGCTTTAACTGCTTATATGTGTATGTTCATTGCATGCATCTCCGTTGTGCATTAGTTTCATGGTTAGGGTGTGGGCGATCTGTGGGTCGTCGTCCCGAGGCTGGAAGCTCGGATTTAGCCCTAGGACCGGGGTTGGGTAGTTTGGACCCGGTTTGAATTGTGGTGTCCAGTCGGACTTGATGATAGTCTTAGATGACTGGTACACCTGTTGCTTGATGAGTGTAGAGGTCGTGTCGACCTCGAGTCGGATGCTGAGGTGTAGTCGGTGTCCACTGTGTTGACTCTTGAGTAGAAGGGTTGCCTACTCAGCGGTGCCTTTTCCTGCCTGCAGTGTCATTCCCTGCTTGTGGGCCAGCAGTGTTAGTTACTGCTACTAAGTGTGACCTGACATGTGACCAGTTCTTCTGGAAAACCATGATCGTAGGCCTTAGGGACACGCGGTGGGGTTATGGGACCTCTGTATACACCCCGGTCTTACTTGAGGGCGACACTATTGCGTTTCCCTCTTCCTTCTATGTGTCGTAGTGTAGTTTTCCTGCTGAGCTTAGTTCCTCACTTCTACCCGGGTTGTGTTTTGCAGGTGTAGGCGTTAGCTCCTCTTCGGTGGCCCCTACCGGGCAGTTGGTCGGCGGTGTGGCGGCGCCAGGCGGAGTTTGAGGGGTGGTGATCTTTTACAACTTTAAACCTATGTTAGTTAGTCTCCTACGGGAATGTTTAATTGTTGTATTTGAATCTTCCCCTCTCCGAGGATATGTATATTAAATTCACTTGGGTTTTGTAATCTTGGGTTCGATGTTGTTTAAATTGTTGTTTAATTTTAAGGGTGTTTGTGATGAATTGTTAGGGAGACCAATAGGTTAGAGGGAACCCTCGCAAATTTTTCCATGTTTCGTTAGGTTCCGGTTCACTTCGCCCAACCCGGTTGGACTTTCGCGGGTTGGGGCACGATAGCTTGGTATCAGAGTATAGGTTGTAGTTCCCAGGGTTAGGATCAGGATTCGGTTGAGTTTGAGCATGGAATGGGTTAGTTCTATGTCTAGAACATCCGTGCATGCTCCTTTTGATGTGTTGTGCTTTTTCCACTTTCTGTTTGTGCTGTTTGTGTTGCGGTTTCTAACAAGTGAACGCTTGTTTGTTGTTGGTGATTGCGCACTCGTCGGGAGCTCGTGACCGATCTACAGCTGTCGGTCGGGGTGGGGCACGACCCGGTCCGCCCGCTCGACTGAGCAGGGAGGTCCCTGCTAGGACGGTACGAGCTAGACGAATTGAGCCATCACCAGTGACGGTTTCGGTCGCACGGAAGGAGACTCTTCTCGTCGAGGAGAGAGCTCTCACTCCAGTCGACGGCGCGGGTCGCGGCGGCGGTCATGATAGATTTCCAGCGGCTGAATCCGCCTAGGTTCAGCGGTGAGACTGGAGATCCGACCACAGCAGATGGCTAGCTCCGTGGAGTTAGGCGCGTTCTCGACGCTCTCTTCATCGAGGATGACCGGATCCGGGTCACCCTCGCGGCGTTCCTGTTCGATGGAGACGCTTTTCTGGCCATCTTTTTGAGTGCTTGAGGGCTCGTTGGATTCGTGGCAGCGTGAGAAAGATCTGTGGCTTGGTTTGGAGCCAATTTGGTTCTCGAATAGCAGGAATTCAACTGAGGTTTGCTTAGCTTGGTAGGTTTCTTCCTACATGAGTTTAATAGGGGTTTTCTCTTAATCTAGCCGGTAGATCTGGGTGTTCTTGGTGTTGTTATGTGTACCTAGGTTATCTTAATTACTAGTTTGAGTTTCATATGATTTCAGTGAGATTTTAGTAGGATTTTAGCATGTTTAAACTCGGGTTTTCTGATTTTGCTATTCTTAAAGAACAGCCGGCTTACGCCGTGTTTTCCGGTCTTTATATGCATGATCTTGATTTGATGATGAACATGAGAGTTGTAGATCCTTGAGCCTACTCTGAAACCCAACCGGGGCCGTAATTGTCTTATTTTAATGGTTTTGATTAGCGTTTTCCCATTAATCGAGTCGTTGGATGTTTCTCGGTTTTGGATATGTCGATACCAGCATTTTTATCTGTGTTCTTCTAAGTTGGATCTCGAATCTGACGTCGTTTGAACATCGGATCAACGAGGTCACTTAGCCTCTAATTGGAGGATCTTGTTGATTAAATAATATTATATGTTCATTTATGTTTTTGGGGTTGCTTCCTGTTGTAGGGGTTTAGGGTTGACGATCGTGGTACCTTCGTAATGCCATGACCCGCTTCAGATTGGCTGGCAGCGGTCTTTGGTATCGCTGCAGTAGTCCAGTTGGACATGTTTGTTATTTTATCATATTGCTGCATGCATACCTCTTACCTATGCATGATCATAGCATGCATTTTGATTGCGCATTAGATACATAAGGATAGGCCATGGGCGATGGGTTGATCACCGATCCGAGGCTTTCGGGTAGTTCGGATTAAGGTCTAGAACCGTGGCGGGTAGCATGGTCCAGGTTGGATGGTAGTATTCTGTCAATCTTAATGATAGGCTTAGATGACTTGAATACATGTTGATCGATGATTTAGAGGTTGTGTCGGCCTCAAGTCGAGTTCTGAAGTGTAGCCGGTGTCCGGTTATAACGACTCTTGGGTAGAGGGTGTGCCTATTCAACAGTGCCATTTCCTGCCAACAGTACCGATTTCCTGCTTGTGAGTCAGCAGTGTTGGTTTCTTGCTTACTGAGCGTGACCCGTCGTGTGACTAACTCGGCTGGAACATCATGATTGTGGACCTCAGGGACATGTAGTGGGGTTATGAGACCCCTGTGTACACCCAGACCTTACGTGCGGGCGACACTGTTGTGTTCCCTCCTTTCTGTGTGTTGTAGTGTAGAGCCCTACTAAGCTTAGTGCTCATTCCTACCCGAGCTGTATTTTGCAGGTGCAGGCGTTAGCTCTTCTTAAGTGGCCCCTACCAGACAGGTGTTTTGTGGCGTGGCGGCGTCTGGCAGTGCTTGAGGATCGGTGATCGTCGTCTACCTTTTGTTCTAGTTAGCCTCGTACGGGAGTGTAATGTATATTAATGTAAACCCTTTGAGGATTTGAATATATCTTTGTTCTATTGTTGAGGTTTGGAATTATCGTTTTAAATAAGGATTCTTATGAATCTTTTATGGAAACCAATAAGCTAGAGGGAACGCCTCGTCAAAATTATTCCGCATTTAGTTAGGTTCCGGTTCACGTCGCCCGCCCCGGTTGGGCCTTCGCGGGTCGGGGTGCGAAAAATAAGTTAGCAAGCTCACAACCTGAGCGACCACACAAACAAAGGGCACCAACGTCCATAACAGAAGATACACTCCAGGGTAGGAACCACTTGGGACACTCTCCACATGCCCCTCCAGCGCTCCCAAGTCACCCCCACAACACGTCTGCACCACAAGAGGACTAAAGCTGACGCAACCGTCTTGTCTCTCGAGACTGGTCTCTCCTGCCAAGAATCTGAGCTGGCTGCTCTCCTGTGCTTTACACGTAGCCCATGCTCACATCATCATGTCTGACAGTGTACGACGAAACCAAACGATGTCTCCTCGGCAACTCTGCTGCCCAAACTGACTGGATCTTTGTGTTGTATCGTCTGGAAGGACACTCTATCGCCAACTACGAAATCCAATCGTTGTCATCTCTGATCTGTACAAAGTCTTCGTCAACTCTGACCTTATCTGCGCTGATCTCCCGAAAATTGGGTGACAAAACCTCTGCAAGGCTTGTCCAACATGTAGAAAGACGGCGTGAGATGTCATACTCTGCCTCAAATAGTGCAACGTCGGTGAGTTGTCAACTGCTGAGATAGGCGAACTCCACCATGGGACCTCATCTCGTCGTCTGACATCTTCATCAACAATACGTGCTATAAGCACGTGACTAGAGATCTGGATGGTCCTCTCTGACCGTCTATCCATCGGTACCACGATAAGCTATGCTATAATCTGTCTATGAATCTGGAATCACGATATGAAATGATGGAAGCTGAAACATCACGCAATCTAATCACCTCTCTTACATGTGACCTGCTCTGCGGCATCTGTACTCCTCATAGATAGTATATGTGTTGATCTGGTCAATCGGGCAATACTGACCCAAATCATGTGAAGTCTCCTCGGCATCCTCTATATCCGGTGATAAAGACTGTCATGCTATGACGTCCACTCTGGCACTGGAAAGGGGTTGTACTAAGCCTGCTGTCTTTCGGTATTCCGTCTCTGCCTTCTGACTAGTAAGGTAACAAGGAAAGAACTATGCTTCTAACCTCTGCATCTAGTGCCACCAATGCTGATGATGAAGTCCCTAGCATATCATCATGCCTTTGGGATGAACAACCAAAAGAAAGAAGAGAATCTCACACACGATGTCCTCGCGTGACTCTGGAACTCCTTCTCGGCTTTTGGAGCACAATCAACTGTGTGTTGATGCCGTCAAGAATCTCTGTAGGCTTGGTGTCGTTGTCGCGCCATGTCATCATGACTATGGTGCAGACTATCAAAGTAGGGTTGCCTCGGCCTCCACCTTGTCTGGTCTCTGCTCTCTGCCAACTCTGACTAATCCTTTGCGCGCATGAACCTGCATAGCTCTCTCGTCTGCTCTGCGCCGTCAGGAGTCTTCTGCAATCTAGTGATGACCTCCGCCATGATGTGCTCCCGCCTCCACTCTGACACTGGAAGGGAGGGCTGGAATGGGTCTACCGGATCTACAACAGTGCTGATGGCTATCACCCTTAAAGGCACTGACGTCATGACTTTAAGGCAAAGAGATCCGGTTTCCTGGTCACTCTAGTCAACGGTCTAATGAGTGCATGAAAGTGCACTCTGAACATGACTAAGAACAGCTTATTTGCTTAGTTTTCATAATTAATATAGATGATTTTGTTCGTATATGTTGCTTCACAAAGTTATTTGTATTATGCAGGAAATTGAAGCAAAGATGGGTCTTTAACGCCAAAACTGTACCTTCTCGAAACGAACCAGATGAAGTGCCATATATGGTTGGAAAGTTCTTGAAGTCTAGTTTCTGGAGAATCTTACAGTTCGTGATTCCGAGTTTCATAGAGAAAGTTACGGTAATTTTAGTACCAATGGCGCAGTCTGGATGGTAAAACAGTAAATACTCAGGAAAGACGGATCGATCATGTTCCATAAAAGGATCGATCCTTTTATGCATATGCATACTTTTCATATGATCATAAAAGGATCGATCCTACTATCCATCCTACTAAGAAGGATCGATCCTTTGCTTTACAAAGGATCGATCTTAGTCTGGGCGACCCAAATTACAGAAAATGAGGAGAAATACAGTTTCGTCGACTGATAGGACAATATTCGTAACATATTCTCTAGAAGTCCAAATATTCTGAACTTTGAATACATGAGAGACGGCTCAGAGATCTACAACTTGTATGTTGGACATTTTGTGAGATTCTGGATGGGATGATAGCAGATTGGAAGAATAGATTAAGTTACAACTTTCGTGTTGAGCAAATCTACAACTTTCGTGTTGAGCAAGTGTCCAAATTCCGGCTGGATTGGACCCAACTGCGACCGGAATAGGGCTGCTAGGATTAACTCAGGAAATCTGAGTTGCACCATAAGTCCAACTCAACTAAAACCCTAATTTCAGGAGTTCCCCTATATATACGGCTATTTTAATTTGAAAAGGAGGCAGGTCCCAAGGGGGTTTTCTACAGAGCTTTGGAGGGGAGAAAAGCAAGAAAGAAGATGAAGAAATCTCCATCCATGGTTGGGTAAGCCGCGGGCATGGCGGACGGACGATCTAGCGAAGATTAGGGTTTCTTCTACATCATGGTTCATAGGTTTTCATCTTTATTGTTTAAACTCTATTTATGTATTGGATCTTTACAGATTGCTTTGTGGTTAAACATTATTATAAATCCAGTCATGCTTCTTTTATGATATTGTGATCCCATAGTTATCTCTTTTGATTCTCCTACCAAGTCTCATAAAACCTTTGCTATGCATTGCCCATAGTGACAGCTGGTATTGCGTATTCTTAGGGATCTGGTAAGACAAGGTTGGGGCTCTATCCCAAGTAATCTTTGCTACTTAAAAATAAATCCAATACTCTTCAAAACAAATGTAGTAGTGCGAGTACAAGTCGATCCCACGAAGAGTGTTTAGCCTAATTTTGTGCTAAGTGAACAAAGATAGGGGGGTTTTAAACGTGAGGAAAACAGTAAAGAAATAATCTAAATAAAAGAAACAAATTGAATGAAGAGAACAAACCTTGGTCTGAGTCAACATCCACCATCGGAATCTGACAACTGATCATAGATGCAAGTATCAATCAATTCATACCATGAATATTCAACGTTCGAATTAAATTCGAATCTCTCCTCGATCATAGTTAATTAGAAACAAGCGATCTAATCAACCCTAACCACTAGACAACCGAAGACAAGCGCTGTAGATTTAATCTAGTAGCAGCGTTAAGAATAGGGAGATCGATGAAGCTAAACAACACAAGCACAAGCGGTTGCATTTAATCTAGTTGACTATTCTTCCAAAGATCTAACAAGATCTGATCAGCAGTAAATTATTAGATCCTAGTTGCTTCGCAGATCAGAGGGATCAAAAAATTCCGGATTTGATATCCAACCTAGCAGTAGATCGCCATGAATAATAAACTAGTAACGCTCCTAGTAATTAAACAAGACAATCATGAAGATAAACACAGAAGAATACTCAATACTCATGAATAAACTGAACAATAAAAATAAATTAGATCTCACAGTTTCATTGATTCCGAGGTTTCAGTCTCCTCGACCAAGGATCAAGATTTAGCCACGCAGGGCCATCGAGAACAATCCCCAAAAGATTCCAATAAACAAGATAAAACCTAGAAAAAATATAAAGGAGGAGAAAGAGCAGCCAAAAGTGTCCAAGAATCCCCCCTCAAACCCTAGAAAGAGTACTATTTATAGCCTTCAAGTGTCTCCATCAACGGATTAGATCAAAACCGTTGATTTAATTCACTGGGAAAGTCCGATCGATCCTTCTCGGGGTGCTGGATCGATCAGTCTCATTAGAATCTTCAATTTGTAGTTACGCCTGAGTCCGATCGATCGAACTATAGGCGCTGGATCGATCGGATGCGTAAAAATCCATCTTCTCTGGCTATTTTTGAGTCCGATCGATCGAACTTTAGATGTCCGATCGATTTGGCTCATTAAAATCTGCAATTTCTGACATTTTCCGAGTCCGATCGATCCAACTCTAGGAGTCGGATCGATCTGGCTCAGTAGGAGTGATGGTTCGATCGATCGGACCATGTTCAGCCAAAAAATATATGTTCTGTCACGATTCTGCATGGTCCGATCGATCCTACCTGGGGAGTCGGATCGCTCGGACTGTTCAGCTTATTCACTGCTCTGCCATCCAGACTGCGCCATCGGTACTAAAATTGCCGTAACTTCCTCTAGGAAACTCGGAATCACGAACCGTAAAATTCTCCAGAAACTAGACTTCAAGAGCTTTCCAACTATGTATGGCACATCCTCTGGTTCTTCATGAGCAGGTACAGATAAATCTTTAAAGTTGATCCATGCACTCTTTTCAGCTTCTTTTCGACTTAAGGACTTCAATTGCATCCTAAATCAAAATATAAGAATAATGAGTGTATTTAGGAACTAAATAAGCATAGGAGACTAAGTATTAAGGGATAAAAATATAACATTATGCATTCTCATCAAATTCCCCCACACTTAGCTTTTGCTCGTCCTCGGGCAAAACTAAAATTCACTCTACTCAAGATATCAAGGTTGCAACACCATCAACAAAGAACAATCAAGCTCTTCACAACTCATAACATATTATGAACAAACATTTTTAGACAACTTAAAAACCAATCAATAAGCATTTTCACTTGAATATGGAGCAAAATAAATAATTAGACCTCACGGAAATAAACACTCAACTCTCATGTGTTTCAAGGGTATGTATTTCACTCCAATTCATTCCAATGAAAGTGATCTACCATAGGCTTGCATATCTTCTCATTCTCCACCACTAGAATCACATGCATAACACGAATCATAAGGACTTCAAAAGGTTGTAATGGGGTCTAGGATTAAGGTGGGAAATATTTGGGAATGTAGCTCAAAAGCCAATGGAGCTAATGGAGCAAAAATGCATCAATAAGACATGTACAACCAATCACTCCATTAAACAACTTTCTTCAACTTGGCTTTAAAGTACTCAAACCATATAACATTACCACATTGGCAAAGAGATTGCTCAAATGAATATTTTTTTACTGAAATAGTGAACAATCTTTTGCAAAAACTTCCACCTTTGTAGAAATCATACATAGACATACCCCTTTTTTGGAGTATTAGGAGGATTCAAAAACACATTTTGTAACATGAGAAACAATTTCCTCCTTCACTTTCTTTTCTTCTTTTCTTGTTTTTTTTTTTCAAATATAGCGATACCACAAATCCAAACACCCCCACACTTGAACTTTTGCACCCATACATGTCATAATGATGATCAATGCTCCACTAGTTTTATGGCTTGGGTAACGGAAATATTTTTTTTCAGGTTTAAAGTTGTAATGTGGGTTAACAATAAAGTCAATAAAGCTCAAAGGTGTTTAGCAAAAGAAAAAATTAATTGCAAGGTAGGCTATTTGGCTTATGTAGCTTAAGACAAAAAATGGCCTTAATCATGTTCATGTCTGCATGTGTCAATGTGACCTCGAATAGAATCAAAGCAAGTTCTAGAGAAACAAATCCATGGAAGAATATCTCTCATGAAAGAAAATAGTGAGACTGAAATGAATGTGTCAGTCTAGAGGCTCAAAATCTCACCGGCTTTTGTCTACTCATTTAGTCACTCCCATCTCAAGGAAAATAACTCAAGTAATTAAATCCAAGTCGCAAAATTACTCATTCAATCATGTTATGAATATGTCAAGCTTAACTAGTTCTCGCTCATGGCAAATGCAACCTAGATCTCCTCCCCCACACTTGAAACTGACATTGTCCCCAATGTAAGGTGGAATGCAAAGAAAGGCAAAAATAACTAAAATGGAAATGCGAAAATAAAAAGAGAAAGGAACGAACTCCCCTTGGGTTGCCTTCCAAGCAGCGCTTTTGTTTATTGTCATTGCCTCGAATTCACGCTTCTTCCTTGAATACTGTGGGAGTCGCCAAACTTTGACTTTCCATGATCACCGTGGCTAGGCGAATTCTTCAAGTATGATAGGGAATGCTCGATCACCTAAAGACAAAAGCAAAGCAAAGCAAAACAAAAGCAAACATGCATGCACACAACCTAAACATAATTCTAGCACTCTCAAGCACACAAGAAAGTAAATAAAACAAACTAAACTACTATATACAATAGAAAAAATTTTAATCGTGCCCTCGGTGGCCGTTCTCTAGCACGATGGTATGCAAAATCACTGGGTGCTATAATCTGAATATTTAACCTCAATAATGCCACCAAGGTTAATTTAGCATAAGAGTCCAAGTGGTATTTTTCAAAATTGAGATTTAGCTTTTCCATACTAACACCAGTAAACAACATAGCTAGATCTCTCAAACAAAAATGCATGTCATCATGGTGATCAGGAAGAAAGGAGTCAACATTCTGCTCAACTATAATCGAATCATCCGTTGAACTATTAAGAATGTCGTCGTTCGGAATGTCAAAGATGTCAAGATTACATGATCGAAAATAAATCCGTCGAGATATGAAAATATCTACTAAGGTCATCTCCTTTTTAACCACTAATGACGATGAGATAGTCACAGGAAATATACCTCGCGACGTACTAGGAATGCTTTCAACTTCAGTCGGAGGAGGTTCATCGAATAAATACTCCTGGTCTTCTCGGCGGTCGATTGGACTGGACTGGACAGCTTCTTCATCTGCATTTTGTAGAAATTCCCTCGAAGCATCTCCAACCGTTTGAGAGGGTAATTTTCCCGAATTTTGCGCCTCTATCTTGCTGATTGCAGTCGCCATCTGGCCTAACTGATGTTCTAATCTTTGAATACTAGCCTTCGTCTCCTGTTGAAATTGCGAAGTATTAGTAGTAAGAGATTGAACTAAATCTTCCAAAGATGGCTCTTGATGCATTTGTGACTGAGGAGTGAAGGGGTTCTCAACTTCGTCACGTTCCCTAGGAAATCTTTCCTCCCAAGAAATACGCATTTCTCTAAAGGAATTAATATTTTCTTCCATTTCCTTCAGAATCTCTTGCATTTGTGCTTGAAACTGCCGACTAGGGTAGGTATGACCTCTAAAATCCGAATTATAAGAATATGAATATGAATCATAGGCCGGGTTTGGGAAACCATGAAACTGCCAACTAGGGTCGGTATGATCTCTAAAATCCGAATCATAAGAATATGAATATGAATCATAGGCCGGGTTTGAGAAACCATATATGTCATTATTGTAAACGGGTTCATAACCAAAAGACAAATCATCATTCCATATGTCACCCGGTGGCATATTATAATTGGCCATACATTCAAACCATAGAAACTATATAAATTTTTTTTTTAATGAAAATAAAGATCACTATAAGCACAAAAATCAACTAGAATCACTCCCCGGCAACGGCGCCAAAATTTGATGTGCTGTCGCAGGCACTCAAAAATAAATCCAATACTCTTCAAAACAAATGTAGTAGTGCGAGTACGAGTCGATCCCACGAAGAGTGTTTAGCCTAATTTTGTGCTAAGTGAACAAAGATAGGGGGGTTTTAAACGTGAGGAAAACAGTAAAGAAATAATTTAAATAAAAGAAACAAATTGAATCAAGAGAACAAACCTTGGTCTGAGTCAACATCCACCATCGGAATCTGACAACTGATCATAGATCCAAGTATCAATCAATTCATACCATGAATATTCAACGTTCGAATTAAATTCGAATCTCTCCTCGATCATAGTTAATTAGAAACAAGCGATCTAATCAACCCTAACTACTAGACAACCTAAGACAAGCGCTGTAGATTTAATCTAGTAGCAGCGTTAAGAATAGGGAGATCGATGAAGCTAAACAACACAAGCACAAGCGGTTGCATTTAATCTAGTTGAATATTCTTCCTAAGATCTAACAAGATCTGATCAGCAGTAAATTATTAGATCCTAGTTGCTTCGCAGATTAGAGGGATCAAACAATTCCGGATTTGATATCCAACCTAGCAGTAGATCGCCATGAATAATAAACTAGTAGCGCTCCTAGTAATTAAACAAGACAATCATGAAGATAAACACAGAAGAATACTCAATACTCATGAATAAACTGAACAATAAAAATAAATTAGATCTCACAGTTTCATTGATTCCGAGGTTTCAGTCTCCTCGACCAAGGATCAAGATTTAGCCATGCAGGGTCATCGAGAACAATCCCCAAAAGATTCCAATAAACAAGATAAAACCTAGAAAAAATATAAAGGAGGAGAAAGAGCAGCCAAAAGTGTCCAAGAATCCCCCCTCAAACCCTAGAAAGAGTCCTATTTATAGCCTTCAAGTGTCTCCATCAACGGATTAGATCAAAATCGTTGATTTAATTCACTGGGAAAGTCCGATCGATCCTTCTCGGGGTGCTGGATCGATCAGTCTCATTAGAATCTTCAATTTGTAGTTACGCCTGAGTCCGATCGATCGAACTATAGGCGCTGGATCGATCGAATGCGTAAAAATCCATCTTCTCTGGCTATTTTTGAGTCCGATCGATCGAACTTTAGATGTCCGATCGATTTGGCTCATTAAAATCTACAATTTCTGACATTTTCCGAGTCCGATCGATCCAACTCTAGGAGTCGGATCGATCTGGCTCAGTAGGATTGATGGTTCGATCGATCGGACCATATTCAGCCAAAAAATACATGTTCTATCACGATTCTGCATGGTCCGATCGATCCTACCTGGGGAGTCGGATCGCTCGGACTGTTCAGCTTATTCACTGCTCTGCCATCCAGACTGCGCCATCGGTACTAAAATGGCCGTAACTTCCTTTAGGAAACTCGGAATCACGAACCGTAAAATTCTCCAGAAACTAGACTTCAAGAGGTTTCCAACCATGTATGGAATATCTTCTGGTTCTTCATGAGCAGGTACAGATAAATCTTTAAAGTTGATCCATGCACTCTTTTCAGCTTCTTTTCGACTTAAAGACTTCAATTGCATCCTAAATCAAAATATAAGAATAATGAGTGTATTTAGGAACTAAATAAGCATAGGAGACTAAGTATTAAGGGATAAAAATATAACATTATGCATTCTCATCACGTTGCCTGTAGTGACAGCCGGTATCGTGTACTCTTAGGATCTGGTAGGACGGAGTTAGGGTTACAACGAGAAGAACCAAACATAGAAAGAGACATTTATATTTTATCAGATTTATAATTCTATATCTTCCAGTTGAAGTGATTGGGATGTGAATCCCTTAACCGTGTATTATATGAACCGTTGGTAGAAGAAGAACATAAATCTGAGTGAAGTGATTCATGAAGCCTACCCTTATTAAAATCCTGATATCTCTCGTTAATCTTACATTATCATTAATTATTTTGATCTAATTTTCTTAATTCTTAAGTTCTCGTTTGTCTTCAATTCATTGTTATTTGCGGTTTGGATGTTTTCTGCTTGTCTCTTTGTTCGTTTGACCTCTCTTATGTTGTACTGCACCGCGACCGCTGTGCGTAACACATTTTAGCGACATCAAAAATTGGCGCCGTTGCTGGGGAGACGGTTCAGAAAAGCGCTAGAATCAGATTACAGTGATTGTAGACATCAAAAGCGGTAACTTGGTTCATTTTCTTTAGTCTTGATTTCTTTATTTCGGCTTTGATTTTCCTTCTCTATTAGGATTGTTTTCTTTTATTCGGTTTTAGTTAGTAAACTTAGTTTCAATTATTGTCTTTGCTTATTTTCTTTAGTTGGTTTGCATCTTTTGGATTGCGTGTTTGTTGGTGTATGCCTCGGTATAGAGACGAACTAGGGAGATTTGCTAGACGCCCCGAGGGTGATTCTGAAACTTCTGATAGTGAGACATATATTGCTGACCTCTTTTCTTTGATGCACAGTTACAAACTTCACATCATATTTTCATTATGGCTGAGCGCGAGGAAGAACAACCTCCTAGGAGTTTGCAAGAATATTTACATCCCACACGCACTGCTACACCTTCATGCATCAGGTTTCCACCTAATGCAGCACATGTTGACTTTAAACCTGGCATGATTCAATTGCTTCCTAGCTTTCATGGGTTGGAAAATGAAAATCCATATGTGCATATTAGGGAGTTTGAGGAAGTTGTAGCGACCTTCCATAGCCAACCAGGTGCACTAGATATGATCCAACTTAAGTTCTTTCCCTTCTCATTGAAGGATAGAGCGAAGAGTTGGTTATATTTCTTGAGGCCACGATCTATAGGATCTTGGGCTGAAATGACACAGATATTTTTCAACAAGTATTTCCCACAGTACAAAACCAATGCACTTAAGAGACAGATTTCGACCTTCACACAAAAGGATAGTGAAACTTTGTATCAGGCGTGGGAACGATTTAAAGACATGTTGAATTTATGTCCTCATCATGGATATGAAAGTTGGCGTTTTGTTAGTTATTTCTATGATGGTTTGACTGTTAGAGAACGCCAATTTGTTGAGATGATGTGTAATGGTGAATTTTTGCAAAAAGATCCTGATGCAGCAAGTGAATACTTGACTGAGCTTGCTGAGAAAGCTCACACCTGGACTAGACCGAGTGTAACAGAAAGTACAAACATGGCAAGACCACCACCGCAACAACAATGTGGAGGAATTTATCAACTGCGGGAGGAGGATGCACTCAAGGCTAAAGTGGAGAGTCTAACAAGGGAGCTGGAGCTATTAAAGACCAAAGATATGATGACTGCCCGAACCTCTCCATACAACGAACCTACAAGGCCGACTGGGCCGTGTGCGATATGTCAGGGCGTAGACCACCAGATCGACGGTTGCCCTACTTATGTCGAGATGAGAGGTGTGTACGACGAGCATTGCAACGCTGTAGGACGATTCAGGAGGCCGTACACCCCTTACTCGGAAACGTATAATCTAGGATGGCGAGAGCATCCGAACTTCAGCTGGAAGTTGAATGCTCTACAAAACAACGAGCATCATCAACCGCCACCTAATAAGCCTTTTTCTAACCCTCCTTATAATACATCTGGTTTTCCTAGGCCTACATTTAATGACAGTTTACAGGAACTGAAATCTATGATTGTGCAGGAATCTATGGAAAGAAAGGAGGATGTTCAAGAGATCAAGAGCCAGATTATGAAGCTGATTAACTCTTTGAGCGTGCATCAACGAGGAAAGTTCCCAGCTCAACCTCAACAGACGCAGGTATCTAGTGCTGAGCAAAATAATGTGAAGGAGATGAACGCCGTAACTAAAAGAAGCGGGAAAACAACAAAAAGCCCTTCAAAAGAGCCCACCAAACCTCCTATTGCTGTTGAAGAAGAGGACCGGATTGAGGAGAACCATGCAGAGGCCGATCATCCAGATGGCCCTTCGCCATGTGATTTTAAGGTACGTGTCCCTTTCCCTCAGGCATTGAAATCCACTAAATTGACTATGGAGCACAACAACGAGATTTTGGAGCATTTTCGGCAGGTTAAGGTAAACCTTCCTCTTTTGCATGTTATTAAGCAAATTCCTACATATGTTAAAGTGATTAAAGATTTATGCACTATGAAGAGACGACATCATGTAAAGAAAACAACATTTTTAACAGAGCAGGTTAGTGCACTGCCTCAGCATAGGATTCCTCCTAAATATAAGGATCCTTGTTGTCCTACTATGTCTTGTTTCATTGAAGAGCATGAAGTAGGACAAGCTTTATTAGATCTTGGTGCAAGTGTTAATTTGATGCCATATTCTGTTTACTTGCAACTTGGTTTAGGACAGATTAAGTCGACATCTGTGGTTTTGCAATTTTCAGATAGATCCATGAAAACTCTACGACGAGTAGTAGAGGATGTGCTTGTTCAAATAGATAAATTTTATTATCCTTTTCTTAGTCTTGGATACTCAGGCTGCAGTAACTGCTGATTCTAGAATTCCTATTATTTTAGGTAGACCGTTTTTTGCAACTGCTAATTCTATAATTAATTGCAGGAATGGCTTAATGAAGTTAACTTTTGGGAATATGACTTTAGAAATTAATGTTTTTAATGTTGCTAAGCAGCCTGATGAGGATGATGAATGCCAGCAGACTTACCAGATTAATTTTCTCACTGAAGAGGAGTTTTCTACAACTGAAATTAATTTTCTTGAATTAGATTTGGATGAAAATGTTGATGTTGATGGTATGTGCAAAAATTTAGATCGTTCTTTTGCAGGTCCATGGAATCTAAAGTTTGAAGAACTGCCAGAAAGAGGACAGCCAGCAACGCCATTAGCAGTAAAACCGCCCAAGCTGGACCTAAAGCCGTTACCTCAAGGTTTAAAGCATGCCTATCTTGGTCTAGGTGATACATATCCAGTTATTATTTCTTCAGCATTAACTGCAGATCAAGGCGAGCGATTACTTAGCGTTTTAAATGAGCATAAATCAGCTATTGGATGGAGTATAACAGATCTGAAAGGTATTAGTCCCTTGATATGTTCCCATAAGATTAATCTTGAACAGGGGGTTGTACCTCGTAGGGATCCTCAGCGTAGGTTGAACCCTACAATGAAAGAGGTAGTCAAAATTGAAGTGTTGAAATTATTAGATGCAGGGATTATCTATCTCATTGCTGATAGCAAGTGGGTGAGCCCTACACAGGTTGTGCCTAAACAATTTGGTGTCACTGTTCTTAAGAATGAAAGTGGTGACTTTGTCCCCACTAAATTGGTGACCGGATGGCGCATGTGCATTGATTATAGAAAACTGAATGCAACCACCCGTAAGGATCACTTTCCATTACCGTTCTTAGACCAGATTTTAGACAGAGTAGCTGGACATCCTTTTTATTGTTTTCTCGACGGTTATTCTGGATACTATCAGATCGAAATTGCGTTAGAGGATCAGGAAAAAACTACATTTACATGCCCTTTTGGTACTAATGCTTTTCGTAGGATGCCATTTGGATTTTGTAATGCCCTTGCTACCTTTCAGCGTTGTATGATGAGTATGTTTGCTGATATGATCGAGGAATGCATGGAAGTATATATGGATGATTTGACTGTATTTGGTAATACTTTTGATGCATGCTTGCAAAACTTAAAGAGATTCTTGGTCAGGTGTGAAGAGAAGCACCTTGTGCTTAATTGGGAAAAGTGTCACTTCATGGTGCCCTCAGGCATTGTGTTGGGCCACATAGTTTCTTCTAGAGGCATTGAGGTAGATCGATCAAAAATCAATCTCATCTCAAAGCTTCATGTGCTAAAGACTGTTAAAGATGTTAGATCCTTTCTAGGGCATGCTGGTTTTTATAGGAGATTCATTCAGCATTTTTCTGTCATTGCTCGTCCTTTGTGTAATCATTTGATAAAGGATACCCCTTTTGAGTGGACTATTGCTTGTCAAGAGGCTTTTCAAGCCTTGATTGATAAATTGACTTCTGCACCTATTGTGCAACTACCCGATTGGAGCCTTCCTTTTGAATTGATGTGTGATGCAAGTGATTTTGCTGTAGGAGCTGTTTTAGGGCAGTGAAAAGATGATAAACCTCATGTTATTCATTATGCTAGCCGAATCTTGAATATTGCACATATGAATTATTCTACCACCGAGAAAGAACTGTTAGCTATAGTCTTTGCATTGACCAAGTTTCGTGCTTATTTGATTGGTTCACCTATCACTATTTTCACTGATCATGCCGCACTTAAGTACCTTCTCACCAAGAAGGATGCTAAAGCGCACCTAATTCATTGGATATTAATCTTACAGGAATTCGATATCTCCATCAAAGATAAAAAGGGCGTGGAGAACGTTGTCGCTTATCACCTATCAAGGTTGATGGTGAAAGTAGCGGAAAATGAGCCACCAATTATGGATCCCTGTTGAGCAACTCTTTTCAGTTGCACGGCTGCCCTGGTATGCGCTCATTGTTAATTACTTAGCGACATGTGAGATCCCTTCCTTTTGGAGTGCGCAGGATAAGCGTAGATTTTTTGTTGAGGTAAAGAAATTTTATTGGGATGACCGATGTATGTTTAAGTATTGTCCTGACCAGATTATGCGTCGTTGTATCCCAGATTATGAAATAGAAAGCATCATTACATTTTGTCACTCTCATGCATGTGGAGGCCATTTTTCGATGAAAAAGACTACTTCTAAAATTCTTCAATGTGGTTTTTACTGGCCTACCATGTTTCGTGATGTTAACATTTACTGCAAATCCTGTGATAGATGTCTAACGTTAGGAGCTTTATCTAGAAGACATAGGATGCCTTTGAACCCCATTCAAGCTGTAGAGATTTTTGATTGTTGGGGTATATATTTTATGGGACCCTTTCCTTCTTCTTTTGGCTATTTATATATATTGTTGGCTGTAGAATATGTTTCTAAGTGGGTGGAGGCTATTGCAGGTAGAAATAATGATCTTTCTACTATCATCAAGTTTCTTAAAGAGCATATTTTATCCCGGTTTGGTACTCCTAGAGTTATTATTAGTGACCAGGGATCACACTTTTGTAATCGCTCCTTTGAGGCTTTGATGCGCAGGTATGGAGTAACACATAAGATTTCCACTGCTTATCATTCAGAGACGAATGGCCAAGCTGAACTAGCCAACAGGGAGATCAAGCAAATCTTCGAGAAGACAGTGAGCCCCAACCGAAAGGACTGGTCATTGAGGCTATCAGAAGTGTTGTGGGCATATCGTACTGCTTACAAGACTACCCTGGGGATGTCGCCGTTTCGCCTTATTTATGGAAAACCGTGTCATCTTCCAGTAGAATTAGAACATAAGGCATACTGGGCTATTAAGTCATTGAATTTTATTTTGGATACTGCAGGTCAGGAACGGAAACTCCAGCTATCTGAGCTGGAGGAACTCAGGAATGATGCTAATGAGAGTTCCCGGATCTTCAAGGCAAAGACAAAGGCCTACCATGATAAGAAGATCCTACGGAAGACGTTTCAAGTAGGACAGCAAGTTTATCTGTATGACGCACGACTGCATCTCCATCCTAGGAAGTTGCGATCACGCTGGACATGCCCCTTTACTGTTAGCCGAGTATTTGATTATGAGGCTGTGGAGGGTGAAGATCCAAAGGATGGGAGGTTGTTTAAGGTTAATGGACAGCGCTTGAAGCCGATTCCAGAGAAAGCGGACCCTGAGGAGCACACCGTTTGTCTCGTAGACCCTGTCTACGAGGGATGATCCTCTTCTTATTCAGTATTTCTGTTTTACTTAGGTTAGCTTGCTATAGTTGTTTGTTTTCGTTCTCATTTGCTTTTGTTTACTTTTATGTTTTTGGGATGCTTGGCCTTCCGTCTTCCTTGCTTGTGAAATTCGGCCACAATGAGGAGCCCTGTGCAAGATTTCAGATATTCTGTCAGGTGGCCTCGCTCCTATTTCGCTTTTCTATTCTTATTTATGCTACATATGAACATTCAGCCAACACCCTTCTGCTTATTTACATGATTAGCACACATTGAGGACAATGTGAATTGCAGGTTGGGGGTGTAGGCATACATGATCTCATGCATGCTACCTTATTGAGTTTAATAGTGTTGAATTGTGTAAGTTACTAGAGATTGTACATGAGCTGAAATTTTTATTCTTATTATACATGTTGCTTTCAGATGGATTGGTCTATACATTGATTGCATGTGTGACAACCTGAAGGTAGAACATCATGTGATTCACACACGAATACTTTATGGGCAGTAGCAATTATACTCACTAGAGGAATGAGCATGCTATTATCAATCTAGACCATGATTTCAGCATTAGCTAGTGTTGAGTATTGCATGCAGAGAAAAAAAAAAGAAGAAAAAGTTCTGGAGCTTAGTCAAGCTGTGCCTAAACAACTATTAGGTGATCTACTGAGTAACCGGGTGTTCTTGCCTCAGGAAGCGGGGAGCTCGCGTAAAAAGGTAGAACCACTAACAGCTAAAAAAAACTATTAAGTGTTTTGCTAAGTAACCGGGTCTCTGCGCCTCAAGAAGCGGAGAGTGCTCGCGTGAAAAGACAAAGTGTCTGATAGTTGAAAAGAAAAAGAAAAAGAGAAAGAAAGAGCATGTTGTACTTTAAAGTGCGAGGATTGGATGATTGGTCATGAAAATAGTAGTGTGTTTGGACTAATGGTGGGTAAAAGTTGCTTCTGTACGTAACATTTATTTGTCACGTGATCGCTCACAAACGTTGTCGTTAAAACATTGCAAACTCAATCAAATATAAATTTATAATCCTTATTCAATCACTACACTACTAGGTAGAAATAGTGGTGAAGTCGGGAGTCGATCCACAGGGAAAACGTTGGAAATCAAAATCAATTGTCGAAACCCTAAAACTACGGAAAAGAATCAAAGATAGAATAGAGTTATCTAAACTAATAAATAAAAAAGATAAAAGGTTGATCAATTTGAATCCATGGATAAGTGACTTAGGAATTACTCAATCCGCCCTAGTTTCACCTTCAATCTTCTCTAGTTATCCTCTTGTTTCTTTCTCTCAACATTATGGATCATATGGCTACAAGCTCACATGAATCCCTAAAATAAGATTTATGTTCCTAACGGCATAGCCTATCTTTCTTGGCATAGATTGTCTTCGGCCCTACGATTACTTTAAGTTATACTACTCCTAATGACCTTGACACAACTTATCCTAGCTTAGCATAGCCTATCTCACTAGCAAACCATAAATCACTTGAAAACCATCCTATGAATCTCTACAATCAATCACAGAAATCATGTAGGACTGAAAATACGTCAAGGAACTCTGTTCCCTCTACTCTATTAACAATAAAAAGCAAATTCATAGGATCATGTCTTGAGAAGAATACAAGATTCAAACCAAAGAAGATAGAAAACTATGCTTGAGTTTCATGCATAATCCTAAGTACAATAACTAATAACTCATCTTTTGGATGAAAGCCATCGGGTTGGAATAAGAAGCTGTCACCATCCACATCCTCTCCTTCTTCTTCTTACTCCTCCAAAGATTGTCAAAAAGATGAGAAATTCGGCTGGAAAAGACCTTTTAAATAGGGAAACACTTAACTTACACTTAAGAGTCCTATCTAGACTTAAACATTGGCTTTCCTCTTTTCGTATTTCAACTCCTATTCAGGATTCCGACTTTAACTCAATTCTGGCGCTAATTGGCTTGGAACCTGAGAACGTCTGCAACAGGAAAGTTTTAGATCTTCAAGTCTTCTGTCATATCCCAAAGATTTTATAATATTTAGACTTATAAGGAATATTTGATAAATATTCTTCTGAATGTCAACAGATCAGTTTTCCAGCAGCCATGTCTCTTGATCTTCTTCAAAACTGGAATCAATCCATTAGGAATCGCGCAACGTGTCCAACATGAACATTGTAGCTTTTGAAGTCTTCTATCACGTACTAAAGTTCCAGAATATTTGCACTTATAAAGAATATCTGGGGAATATTCGCCTGACAGGCGACGAAATAGTCTTTATCATATAAATTCATCATTTTAGCAGAATTTCTTGTATTTCTTCTCATATCATGATTAAATCTGAAATCAACTAACAAACAATTAAATACAACTACTCTAGGCCTAACAAAGGTAATTTAAGGGGTTTAATTAGGAATAATAAGTGACTCATCACACCCCCCAACTTTCACTTTGCTAGTCCTCGAGCAAAGAAAAGATAAAAAGAAAGCAACAAATCTAACTAGCCACTTTCGTAGATCTCACGATTGCACTTAGCATGTGAGGACCCGTCCCTCCGACCCGGCTCGACCGCGTCGGTCGAGGGTCGATCTCTTCGTAGCCTGTTTCCGCGTCGAGCGCGATCGGTTGATCGCATGGCCTCTTTGCGACCCCGGGGGCAATTTGGTCAAATTGCGTCTTGTCGGGTGGTTTCACACACGCGTAGTGCACACACGGCTTTGTAATGATGTATGTGCTTGAGTAGACTCATAGGAGGGCTTTAGATCTGAAGATCGGAGTCCGATCGTGAAGATCGAGATTTTGAGCGGCCTTGATTAACTCTGGCTAATCTAGTGGTTAGGAGAGCTTAATCTCTACTCACTTGAAAATGCCTTAAACCCTCGTTAGGGTATTAATCCGCTCGATACGAGAGAGAGAGGGAGGGAGAGAGAGAAGAGAGCGGCGGCGGCCGACCAAGGAGAGAGAGAGACGGCATCCACGGCGACGGCGGAGGGCTAGGCGAGCTCGACGACCACGACAGAATGTGCATGAGCCTATTCAAGCAACTAGACTTAGGTGTCGCTACATGCCAATTCATCGAACAGTGGTCCACTATGCTAATGCAGCAAGATAAGGAGTTAAAAGAATAATTAAACTTACTCCGCAGCCAAAACACATCAAGAAACAATAATCATTACACCATAGGCACAGATTCGGCCCATTTAATCTAAACATTCCCAAGGGGCATCACTCCCTTGGTTAACCCACAAAAGAAATAGAAACGGGCACAGTGTCGGCCCTAGGTATAAGCATGATACAAGATACAAGAATACATAATTGGCACAATCGAAGGACACTATTCCGACATCCACTTCAAAAGGAGGGAAGCAATTTGGCGGAAACCTAAGATCGAAGCCAGAAGCTCCAACTCAATTCTAATAAACTTTTCTACATATATGTATTACGTATATATATATATATAAGTAAAACATGCTTTGTAGATTAATAGCTAGAAAAGATAACATTGCATAAATAAAACCTAGGACTACACATGCATAAATCTTAGCATAAACCCTTCGAAATTCCTCAGGACTTAGTGTACATGTTATCTAGCATCCCTACTAATCTTATGCGAGAAGAACGAAGTAGCTAAATCGAAGAAAACCCATATTTCAGCCAAGATTCCAAGCTTTTATAAAAAAGTCCAGTTTCATCACAGATTAGGGAATAATTCACTGTAAATTATAGCAAAATCCAATAATTATGAAATCTATAGCAATTGAAAGTAGATTCAAAGATCTACGACCTTCACGATGAAGGCTTCTTGAGATTCCTCATGGAATAGCACCAGCTTCGAGGAGAAGCTGATTGGGTGCTCAAGACAGGGGTCGAGACCAAAATCAGGGAAGATCTTTGATCAAAGCTTGATCAAAGAATCTCAAGGTATGATTGAACTTTGCTCTAATGGAATCTAAGCTCAAGGAAACATCACAGAGGAGAGGAATCCACAAAAAAATCCGGTTGAAAACCCCTCAAATCAAATCCAAAAGCTACGATACTCTAATCAGTTAAAGATCTAACACAAACACACACAAATCTGAGACTAAGCACGCCACAATCAAACCCTAGATGGCCTAATCACGGATTAGGGTAGAGATCCCTACCTCTGGATCACACGAAAACTTCTTCTCCGATCGTCAATGCCGTCGCCGTCGGTCCCCTCTAATCAGGGCCGTCATCTCTCTCTGGAAGTCGTCGCCATGCTCCGCCTTCACAGTCGACGGGAGGGACCCAGCCGCCGCTCTCTCCTCTAGCCGCGGTTGCTGTAGCTCGGATCTCCACCCATCGCCGCTTCCCCAAGTCACCAGGCTCGTCATCGCTGAAGAAGAAGGCCCAGCCGCCATCGCTGACCTCTCGTCCGGTCACGGATCTCTCCTCTCTCTCCCCCGATCGCGCCGCAACTCTCTCTCTCTCTCTCTCGCGCTCGGGTGCTGGCTCCCTCTCCCATCTCTATCATGAGCCCTAACGGGAGAAGAAAAAAGGTTTAAGGGGGGTTTATATACAAATGACTTAAAATTAGATCATGGTCGTCCGATCAGCCAAATCTGATCCCAGCCGCTTGATGCGAATGCATAATGTCATATTTTTACCCCACAATGCCTAGTCTTCTGTGCTTATTTGGTACCTAAATATACTCATTACTCTTATATTTTGGTTTAGGATGCAATTGGAGACCTTGAGTGCGAAACGAAGCCAAATGGACAATTATGGACAGTTTTGACAACAGTTCATAATCTGAGCATAACTCTTCCATCCAAGATCTGATTGTGATGATTCAAGATGCTATGGAAAGGCAAGGAATATTTCTACAACGTTCATGATATGTGCTTTAAGAGATTCTGGTTTATTGCATCAAGGAAATCGAAGCCAGAAGGTACGAAGAAGATTGCAAAGAAGATGGGTCAGCTTCAAAGAGTAAACTGTACCTACTCGGGAAGAACCAGATAAATTTCCTTATATAGTTGAAAAGCTCTGGAAGTCTTGTTTCTGGATAATTTTACGGTTCGTGATTTGGAGGTTTTTAGAGAAAGTTACAGTGCTTTTACTACAACCAGTGCAGGGCAGAAACACAGAAGAAATATGCAGAAACTAAAAGATCGATCTTATTTCCATAAAAGCTCGATCCTTTCTGCACCCAAAGCTAAAAAGACCCACGATCGACCGTCACATTAACCGCTGTATCGACCGTCAGCCTCTGTGAAAAATACACCTTCTCAGGGTCGATGCGAGGATCGACCGCGAGCATGAACATGAAGTCTGGAATAAAAAGATCGATCTTCTTTCCAGAAGAGATCGATCTTAGTCGGAGCGTAGCCATAATCTGGGACGAAAAGATCGATCTTCTACTACATAAAGATCGATCTTTGTTAACCGACTTTGCATAATAAAGGGCTTATATTTAATCCGAGGATGGGAAACTTATGTGCTATAAATAGGATTCTTTTTAGGGATTAAGTGGGGTGAATTCTAGAGGATTTTTGCTACTACTTTCTATTTCTTTGATATTTCTAGGGTTCTTCTTTCTTCTTTAAAGGATTTTTCTTGATGGCCTTGCGTGGCTAAACCTTAATTCATGGTAGAGGAAACTGAAACCTCGGAATCCATGAACTATGAGATCTAATCTATTTTTATTGTTCAGTTTATGCTTTGGGTATTGAATGTTTTTCTGTGATTATGATTATGATTACCTTGTCTAATTGCCAGGAGGCCTACAAGTTTATTATTCATTGCAATCTACTGCTAGGTTGGATATCAAATCCGTAATTGTTTGATCCCTCTAATCTTCGAAGCAACTAGGGTTTAATGACTTACTGGGTTTCAGAGATTGTTAGATCTTAGGAAGAATATTAAACTAAATTAAATGCAACCGCTTGTGCTTGTGTTGTTTAGCTTCATCGATCTCCCTATTCTTAAGGCTGCTACTAGATTAAATCTACAGCGGTTGTCTTAGGTTGTTTAGTAGTTAGGGTTAATTAGATTGCTTGTTTCTAATTAATTATGATTGAGGAGAGATTCGAATTTAATTCGAATGATAAATATTCAAGGTGTGAATTGATGTATACTTGCATCAATGATCAGTTATAAAGATTCTGATGGAGGATGTTGACTTAGACCAAGGTTTTTTCTCTTGATTAAATCTGTTTCTTCAATTCAGATTATTTCTCATTTGTTTTCGTTATATTCAAAACCCCCATTTTTGTTCACATAGCACAAAATTTAGGCTAGTTACTCCTCGTGGGATCAACTCGTACTCGCACTACTACATTTATTTGAAAGAGTAATGGTTTTATTTTTGGTTGCTAGCAACAACACATCACCACTCAAATCTTGATCCTATCTATCAAACTCAGATCCTCCAATTTAGAGTACTCCAAAGGGTCTAGTCAAGCACATACATCATCACAAGGCCGTGAGTCCGTAATGCATGTGTGAAACCAACTCTGCCAAGGGTAATTTACCAAATTACCCACAGAGCCGCAATGATCAAGGTAGATCGCGAAGTAATGCCGATCGAGCCAAACCAGCCGAACCAGACCCTCGACCTACACGGTCGGACCGGGTTGGAGGTATGGGTCCTCACACAAACTATACTCAAACTCCCTCAAATACAGAGCCTATAACCCCCACTAGAACTCTAACAAAATAACTCATAATAACTAGGACTCAAATAAATAGGAAACTCAATTAGGAAAACTAACTAGGAAACTAACTAAGATAGCAAACCAACTAGGAATAGGATTCCCTAGTGGTCGGCCCATGCTTGTGACCGAGTCCATGGCCGAGCCCGATGTCACGATGTCCTAGATTGTAGGTTTGTTTCACGATGTCACGATGTCACGATGTCACGATGTCACGATGTCACGATGTCCTAGATTCTAGGCGGCTACTAACCGTGACTTGACATCTTCTACCGTGGTATAGAGTTGCTGATATGGCAATCCCGGTGACGTAGGTAAGGAGGGTCAGTGGAGGCCGCCCATACAACACTTCATAGGGTGTCCTCTGGATGCTGGAGTGCCGATTGGTGTTGTATGTGTCCTCCTCCCAGGTCAGCCATTGAGCCCATTGTAAGGTCGATCACCTAAAAAACATTATAAGTACATCTCAAGGGATCGATTTACTACCTCAGTCTTACCATCAGTCTGGGGATGGTATGCTAAGGAGAATCTGAGCTGGACTCCATGGAGTCTGAAGATCTCCTACAAGAAGTTGGTGGTGAAGGTAGGATCTCGATCACATAGTATGCTGATTAGCATGCCATGGTGTTTGAACACGGTGTTGAAGAAGACTCGAGCTACTGAGTACGCCGTGTAGGGATGCAATAGAGGAGCGAAGTGTGCATACTTAGACAATCTGTCGACGACTACTAGAATTGGTATGTAACCTTTAGAAGAGGGAAGTCCGTCGATGAAGTCCATAGAAATATCTGTCGCGCCCCGACCCGCGAAAGCCCAACCGGGCCGGGCGACGCGAACCGGAACCTAACGAAACGCAGAAAAAGACGGCGAGGGTTCCCTCTAACCTATTGGTCTCCCTAGCAATTCATCAAAAGCACCATCAATTAAAAGACATTAATTTAACAACATCGAACCACATATTTAAAACTCAAAGTGTTTAATATACAAATCCTCGGAGAGGGGAAGATCCAAATACAACATTACTCCCGTAGGAGACTAACTAACAAAGGGTATAAAAGCAGTAAAGATCGCCACCTCTCAAAGTCCACCAGGCGCCGCCGCACCCCCGACCAACTGCCCGGTAGGGGCCACAGAAGAAGAACTGACGCCTGCACCTGCAAAACGCAGCCCGGGTAGGTGTGAGCACTAAGCTCAGTAGGGTTCTACACTACGACACACAGAAGGAAGAGGGAAACGCAACAGTGTCGCCCTCAAGCAAGACTTGGGTGTGCAGCAAGGGTCCCATAACCCTTCGCCGGTGTCCCTGAAGGGAGGCCTCAGTTCTGGTCTTCCAGCCGAACTGGTCACATACTGGGTTGCCCTCAGCGGGGCAGGAAACCACACTGCCGTCTCACTAGCAGGCACCAACCACTCCTAGGCGGGCAACCACACCACTGGGTAGGCACCTCTCCCTCCCAAGAGACAATGATCCGGACACCGATTTGCACCCACAACGTCTGGCTTGAGGCCGACACGACCTCTACAATCATCAAGCAATAAGTGCACCAGTCATCTAGGCCTATCATCAAGTTTTACTGGACACTACAATTCAAACGGGGTCCAAACTACCCAACCCCGGTCCTAGGGCTAAGTCCAAGCTTCCAGCCTCGGGATGGCGACCCAAAGATCACCCACACCCTAACCAATGCAACTAATGCACAAAACAACAATGCATGCTATGACATACACAAACAGGAGATAGTCATGCAACAGTATGATAAGGCATCGAACAAGTCAATCGGATCGCTGCAGCGGTACTACTAACCGCTGCTAGCAGATCCGCAGCGGGTCCCGGCATTACGACGGTACCACGACCGTCGACCGCAGACTCCTGCAACAGGAAGCAACCCCAAAAACCGCTGATGAACAGTAACCAATATAATATCATATTCCAAAATATAATATTATATTCAAAACACCAAGACCTCTACTTAGAGGCTAATTGATCCCGTCGATCCGACATCCAAACGATGTCAGATTCAAGATCCAACTTAGCCACCAGTAGATCTACATACCGGGATCAACATATCCAAAATCCATAATCATCCAACGGTTGGATTAACAGGAAAACATTAATCAAAACCACTAAAAATAGACCATAAAACACCACCAGCCAACTTTGGGATCGATCCGGAATAGACCATAAAACACCACCAGCCAACTTTGGGATCGATCCGGAATGTTTGGATTGACCCGAACAGCTTCAAACCAGCTTCAGCTCAGCCTCGTCACAGGTCATGAGAAAAATCACCAAACTTCGTAGAAAAATCACGGAAAATACGAAATAAGCTGGAATGGAAAGATAACTAAGAGATCTACAACTCTTATGTTCATCATAAGTCAAAATCATGTACGTACCGGCCGGAAAACTCGCCGCAAGCTGACTGTTCTTCAAGAACAGCAGAAACCGGAAAATCCGAGATTAATCATGCATAAATCCTACTAAAATCTCAACCAAATATCATGACACTTATATCAGAAATTCTACTAGGCAAGAGCAAGCCAACAATACAAAGATCAACAAGATCCAACGGCTAGATCTATAGAACACCCCTAAAACAACTCACGTAGGTAGAACACCTACCGGAAACGCACTCCTTGGCTGATTCCCCATGAACTGGTCACCAACGCAGCTCCAAAGCACACCAGCGATCTTCCTCTCGCCGCCACAGTTCCAACGAGCCTTGAAGCTCCCAAAACGGTGGCTGGAGGAGGAAGAACGGCGAAGAAGAAGCGGCTGCCAGAACAGGGGAAACAGAGCCCGCAGAAGAAGAAGAAGAAGGAAGGAAGAAGAAAGAAGAAGAAGAAGGAAGGAAGAGGGAAGGGGAAAGTCGGGGGAAGAGGGGAAAAGGTGAAGGAGGGGAGGGAAAGTCCTCCCCTTCTGACAAGAGAGAGCGACGGCCAACGGCGGCCGTCCTCTCGAAGCAGAAAAGCCACCGACGTGCTACAGTGTCTGGATCGATCCAACACAAGGATGGATCAATCCAAGACAAGGATGGATCGATCCAACGCACTTTGATCGATCCGAACAGGTCAAAAACCCCTAACAGATCTAATCGAACACAAATATCAATCAAAGGCTGTGTGTGCACACGCGGGTGTGAAACAAACCGACAAGGCACAATTTACCAAATTGTCCTTGTGGTCCAAGAAACAATACGATCCACCGGATCGCGCGCTCGACGCAAAGCAAACCAACGAGCCACGGGCCCGACCCAGCCGGTCGATCTAGGAGTAGAGGGACGGGTCCTCACAACATCAGTCCAAACTGCCTATGGAATCGGTAGGGGCTGGAGTAGGCTGGTTGGCTTCAGAGTCTCACCCTTGTGTCGGTGATAAGTGTCGCACTGGCGGATGAAGTCCTTGATCCACTTCTGAGGTCCTTTCCAGTAGAAGGTGGTTCACAGTCGGTGCCACATCTTGACGAAGCCTTCATGTGTCCTAGAGTATATGGTCACCAAGATGTCAGGGATGACTGGGGAGTTCTTCCTCAAGAAGATGCGATCTTTGTGGAAGATGACTCTATTGTGAAGTTGTCCAAGGTCCCTTAATTTCTCCGTTCTGGATGTCTTCTGCAAGCTTCTGCATGCATATCCGGATTGGTCCTGACATCTTCTCGGATCGGTTCGAGTCACTGTGGTATGAGACTGGAGATGGAGGTCAAAGAAGGCTGGGCTGTGGTCAGAGGGACCGAAGCAGTGTTGGCTATAGGTTGGCCGCAGTTAGGGTCAGCCAAATCGGATGGGAGAGGACCAGAGACCGGTGAAGTCAGTGGTTCCTCGTCCTTGGGCTCGGTGGCTGGTAAAGCCACAAGTACTTGGCCGATCAACATACTTACCGAGGGTTCTACATGCTCAACTAGATCTTGGATCTCCTCTTCTGGTTCAGTTTCAGCATTACCCTCAAGTACCACTTCGTCAGAACAATTGTTGATAGCTTCGATGTTGTAGAGTTGTTGGCAATGGTGCACTGGTGTATAAGGCTCTTCACACTAGAAACAGAGTCCCCATGCTCTTCATTGTTGTAGTTCAGCTAGGGATAGCTTTCTTCGCTGAGTTTGGGCTGCAATCTGAGTCTAAGTAGGAGTCCTATTCGGAGTAGGATTTGGAATCCTAATCGAAGTAGGATTGGGAGACCTAGCAGTACTCGTACTCCAATTAATGGGTGCGGTATGGGAAGCAGGGGCAGGTCGGCTCGGTAGGGGCGTTGTCCTTGCCATGGCGTGCCAGATCAGGGTTATGGGGCTATCCTGCTCCTTGAAAGCGCTCACAGGGGAAGCTCCTGCCATCGGGATAGCTTTTGGAAGGTTCTGGGGGGCACAGTCGGTGGAACGGGGCTCTGATACCAAGTTGATATAACAAGCCTTCTCGTGGCCTCTCGTACTAGGTCTCTTGCTGGGTCTCGGCTCCTCTTTTGCCAAATCTATGGCTAGGTCGAGAGATACCTTTAAGGTTTTAGGAAACATACCCTAGGTATTTGATAAAGCACTAAATATTCATAATTAAACCCCTTAATTTACCTTTGTTAGTCCTAGAGTAGTTTTATTTAATAGTTTTATCATTGATTTCAGGTTTAATCATGATTTGCGAAGAAATACAAGACTTTTGGCTAAAACTAAGGATTTATGTGAAAAAAGACTGCTTCGTCGACTATTTAGAAATAAATCACCAGAATTCATAGAAAATATAAAAATCCAAAAATTCTGGGAGATTAAAGAATACTTCAAAAGCTACAACATTCATGTTGGACACTTTTCTAGATTCCTTATGGATTGATACCAGTTGTGAAGAATATAAAGATATACATATGCTTGAAAACTGTTCCATCGATGTTCTGAAGAATATTCATAAAATATTTCAGCTAACTCCAAATATTATGATATCTTTTGGATAAGATAGAGAGCTTCCTAATCTATATCTTTGTGTTGGGAAAGTGTTCATATTCCGAACTGAGTGGACCCAGTTGCGCTCTGAGTAAGACTGCCAAGATAAATTCAATAAATCCGAATTGTAATTGAAGTCCAACTTAGCTAAAACTCTAATTTTGGGAGCTCTCCTATAAATAGGGTTATTCCATCCGAATTTCTCATCTTTTTAACTATCTTTGGAGAAGGAATTAAGGAGAAGACTGCGAGAATGCGGATAGTGATAGCTTCCTATTCCAACCTGATGGCGTTCATCCAAAAAAATAGTTGCTAATTGTTGTACTTAGGATTATTCATGAAACCCTAGCGTTGTTTTCTATCTTCTTTGGTTTGAATCATGTATCTTCTCAAGACATGATCCTATGAAGATGTTTTTCATTGTTAATTGAGTGGAAGGAACAAAGTTCCTTTGACATATTTTAAGTCCTACATGATTTCTGTGATTGATTATAGAGATTTATAGTCTGGTTTTCATGTGATTTATTGTTTGCTTTTGAAATAGGCTATGCTATGCTAGGATAGGTTATGCTAAGATCATTAGGAGTAGAATAAAGTAAGGTAATTGCATGATCGAAGACGACCTATGCCAAGAAATATAGGTTATGCCGTTAGGAAAATAAATCTTATTTTAGAGATGCATGTAAGCTTAAGAAGCAGTGAATCCATAATGTTTACAGAAGAGAACAAGAGGATAACTAGAGAAGATTGAAGGCGAAACTAGGGCGGATTGAGTAATTCCCAAGTCACTTATCCATTCATTAGAATTGATCTTTAATTGCTTTCCTTAGATAGTTTTAGTTAATTCAAACCTATCATTGATTCTTTTGCTTAGGTTTAGGGTTTTGAGAATTGATTTCAATCTTTCTTGGTAAATTCCATATGGTTCGACGCCAGACTTCACTGCTATTCTACCTAGTAGTGTAGTGATTGAATAAGGATTATAAATTTAATATTTGATTGAGCTTGCAATGTTTTAACGACACGTTCACAACACATCAGTATTCAACGAGGAAGGGACCTAACCGTGGAGGAGAGAGATTGATCAAGAAGTGAGGATGCCGTGGGCTCCTCAAGTTTCAAGGGCGTGGTCGGCGATGGAGGTAGATGGCTACGGCGTGCGGCAGTGGGCCAATTGATGGAGAGAGGAGGCCGGCGGTAGAGGGAAGGAGCTGGAAGTGGGGTGGTATTTAGGTGGAAGCTATATTACCTCTACTCCTATACTACTAACTACTCTACTCTTTACTTGATCAAATTCATCATACGTAATTACAAGCTATGGATGTCCTTTTATAGGCCTCAATACCATCCTAATCCTTGTAGGGAAGAACCCCTTGCTTAATGAGCAAGTAATAGGATTATCCTACTATGACTCAAACTATACTCAAACTCCCTCAATTACTGAGGCTATAACTCACTAGGATTCTAACAAAATAACTCATAATAAATAGGACTCAAATAAATAGGAAACTCAACTAGGATAACTAATTAGGAAACTACCTAACATAGCAAACCAACTAGGAATAGGAATCCCTAGTGGGCGGCCCTTGCTTGGGACCAAGTCCACGGGCGAGTCCTACCTGGAGGTGGGACTGGTCCTGCGTGGGACCCGTCTGGATCCACTCGCCCTTGGGTCCTGCCCCATGCTTGTGTTAGTCCTAGTATTATTTTGATGATGTCAAATTGTGTATGATGATAAAACATTATTTTAATATTAACATCCCTTAATTTTGAAAGCATTAAAATCATATTTAAGATATTTTTGTACTCGCGGTCGATGCGGCGGTTGATGCACGGATCTACCGTGGAGTATGAATGTGGATTCACGGATCAACCGCGGAAGCTTTTCGTGGGATATAGGCTGGCGGTCGATGGACTGATCGACCGTGGCCTATGTAACTTTTCTTGGAGAAGCGGTGGGCGAACGAGGTATCGACCCTAGAAAGCGTTTTTCAAGACAGAGGCTCACGGATGATGTGACGGTCGACCGTGAAGACTGAAGGTCAATGCGATGGTCGATCCAAGGACTATTTTAAACGTCACGGACGATGTGGCGGACGATGGGATGGTCGACCACCAGTCAGGAAACTAACCATTTTAAAGCCATTGCAGAAGCAGAAAATAGCCATTGGAAGGCTATTTGGAGGGCTTTGGAGCTCAGTTATAAAATGGGAGATGCAGCAAACTTGCACAAGACTTAGGGGGAGTTAAGGGATTATTGGGATAATATTCTAGCAAGTTTATTCTCTTTATTTGTGAGCTTAATCTTTGTAAAACTATTTCAAGTTGTGAAGTAGACTTTGAGAGAGATATCCAATAGTGAGTGGGAGAGATTGTAAGGTTGCCAAGCACCCGTAAGCTTGGTGAATATGTTGCCAAGCACCTGTAAGCATGGTGGAAATCTTGTCAGAGGTCTTCCAAGTAGTGGAACCCCAAGGAGGACCCTTGGGTGAAGTGGACATCGGCAAGGTTGGCCGAACCACCATAACATATGGTGCAATCTCTCTAACTCAACTTTTATCCTTCATTTACTTGCTTGAATTTCTGCTCTTATCATTTGCAAGCATACGGTTTTATTATACTCCTCCTACTTAGGTTTCCCTTTTATCGATTATTATTTACAGGTCCAATAGAACATCCCCTGTTGGACTTTCAGGTTGGGCATGGGTTCGGCTAGCCCAAGTTGAGCTTGGTTCTCAACCGTATCATCTATCTTCCATAGCCCATATATCATGTAAGAAAATTAAATTACTCCCATGTCTCAGTCTTCATAACAATCCCTTACGCAACTCGTCGACGGCTGTACATCGTCCCTTCCAATGCACGGAAGGTGTCGCACCCCAACCCATGAAGGCTCAACCTGGCCAGGCGACGCGAACCGGAACCTAACGAAATGCGGAATAATTTTGACGATGGGTTCCCTCTAATCTATAGGTCTCCCTAAACAGTTCATAAGCACCCTTATTGAACAAATAATTCCAAACATCAACAAGATATAATATAATATTCAAATCCTAAAAAGGGTTTACATTTATACAATATACTCCCGTAGAAGACTAGCTAAACAGAAAGGTTGTAGATGACGATCACCGCTCCTCAAGCACCGCCAGACGCCACCGCGCCACCAAACACCTGCTCGGTAGGGGCCACTGAAGAAGAGCTAACGCATGGACCTGCAAAACACAGCCCGGGTAGGAGTGAGCACTAAGCTTAGTAGGGTTCTACACTACGACACACAGAAAGGAGGAAACTCAACAGTGTCGCCTCCAAGTAAGGTCTGGGTGTACATAGGGGTCCCACAACCCCACCGAGAGTCACTGAGAGCTCCTGTCCAGGTTCCACCCTCAGTAAAGCAGGAAACCAACACTGTTGTCCCACTAGCAGGAACCCGACACTACTAGGCGAGGGACCGACACCGGTTGCACCCTCAGCACCTGGCTTGAGGCCGACACGATCTCTAAATCATCGATCAATATGTATTCAAGTCATCTAAGCCTATCATCGATATAGACTGAATACTACAATCCAACCTGGACCTTAAAAACTCTTTTAGTCAGTAACAAATCTCCCCTTTTATACTTCGCCCTAGCAAGCAAAGTGCATACATTCTTCTTCTCTACTATAAATGTAGCCATGTGCTTCATCTTCAATGCTCGCTGCCATGATCTGAAATCTCTCATGCCAAGACCTCCCCGCTTACTTTGACCGGAAGATTTGCTAATCCCAGACCTCCTTCCTTTCCATAAAAGTCTCGACAAATTCGTTCAAGCTTGTCCACCACCCCTAGTGGCACTTCCGTTGTCATCATGACAAAGGCAGGATTGCCTGAAGTACTGACTTAAGAATGACAAGGCAACCTGCCTCAGAAATATGCTTCCCTGCCATGCTAGAATCTTCGCTGCCATCTCATCAAGCAAATACACAAAATCTTTCTTCGTCAACCTCTTTGAGCCAAGTGGTACCCCTAGATAGGACCATGTTCCCACCACTTTTGACACGCCTAGGATCTGACAAATAAACAGCCAGAAAGAAGCAACTGTGACCGGGGAGAAACGGATGAAGGACTTTGCCACATTCATCTCCAAGCGTGAGAGAGTTTTAAAAGCCATAACGGCATACACTTCAATGTCCCTAAAGCCTCCCCTTCCCTATAATAGGGTGGCAAAAATAGGGAAATGTCGAAATATATTCTACATCAATCTCCCTATCCTTCCCATAAAATAGGGGAGAGCTGAGCTACGGTGCTCCCTTACCTGTGGGGGAGCACCGTTCACTCCCCTATAACTTCTTTTTAAGTATAAAAATGAGAGATGAGCTTGTTTTAAAATCATAAATATCATTTGTTTCACATATTATAATTTTATTTAAATAAAGAATAGAATAAGATATATCTCACATATAGGTTAAACTTATTTTAATAGTATACTTTAAGGGCATGTTTGGCAGCCTTGGATCTGCTGGGATCTAAGGGATGGGGGGGTGCGCGGATCTCGTGAATGGGATACAAGCGTTTGGATCGGCGTCGGATCCCAGAAAATGGGATTCGCCTTTTGGAATCCGCGGGGCGGATTCTGGATTCCGGATCCCGTGGATTCCGGATCCGCCCCTTGGCCAAACAGACCCTAATATGATTCTACATATTCACCTTTTGAAAGGTCTCCATCAGATCTGTGCCCCTGTCCATTCTGACGAGAATGGTCCTCCTTCCCTCCTAGCACTCAATAGTTCGCTCTACGCGGCACTTCTTGAATAGGTCGGTGCATAGGTGCTTTAGGTTTGGCTGGATGCCTCAATCCCAGCGTTTGCCACATTGGATGATATGCCACTCGTCCGCCATAGCAGCCAGCATCTCCGGCGTGACCATCTTCTCCGGCACCGGCTCAACACTTACTCCGGTAAGTCCTTTTACATGCTCCGACTGCTCCTCTTGGCATGAACCCAGACCATTAATGGTTGTATCCACATCCCCCTCAGGCAAAACCGCCTCTTTCATCCTCTCAGCACTTACACCCTCCAAGGGTCCACCACGGTTGCAGCCTTGCACTAGTCCACACGGTGACCAATTCTTGCACACCTTACACAGACAATGATATTTTCATACTGGAAGTCAACATATCTAGGCCCAGTTCTTTTGTTCACCGTGGTACCGAGCTTGATAGGTTGACTAAGATCCAATTCTACACACACACGAGCAAACCTCGCCATCGACACCTCCTGCGTCGAAACATCTACCTCCAGTGGAACCAATGTTCGCCACTATTCTCGTAACGATCTCTTCATCATAGAACTCCGAAAGTACTCGAGGAATGCAAACCCAAACCGGCGCCAATTGGAAATCAACAACAACCGGACAACAATGTTCTCTCCATCGAATCAACGACAACATCAATCCATTCACTGCCCAGGGGCCCTTGATAAGAACATAATGCATATTAGCCTCATTCATGAACTTGAAAACATAGGCACTATTTGCCATGTCCACATCATGGAAACTATCATAAGTTCCCCACAAGGAGGGCAGTTCACCTTCAACATCTTAATATATATCTTCTCTTTTAAAGGGGTAATTAGCTTTTAATACCCTCTATTTTCCAGGATTTACAATCTGGTACCCTCCAATTAGAAAATCTAATTTAAGTACCCTCAAGTTACAAAGACGGTTGATTTAGTACCCTCCCGTTATACGGCGTTAGTCTCAGTCACCCAAAACCGCTCACGTGCGTGGCACATGAGCGGTTTTCATACTTAGAAGCGGTATTGAGAGGAGAGAGAGAAGAGAGGAACGAGAGGGGGGAGATAGAGGAGAGGAAGCTCGCGTCCTCGGCGAAGCTCGGAGAAAGCTCACGTCCTCGGTGAAGCTTGGAGAAACTTGGCGCCCGGCGTCCTCGACGAAGCTCGGCGAAAGCTCGCGTCCTCCGCGACTTCGGCGAAGCTCGGAGAATGTTAGGGCCCGTCCCTCTGACCTGGCTCGACCGCGTGGGTCGAGGGCCGTTTCCTGTGGTTTTGTTTCCGCGTCGGGCACGATCGGGCGATCGTGTGGCGATTTCGACCCCAGGGGCATTTTGGTAAATAAGCTCCCTGGTGGTCAGTTTCACACCCACGTTTCACACACGGCCTTGGATTGATGTATGTGTTTGATTAGAACCTTAAGGACGCGTCCGATCGGAAGATGGGAGCTCGATCGGGAAAGATCAAATCGGACGGCTGAGCTCGATCCTAATTCTATATAAGGCCTGTCCCTTTCTCTCTCTTTCCTTCTTCTTCTCTGCTGTCATTTTCTCTCTCTCTCTCCTACGGCTGTGGTAGGGCTTCGGAGCGTGGCTTTCGAAGCACGGATCTTGGCGGTTTGACTGGTTGGACACGTGGAGGAGCTGCCCTACTTGCCCAAGTAGGTGTTTCTACCTCGATCTCATAGGATAAGTTTAATGCCTTTTCGCTATAGGAATACTTGTTAGAATGTTATGTAGCTCATTGCACATGTGTTGTGGATGGTTTGAAGTATTCCTACCTTGGGTTTTTCGTATTTTAACGGCTGGTTTCCGTATTATCATCGTTTTGTCGGTTTTCGCCCGTTTTGACCTAGATAGGAGATTTAACCATCAAAAATGTGATTTCTTCACAGCATTGGATTCCGCGTCGTTAATTACGCAGGCTTGCAAAATCGCATTGATTTCCAACAAGATTTGATGGTTGAAATCCAAGAAATTGGATTTCCGACACTGTTCTAATGAACAGTGCAATAGGCCTGACGGTCGACCGTTGGATCGATCGTCACTCATTGATATTCTTTTCCATGCCAGCACGTCACCTTGGGCAGCTCCTATGTTGTTCGCAAAGAAGAAGGATGGTACGTTTCGTCTTTGCATTGATTACAGGAAGCTGAACGGGTGACGGTGAAGAACAAGTATCCGATGCCGAGGATCGATGACTTGTTCGACCAGCTCCGAGGCTCTTCGGTCTTTTCGAAGATCGATCTCCGTACCGGCTATCACCAGTTGAGGATTCGGGATTGCGACATCCCGAAGACGGCTTTCCGTACGAAGTACGGGTTGTACGAGTTCACGGTGATGCCGTTCGGCTTGACGAACGCACCCGCGGCGTTCATGGATCTGATGCAGAGGGTCTTCCGACCGTACTTAGATCAGTTCGTGGTGGTTTTCATCGACGACATCCTAGTCTACTCATGTACCGGGGAGGAGTATGAGCAGCATCTGAGGACAGTGTTGCAGTTGTTGAGGGGGCATAGGCTATATGCCAAGGCCTCCAAATGTGAGTTCTGGCTTCCTGAGGTACAGTTTGTGGGGCACGTGGTGTCAGCGGCAGGCATTTCAGTTGATCCGGCCAAGGTTGAGGCAGTTCTACAGTGGCAGAGGCCGATGACAGTGTTCGAGGTCCGCAGCTTCCTCGGCTTGGCGGGTTACTACAGGAGGTTCGTTCGGGACTTTTCCAGGGTTGCAGGGCCGCTGACCAGGTTGACACAGAAGGCGGTCCCATTTGTTTGGGACGAGGCGTGCGAGCAGGCGTTCATCCAGTTGAGGACCAGACTGACTAGTGCACCGATCGTGATAGTTCCAGAGCGAGGCGTCAGCTACAATGTCTTTTACGACGCCAGTGGGGAGGGTCTAGGCTGTGTGCTTATGCAGGAGGGCCATGTGGTAGCCTACGGTTCCAGGCAACTGAAGACCCATGAGAGGAACTATCCAGTCCACGATCTCGAGCTTGCAGCGGTTGTCTTCACTCTAAAGACGTGGCGGCACTATCTCTACGGTGAGCGGTTCCTGGTGTACTCTGATCATAAGAGTTTGAGGCACGTGTTCACCCAGCGTGACCTCAACCTCAGGCAGCGGCGGTGGATGGAGCTTCTAGAGGACTATGAGTTCAAGTTGCATTACCACCCTGGTAAGGCAAATGTCATAGCAGACGCTCTCAGCATCAGACCAGAGACAGTCGGGTGACCTTGGCAACGATGTCAACGCGGCAGTGGTAGATGCTAGACATAGTCAGTCAGTTTGGGCTTGACTTCGAGGACCGGGCGGCAGGTTGTTTTCATGTATGCTGTTCGCAGCATTCCAGTTCTTTTGGCCAGAGTGATCGAGGCACAGGCTGGAGACCCAGAGCTCGTGGAGACTCGTGCTACGGTCGGCACCGAGTACGCAATTGGGGGCTGGACAGTGTCAGCAGACAGCGGTCTACTCTTCAGGGGCAGAGTTGATGTTCCAGCAGACCCGGCGTTGCGAGAGGAGATCCTTCACGAGTTCCATCACTCCTGTTTCGCCGTTCATCCCTGGAGCACCAAGCTGTACCACGATCTGCACCGACAATCTGGTGGTGCGGGATGAAAAGGTCAATAGCTGAGTTCGTTTCCAAATGCCTCACCTGTCAGAAGGTGAAGGCAAAGCACAGATGGGCCCCAGGTTTGTTGCAGCCACTTCCAGTGCCAGAGTGGAAGTGGGAACATATAGCGATGGAATTCGTCACCGGGCTACCCAGGACACCGAGGGGGAATGATGCGATTTGGGTCATCATCGATCGACTAACCAAATCGGCTCATTTCCTCCCCATGAGGACGACAGATCCAGTTGCTAGACTGAGCCAGAGGTACATTGACGAGGTGGTATGACTGCACGGCATTCCAGTGTCGATAGTGTCAGACAGAGATCCCAGATTCACCGACAGGTTCTGGAGCAACTTCCAGGACTCCTTGGGGACGGCACTGACTTTCAGCACAGCTTTCCGCCCTCAGACAGACGGGCAGTCGGAGCGGACTATCCAGATCTTGGAGGACATGCTCAGAGCATGTGTGCTAGACGCTGGAGGTACTTGGGAGCAGCACGTGACTCTGGTGGAGTTTGCCTACAACAACAGCTTTCAGACCAGTTTGGGTTTTGCACCCTTTGAGGCGTTGTACGGCAGACCGTGTCGCTCACCTATGTATTGGATGGAGGTTGGGGAGGCATCCCTTACCGGTCCGGACATCATCAGATAGTCATCAGAGAGGTTGGCTCAGATCAGGTAGAGGCTTCTGACGGCGCAGAGTCGGCAGAAGAGCTACGCAGACCGCAGGCGACGTCCCCTGGAGTTCGCAGTTGGCGACAGAGTGCTACTTAAGGTGTCCCCGCGCAGAGGGTCGATCAGGTTTGGTAGCAGGGGCAAGCTAGCGCCGAGGTTCACTGGCCCATTTGAGATCGTCAGCCGCGTTGGAGCAGTCGCCTACCAGTTGGCTCTACCCCCGCACATGTCAGCAGTCCACCCCACCTTCCATGTATCGATGCTAAGGAAGTACATTCCAGATCCATCTCATGTGATCAGACACGATGACATTCAGGTGGAGGAGGACGCCACCTACATCGAGAAGCCAGTGCAGATCATGGACAGACGGGATCAGGTGCTGAGAGGCAGATCGCTACCGTTGGTCCTGGTCAAATGGAGGCATGGCAGTGCAGAGAGTCTGACATGGGAGCTAGAGCATCGCATGCGTTGGGAGTTTCCCCGACTATTCACCTCTTCAGGTAATTCCTTCTTGTGGGCGTTGGCACCCCTAGTTGTAGCCTTATTTGTGCAGGTAGGCCTAGTTGATTCTTTTTCCCCGGCTTCATCCTTATTGAATTTCGGGACGAAATTCTTTTTAAGGTTGTTAGGTTGTGAGGGCCCGTCCCTCTGACCTGGCTCGACCGCGTGGGTGGAGGGCCATTTTCTGTGGTTTTGTTTCCGCGTCGGGCATGATCGGGCGATCGTGTGTCGATTTCGACCCCAAGGGCATTTTGGTAAATATGCTCCCTGGTGGTCAATTTCACACCCGCGTTTCACACATGGCCTTGGATTGATGTATGTGTTTAATTAGGACCTTAAGGGCCCGTCCGATCGGAAGATCGGAGCTCGATCGGGAAAGATCGAATCGAACGGCTGAGATCGATCCTAATCTCTATATAAGGCCTGTCCCTTTCTCTCTCTTTCCTTCTTCTTCTCTGTTGTCGTTTTCTCTCTCTCTCCTACGGCTGTGCTAGGGCTTCGGAGCGTGGCTTTCGAAGCGTGGATCTTGGTGGTTTGACTGGTTGGACGCGTGGAGGAGCTGCCCTACTTGCCCAAGTAGGTGTTTCTACCTCGATCTCGTGATCAGGTTCTCCTAGGATCTGTTTATTGCCTTTTCACTGTAGGAATACTTGTTAGAATGTTATGTAGCTGATTGCACATGTGTTGTGCATGGTTTGAAGTATTCCTACCTTGCGTTTTCCGTATTTTAACGGCTGGTTTCCGTATTATCGCCGTTTTGTCGGTTTTCGCCCGTTTTGACCTACATAGGAGATTCAACCATCAAAAATGTGATTTTTTCATACCATTGGATTCCCCATCGTTAATTACGCAGGCTTGCAAAATCGCATTGATTTCCAACAAGATTTGATGGTTGAAATCCAAGAAATTAGATTTCTAGCACTGTTCTAATGAACAGTGCAATAGGCCTGACGGTCGACCGTTGGATCGACCGTCACTCATTGATACGCTTTTCCTAGGCCTCACGGTTGACCGTCGGATCGACCGTCAGGCTCTGTATGGTTTTTGGTCTCTTAGGGTCGATGCTCGGATCGACCGCGAGTTCTCCTTCTTTTTCCATTTGCCTCATGGTCGATCGTCGGATCGACCGTCAGGCTCTGTTTGGTTTTGGGCTTCCTAGGGTCGATGTCCGGATCGACCGTCGCCCTTATGGTTTTCCTCGTTTTAGTATCACGGTCGACCGTTGCATCGACCGTGACATCGACCGTGGCCTCACGGTCGACCGTCGGATCGACCGTCGCATCGACCGTGGGCCCTTGAGCATTGTTTTCTGGCTTTTCTTGAATGGCTTTCATTCGTGGTTGAAATCTAAACTTGTTGGGAAGTTTGCATGTTGTTTTCATGGAGTTTTCAAGGAATTTCTATTGAGATTGAGGATTGAATCGCGTGTATATCCCTTTTGAGTAAATTGATGGTTTGGCTTGCATTTAAATACATGTTTGGTTGGTAACTAAATGCTTAATTGATTGCTTAGCCATTAACTAGCTATGAGTGCTAGCTAATGTGGAATTGTGGAACCTTAGCCTCTTGCCGATGGCTATTGTATATCTGTTGAACCTATAATTGATGATGTGGCATATAGAGACATCTAGGGTATATGTTTGTATAGGTTCATGCATTGTATGCATTAGAGGGATATGAGGTTAGGCGGGCGATGGGTTGATCGCCGATCCGAGGCTCTCAGGTAGCTCGGATCTAGCCTTAGGACCGTGGCTGGGTAGTAAGGATTAGGGCGTGATTTAATTGAATCTCATATTATCAAGGATGTGTTATAGTTGGCTCTGATCAATGTTCTGAGGTTTAGAGGTTGTGTTGTCCTCCCAAGGCTAAGTGTTAAGGATGGTTGTCGATGTCCCTGACATGGTCCCCAGGCAGTGGTTTCCTACTGGGTAACGGTGATCCTACTGGTTCTGGTTCTTTTCCTCCCAGCGTTTTAGTTGATATTCCCAGCGTGGTCGGTTGAGAAGAGTAGGATCCCTTGGGGAGTCAACAGGGGTTGTAGGACCCCGTGGCATTCCTTAGGCTTGAGCGGGGAGACAACACTGTTGTTGTTTTCCTCATTTCTGTCTGTCATAGAGTAGAACCCTACTGAGCTTATCGCTCACTCCTACCCGGGCTGCGTTTGCAGGTGCAGGCGCCAGTTCTTCTTCTGTAGAGCCGGCGGGATTTGCGTTTGGCGGCGCGAGTACTTCCAGAGGCGCTTGAGGTTGCTGGAGGACGACTGTTGTATCTTTTTGATAGTTTGTACATTATAAACGTCTTTTGAGGAATTTTGGATTATTGTATAAATCTTTCCCTCGGAGGAGTTTGTTATAGAATCTTGTATCAGTACAACTTGATGTATATATATGAATTGGATTTCTGTTACGCCTCTGGAATATAAATTGTTTAAATTTATCTGTCTTTTCCGCTTTGTATCGCGCCAATTGGAGATGAATAGTGATAGGAACCCTCACGATTCGTCCTGGATGGGTTTTCTGGGTCGGGGTGTGACAGAGAAGCTCGCGTCCTAGGTGCCCGGCGAAGGGGTCACGATCCTGAGGTCCTCGCCAACCTCGGCGCCTGGCGAAGCTCGCGATCTTAAGGTCCTCACCAACCTCGGCACCCGGCGAAGCTCGCGTCCTCGGCGCCCGGCGAAGCTCGCGATCTCCCCCATGGCGAAGCTCGCGCGCGTCCTCGACCACGGCGTCCTCGGTTCCCGGCAAAGCCCCGAGCTCGACCTCGGAGAGCCCTCGACCACGACCTCGCCCCCCTCAACCCCACCCCGGTCCTCGTCTTCTCCCTTCCTCCCACCCTCATTAAGCTCAACGCCTCCAACTCCCTCTCCGGCGGCATCCCCTCTTCCCTCCTCTCCTCCCTCCCATCCCTCCGCCTCCTTGACCTCTCCTCCAACTCATTTGCCGGAAACATCACTCCGGCCTCAACCAACTCAATGGCTTGAAACCGGACTCCATCGCCGCCTGCCCACGTCTCACCTAAGAGACGGTGAACAGCTGGCGACGCCACCTCTGTCTCTGTCTTCTCTTTGGTTTTCTCTCTCTACTCTTTCCCTCTCTCCTCATCACGTGCCGTCACGTGTAAACATCAGGCACGTGAGTGGTTTTCTATAAGGCGAAGCTAACGGCGTCTAAGATCTGTCTCGGTTTTGTAAATATAGGGTACTAAAATTATATTTTCTAATTAGAGGGTATTAGATTGTAAATCCTAAAAAATAGAGGGTATTAAAAGCTAATTACCCCTCTTTTAAAAATATCCCAAAAAGAAAGTATTCCCGTTTCTTACATCACCTTTTAAGTAATTCATCCTCCAGATAGACCTCCTTGGAGCAAAGCGCTCGCACACTAGACGCTTCTTCTGGCGGAATGATCCTTGGACGCCCCATCTGCCAAGAACAAAAAGTCGTTGCAGCGTAGTATACCTTTCCCCCACTCACCAGGTTCTTATTTCTACCAGTATCACCCAGATGAGTAGCAGACGCCCCCTACGATCTTCGTATGCGTTATGTCTGGTCGCCTTGCCAAACACGGCTCACCGGACACCAGTCGTTCAGCCACACGCTCCGTTAGAAAATGGTCAACTTAAAGAAAAAAAAAATCAAGCATCTAATCATGAAAACAGTTGCATCAGCTTGAGAAATATGGAACCAAGTCATGTTGCTAGCTCATACTAATTGACATGCTCTGCCTGATTAGCATCGGCTGGTGGCCACCGGAAGAAGCTTGACCTTGATTACTAATCCAAAACTGCCGCCGACTGCTAACTTCAAAGCCGAGCAAAGAAGACCATTAGAAATTGAGTATTTTTTTTCTAATAATTTAATTCTCCTGACAGATGTCTTAATGGCATGAATCTCTTGCGGTTTTGGGCGATGAACGGCATCCAGCAAGAACATGACTTAGTATAACATTATTTTGCCGAAAGATGTCCCAATTTTCTTGTGTTTCCTGGTTTTCTCAAGCATCTTTAAGATAAAAGCAGGCTTTTATTATTAGACTAGTGCTCGAATCTGGATTTCAACAAACGTGCAGATTTCTTTCGGGATAAATCTTTAAACTCACTGAGATTGCTGTCCAATGCTCTGTACCGGCTATATTATTCTCCTTTCCACTAACTGTGACTGACTCTATTCTTTGATGCATAATTTGCAGAAGCATGCTTAATAAATCTTATGCCTTAGATCAAAAGGTACGTACATTTTAATACATCAAGATCTTTGAAGTGGTTGCAGAGGATGGACACCTATGAGTTCATAGATTAAGCAAAGTTCCAAGTTCACCAAGATCTCCTATTTTCTTCTGCTCCCATTACTTCCTGCACCAAAATTAGTCATGACGTTTGTGCACTGCACAGCTGCAAACGACTTATTACACTTAACAAAGAGATCAAGTTAAGCATCTTTGATTTATCCTTGGGATCCAATCTTTGGTTAAGCTGTTAGGGCTGGTATCTTCCAAAATGTCTTCAACTAACCAAGAAATGACAGAATTGATGGTATATTATATGCATTCGTACGGTTAATGCTTCGACAACTTTGTGCCAACAATAATATAGAATGATTGCCATCCTGCAATTTGTTCCACCGCAGCTCTGTTAGACTGAACTATAAACATACAGGCTCATTATCTTTTAATAGCTTAAGCTTATGCGTTTGGATTGAGTGATTAAATTTATTAAATGCTAACTGAGAATGCCATTGATCGATCGCTCAAACTAGAAGCATGAGGCATATGAAAATTTCTTCAGGAGTAGTGTCATGGTCATGATCCATGGCACCAAAATAGTCCTCCAGTTGTTATACAGAGCAAATGCGAAGAGATATACTCAAGTTCACTTGAATCACTTCATTCATTAATTATGAAAAATAGTTTACAACTGATAAATTCCCTGTATGAGATTTTTGCAGAGTATATGAAATTAGACAATTCTTCTTACTCGTCTGTTTGGTAATCAAAATCATCGATAAGTTTCGAACCCTGATGCTCAAAGATTTCGATGCTGGCCGCTCTTCTCATGATCTCTTCATCACAAGCATCAAATCCAACACAATCTGTGACTCTCAAACTCTGTAGCTCTTTACAGCCTTCGACGATCACCAACAGCACATCCTTAGGCAGGAATGACCTGCTGAGGTCCAAATGCTTGAGCATCGGAAGGAATTCCACGATGCCAGATGCATCTTCCTTCTTGATAGAACCACACATCTTGAGAGCTGCAAATTTACTGCAGCTGATGCTGATCTTGTTAACGATTTCTCCGAAAGAAGAAGGTTTCAGTTCCATCTCCAAGCTCTCGAGATCCTTCCACTTCCCTACGATCTCCGGGTGGTGTTCTTCATCCTTGTCTGCCAATCTTGGTATGGAAACGATCCTCAATCTTGGACATCTGCTTGATGTTTTCATGAAAAGTTAATCAAAATCTGTAATCAGTAGTACTTTGCCGCATGTAGATAGTGATTGGTTACTCACTCGTTTGAGGCATATACCAAGTCCTCCGCCAAAGCTCCGTACACCGGAGGGAACCGCAGCTCAACGGCAGACCCTTTTCCACGTCCGACGACCACCTTCATAAATCCGGCGAACGAGAACCGAAGCAAGGAGAAGGCAGCGGTGAACCTCCGGCTGAATTGGCTCCACGGCAAGAAGTCCAGCGGCCGAAAGTCGAGCACGGTCCAGCAGAGGGGGTCGGACGACGCCGACAGCCACGACCTGCAGACGAACGGCACGCCGAACGTCAAGTCGTCGAGGGCGAGCCTCTTGAAGATGTCGATCAAGCAGTCTGTCTCCATGTCTTCCCACCTTCTCTCCTCCATTTTTCCGGGCAAAATTAAAGACCTCGTTGCTGTTTAAAAGGACGGCTTCCAGCTGGGGATTCTAGACGTACAGAGAGAGGCACAGAGAGAGAGAGAGAGCGAGCGAGCGAGCTAAATAAGATGTGCCAATAAATTTGCCTCATGGGCTGCTACATGCGGCTAAATAAGACGTGTCAATAAATTTGCCTCATGGGCGGCTGCATGCGCTGACCGCGTAGCGGATTAAAGGTGTGTCTGACAATTCTGAATCTGAAAAATGAGTTGAATGAAAAATATGTGAAATAAAATGAATAAGAAATGAGCTGAATCTGATGATTATGTGAATTTTGGTTCTGTTGTTTGGCTGATCGGTATGAAATGAGTTGAATCTATTGATTCTGACATTTAGTTTATATGATATGAAAGAGTTCAATCTACATATATTAAAAATAAAGATTTAGATCTTATTGAAATTGAGACTTGGTTTTTTTTTATAATAATGACAATACCCACGAGACATAAATAATTATCAACTTATACACGCCTCTGCATATGCCATGCATTGACCATTGTTTCAGCCATCTATCTCAAAATGCAGCCATCAAACTTGATGTTGTACTAGATCCAGATCCAGACCTGACCGAATCCAATCTGGAGCAGCTCCCTAGGTGATCCGAACGCATTCGAACTCCATCCGTCCGACTCAGATCTCCGTACGACCGTGACCGTCGGATGGGCATAACTTTCGACCACGATGGTCGATCGGGGCGTGAGATCAGTCGAAACGACTGGCTCGACGAGCCCGTCAAGATTCATCAGAGATCGAAGATCTCTCCATGACTTTGACCTCCAAATCTCCAGATTCCTTTTCCTTTGACTTAAAATCTTGTTTTAGTGAAAAACTTTCCTTTTTAAGTAGTTTATCGGTCTTTCTATTTTTAGCAAGTTTTCTATTTCTAGTCGGTATTCTCCTCTTTGAATTCCGAGCTTAGTTACTTGGATTAGGTTAATTCATGTTTGAGTCCATGTATGAGTTGGTCTGGTTTCTCGTTAAACATATAAAAGGAGGTTTTAGGGTTTGTAATATACAGTTTTTGATGAATGAGAATCAGGGTTTGTTTTCTATTCTTGAGAAATCTTGTTGTCTCTCCAATAAAGAGGTTCACGTTTACCCTGCGCCAAAACTTCACGGCACATCCACCGTCACATTGACCGTCAGCCTCTGTAAGAAAAAATAATGCATTCAGGCTAATGCTTCAATAGACCTTCAATTTTTAATCTTGATCAACAAAGCTCGTGGTTGATCCATGTATCGTCCATGAACAGTCTGTCTATCCATGCATCCTCTTTGATTCACTCACGGTTGATTCATGTTTCGACCGTACATATCTGTCAAGAGAATGTCACTCACTGTCAATCCATGCATCGATCGTACATGAGAACTTCAATCACAGTCAATCCATATATCGACTATCGCATCCAAATAGGATCCATGAAATTGGGTCCGCATGAAATGAGCGAACGCGTTCCGGAAATTTGAAATTCTGAATTGATCACATTCTACGGATTCCAAAACATAGGCCGTGCTAAATAATGTGAGGAATCCAGAATCCGTCATTACGGATTTTCCAGATTCCTTGTCATTCACCCCCATCCTGCAAGGTCCACACACGCCCCAAATGGAGCGACCATTACCGTACATAGACCAGGTCAAATGCTGTATGCCATGACTCACAGGAGTGTATGATTGACTGACCTGCACCATTGAGACAAGTCGGGCCCAGACAAACCTAAAGTCATCTTTTCACATCGCCCGTTTGCAGGGACGCCGGTTCAGTCGTCTTGGTCGAAGGGGTTTTTACCACTTGATGATTGACTGACCTGCACAATTGAGACAAGTGGGACCCAGACAAATCTATAGTCATGTATTTACACCGCGCGTTTGAAGGGACGCCGGTTCAGTCGTCGGGGTCGAAGGGGTTTCTACCCACTACTAGAAAAAACTATAACAATCACGGTTTTTCCCTATCATCTATTCACATCCATCACGGTTTTCAAATCGTGATCTACTTGGGTGTGATTGAAAGTAGTTTAATTCAATCACGTTTAAAAACTGAAATGTATTATAGATTTCAATCACGGTTAATGTATGTGATTAAAGGGTTTAAAAACTGAGATGGAAACAATTTAACTGGGTCTTATTAATGGGTTTAGATCTCGGTTTTAGAACGAAACCGTGGTCAAATGTGATGTTTAATCACAACCAAAAACTGAGATGAAAATCTGATAGCGCTGTGATCTATAACCATTTTAGATCTCAGTTTTTGGATTTAAAACTGTGATTGTTTCCTTATTCAATCATAGCCAAAATACAATATTTTCATATACCAAAACTAAAACTGTTTCTCCAAACATCCCCACAAGTGCAATTTATACAAAACAATAATGTAGCAAACAAAACTCATCATATTTTCAGTTTTTCCATTTCTCCCAATCTTAATTTGTAGAACTTTGAACATGCCAATTTAAAAAGAAAAGAAAAGAAAAGCAAAATCCATCCTGTTAAGAAAATGGACATAGACATACATTTCCAGTGCAGAGTTCAGCCAAGATGCATCCAAGTGACCATATATCTATCTTTTTCTCATATGGAAGGCCCAAAATCACCTCAGGAGCATGATAGGATCGTGACTGTACATAAGAGCATAGGTGATCTGCCTCGAAGCAACTCTTACCAAGGTCAATGACTTTTACTTCACACCTTCAGCAGAATGTTCTCAGGCTTCAGATCACAATGAATAAGACCAAGGCCATGCAAAAATTGAAGCACCTCCAAACACTGAATAGTGATTGACTGCAATTTAAGATATTCCAAAGTATGACAAACTATACCAAGGAACAACATTAATGACATATTGGAAGGTTTAAATATTGGGAATACAACTTATTCCAAGGAAAAACATGAACAAAATATTGGAAGGTTTAAGAAAAGAAATTTGGAATACAACCTGCAGCCGGGGCATCGTGAGATTAGCAAAAACATCTATAAACAAGAAATTAAACATCTGGGAGTAGACAATAACAGAGTCGGTTGCTAGCTTATTACAGCACTAATTCCTCAAAATTATAATATTCTAGTTTCTCATGTTAACCTGATGCATCAGACTTCAATGTTGAGCATTCTCCTTAGTCCTTACTACGTGCAAATAACACCATTATGTCGGATAAAAAAGATATAAACTAATCCCTCATACATGATGCTTTTCAATCCGACAACTTATAGTCAAGCTTGGAATTGGTCCCTTAGAACCTTGTCAAACTCATGATTCGCATCAACTCAATGACACTTTGCTAGAATCGCGATCAGTTTCAACTATAACATAGTTCCATGACTTGAGCTATTTTTTACTAGTAAATGAATCCACCAGTGCTGAAAGCTGAGGAATTATCAGCTTAATCCACTTTACTCACAGGTGTAAAGGAAGGAGAAAGGTCGGCAACTTACAGAGGATCTATTAGAGGGGCCAAGGTTGAGACATCTGTTGACGAAGATGGAAAAAAGTGATCAAATAGCTGATGCTCAAGCTGACAAACCTGAAATTGGGATTACATGAGCCAAATATCATAAAGCAGACTAGAATATCAAATATGAGAAAACATAAATCAGCCCTTCAATTGATACGCTATCATTAAATTAAGTGTTAATGACCACAGAAGCTTGAACATCAGAAAAAGTTTGTTTCACAACTCTGAAAGCAACCTTACAGAATTCCATCCCCATGTAACAGTTAGATAATTCGATAGAAGACAGGACTTGTATTCACTGTTACAACCTCCATTTCATCTTCCTCATAGGTAAACACTGATATTTATGACATAAATATTATGCCTACAGTAATTAAGGTGAAATGCTTATAATAGTACCTGCATAAGCAGCATAACTACAAGCAAATAAAATGTAAGATTGTTAGCGGCCACATATCATTAAAAGTTCCTAAGAGTTTATAATGTAAGATGAGATAGTCCCACAACTTACAGGGAATCAAGTCTCAGTTTACAACACAAAAATAAGCACCTAAGCTAAATTACCAAACTTGTTATCCTGTAATTAGACATCAAACTAACAGATAGCTTCAGAGAAGAAAAGGAAGAAGACGACAGTCTCAAAGAATAAATAACAGCTTATTCACATTTTGTGTGGAGAAACCACACCAAACAAATAGAATAGTAATCTTGGTTCACCTGCATTAGGTATGCACATCCAGATCTGGTCAATGATGGTAATGCCACTTTCTTTGCAAACTCAGATATCCGCTGCTGCACTATACCTTTTATCTGAATAGCATATGCACAAATGAGATAAATCCTGGTCATGGATCACAAGATTTTTCAGAATTCTGACTAACCATGAAAGTACGTGGTTGCAAATACCATTGACCTACCAAGGATAGTCTCTGTTCACAATATAATCGGACAGTGGCGAGCTCATCCGTCTGGAGCTTGCGCGGAAACGTCACCACGGAGGCCGACGCCGGCACGATCGGCGGCAAACAGTGAAAGGGAGAGGGCCAAGGAGACGAGGAGTATGCAGAGAGAGTCCCGCGCGGAGGAGATCAGGTTGGAGTCCAGTTTGGTCACCGGCAAGACCCTACGGAGAATAGAGAGCTTAACATGGAGAGGAGGTCTTATAGCTATGGATTTCGAGGGATCGGAATGGAGTCGGCAGGGCTGAGAGGCGAGGGAGTGGCGGCGGCCCCGGCGAGAGGAGAATAAATAATTTTAGAACCGTAGGCGTGAACCGGGAAGAGGAGAACGGAGAACAGGGGATTTAGACCTGGGTGATTCGGTTTTAAACTCAGTTATTAGCCATGAAATCTCAACCGTCTAATATAAGATAAACCCTATCTTATATAGAGTTAGATAGATGTACCATAGTTGTTTCTGATAAAAACTGAGATATTGATACGATGCACCTTCTCAAGGGCTTTCGTACCGTGTCTCTTGCCTTATCTCAGATCCTCTTTAGCCAAATCTATGGCTAGGTTGAGAGATACCTTTAGGGTTTTAGGAGAAGGACCCTAGGTATTCGACGAGGAAGGCGAAGACTAGAGGAGGAGACGGATGAGAAGAGGGATACCTTGTAGCTCCTCTAGGGTTGGCTGGCTTCTCTTGGAGATCCAAGCCTTGGAGAACGTGGTGGAGGGAAGCACGGCAGCCAAGGGGACGCCGGGGACTTGGGGTTGGACGGCGGAGGTGGTTGGTAGCGGCGGTGGTGGTGGTGAAGGAGTGGACGGCAGCGGAGAAGGAGACCGGTGATGGAGAAGGACCGGCTGTAGAGAGAGATGAAGGTGGCTGGTGGATTATGAGGAAACTAGGTTACAGCTACTCCTATATTACTTCTACTCCTAGGATTTATCTCTACTAAATAATAACTCTCATAAATTCGTCCATGCATAATTACAAGCTATGGAGGTCCTTTTATATAGGCCTCAAGAGAGTTCTACTACAACCTGAATACTACCTTGCTTTAATCAGCAAGTAACCAGACTTTCCTAATAACACTCAATCTTATCTCAACTTCCTAATAACAAGGACTCATAATAGGAACTGATTTAAGCAAATCATAAACTGAACTCAATCTAGGAAACTAACTCAATCAAGATAACTATTAACTAGGAAATCATCTAAGTAAGCAAACCAGCTAGGAATAGAATTCCTTTGGCCGGCTGAGGTTAGAACGCCCAAAGGGACTTGGGTGCAGCCAACTCCTTGGCGTGGGCTCATCCAAGCAAGGACGTGGGTCCCTTCTTGGAATGGCTCGGTTCGACCTCGTATCATCCCTCCTCCCTTCGAAATTGGCCTTGTCCTCAAGGCCTGAATGTGATGAGGAAAGAGGCCTCTTCTTTTCTCGAACCGGAGTGATGTGGTTGGACCGCAACTGTTGCTCTGTACTCGGTGGTGAGAATCCCGGTCTTGCCCATGGTGGATCTAATGGTATCCGAAGCGGCGAGTCAGGGGACCATGCTGCCGGTCTGGAAGAAGGGAACTGAAGCTTAGGTGGATCCGGCGGCCTCTGGAACTCCAAGAAGTAGAGGGCGGCTGTAGATTGACGATGGGGCCACATCAAGTGCTGGTGTCCTAGGTCAAAGACTCGGTCGACCTGAATTAAATCCTTCCAAGATGGAAGTAGACCCAAGACAGCGGCTGGATACAGTCGTGCCGAGGACGGAGCATCCGGGGGACGATCTGATGGTTCAGGTGGCTCCAAGCATGGGATCTTCAATGGTTCTCCTGGATCATCCTCGTCACGTCCCATGAGTAGTGTCGCCCATGACCAAAGGACGGGATCTGATCTCCATGGCCTGGTCGGATGTGCAGGGTCTTGGCTTGATATTGAGTCAAGCTCGCTTTGGCCCAGTCTGAAGTGAAGTCCGCTGGGCCATGCTTCTGCTGCACTATTTGAATCTTGATCAGGTTCAGTTTGACTGAGCTTGATGGAGCTTGGCTGGCTGCAATCAGATCTAGCCGGATTGATTCTGGCTGCATCCAATTGAGTCTGACTTAGCCTGGTCTGATCTGAGCTTGGTCGGATCTGGTTGGTGTAACCAAACCTGGTTGTGCTTGGATTGAATCTGTCCAAGTATTGTAAGCTGGAGTCTGACTCGATCGAGTGTGGAAGATGGAGTCGGACGATCAGGTTCAAACGGTGGTGATTTGATCTGATCTGATCTGATGGTTGAGATCTGTCAGTGCTTGAAGAAGCTTGGGATTGGATTGAGATATGGCAGCTGGAGGTGGCCGGAACTCAATTGCTTGTGAGGGAAGCTCGTCGGAGTTTACATCCCATGGGGAAGAGGTAGTGAGAGGATGGGGGTTCGATCCAACGGAGTGAATCTGGCCAGGGGTCAGTTCAAGTGGTGGATCTGGAGGGGGTCCACGTTGGTCAAGGGTGAGGAGATGGAACCGACAGTGATATGCTGGTTGGGGTTTGGAGTCGGCCTCAGTAAGGATACGGGAAGGGTCAGGAGGTTTAGGGGACGGTCTTTGGTGGCTTGAGAGATCCTTCAGTGGGCCATGGAAGGAGGTTATGGTAGGATCAGGGGCAGGTAGGCAGCGATTACCTTGGGGGTTGCTGCCGGAGTTGAAGGAGATGGATTTGGGAGCCGGCTGATTTGGGGATGGAACGGGGTAGGAATGAGGAGGGCCTTGGTGGGGGTTACATGGTACGGGGAGGGCATGAACTGAGGTAAGGTCGGTGGCTGCAGTTTTGTGGACTTCGGGTAGATTGTCGGAGATGACAATCGGTTGTAGGACTGGAGAACGGGGGGCCGTGGGTTGGTAGGGGGAAAGAGGGTGGCCTTGAATAGTGGTGGGGGCTGCCGGGGAGGAGTAGGGAGAGTTGCTGGTCGTGGGATGTGGTGTGGTTGGGTGAGGGGGCAGCGGGTGTTGTTCATGGTTTTGGTCATGGGGCAGCTCATGGGTAGGTGGAGTATGAGGAGTCCTAATCCCGGTAGAGCTGGGTTTATGTTTTGCAATCCAAGTTGCAGCTAGAATGGGATTTTCTTTGGAAATCTGAACTCTGGTAGGGCTTGACTGATTTGTAGGAGAATATCGTTGGATCATTGCTTCCCATTGTTCTACTGAAGGGAAAGGCAAAGGGATCCAACTCTGGACAGCTTCCTTCCATTGTTCAGCCGTAGGGTAAGTCGTACTCCGAGTTTGACTAGGATTCCTAGTTGGAGTAGGATTTGCAATCCTAGTTCCAGTAGGATCTTGAGTCCAAGTCGTACTCTGAGTTTGACTCGAATTCCTAGTTGGAGTAGGATTTGTAATCCTAGTTCCAGTAGGATTTGGAGTCCAAGTTGTACTCAAGTAGCCATTGGTGCTTGTAGGTTTGGGTTGGTTGTAGGGAGTAGGTAATGGTTGATACGGTGGTGATGGATTGTAGGGAAGACTAGGGTTGTACGATGCGTAGGGAGGTGGCATAGGCTGCTGGTATGGAGGCTGGGCATCGGCCGGGTATAGGGGCTCACGGTTTGGATAATGGGTCGGTGTATAGGCAGGTAAGGTGTGAGGTGAACAATAATAGGGTTGTGGAAGCATTGGGTTGTAGGCTGCATAGAGTGGAGGTTGGTTAGGGTTCTGTAGGGATGATGATGGGGGTAAGGGATAATGATGTGGAAGAGGGATTCGACCAGATATAGGAGTAGGTCTGGTCGGATGAACAGTGATCCGTGTAGGGTTTGAGCAATTCACGGTAAAACTAGGGTTTTGGCCAGGTACTCTTCCTGCCATGTGGACTCATTCGGAAGGATTCGGGAGGGCACAGGTAAGAGGAAAGAGCTCTGATACCAAGTTGATACGATGCACCTTCTCAAGGGCTTTCGTACCGTGTCTCTTGCCTTATCTCAGATCCTCTTTAGCCAAATCTATGGCTAGGTCGAGAGATACCTTTAGGGTTTTAGGAGAAGGACCCTAGGTATTCGACGAGGAAGGCGAAGACTAGAGGAGGAGACGGATGAGAAGAGGGATACCTTGTAGCTCCTCTAGGGTTGGCTGGCTTCTCTTGGAGATCCAAGCCTTGGAGAACGTGGTGGAGGGAAGCACGGCAGCCAAGGGGACGCCGGGGACTTGGGGTTGGACGGCGGAGGTGGTTGGTAGCGGCGGTGGTGGTGGTGAAGGAGTGGACGACAGCGGAGAAGGAGACCGGTGATGGAGAAGGACCGGCTGTAGAGAGAGATGAAGGTGGCTGGTGGATTATGAGGAAACTAGGTTACAGCTACTCCTATATTACTTCTACTCCTAGGATTTATCTCTACTAAATAATAACTCTCATAAATTCGTCCATGCATAATTACAAGCTATGGAGGTCCTTTTATAGAGGCCTCAAGAGAGTTCTACTACAACCTGAATACTACCTTGCTTTAATCAGCAAGTAACCAGACTTTCCTAATAAGACTCAATCTTATCTCAACTTCCTAATAACAAGGACTCATAATAGGAACTGATTTAAGCAAATCATAAACTGAACTCAATCTAGGAAACTGACTCAATCAAGATAACTATTAACTAGGAAATCATCTAAGTAAGCAAACCAGCTAGGAATAGGATTCCTTTGGCCGGCTGAGCTTAGAACGCCCAAAGGGACTTGGGTGCAGCCAACTCCTTGGCGTGGGCTCATCCAAGCAAGGACGTGGGTCCCTTCTTGGAATGGCTCGGTTCGACCTCGTATCAGATATCATGGTTTCAATCACACATAAAAACTGTGTTCTAATTACAAAGCGTTACATAGTTTCAATCACAGTTAAAAACTGAGATTAGTCTTACATGATTCATGTCAGTTGTTAAAAACTGTGATTAAAAAGAGTCAATCATGAAAATAGTTCTTTACTCATTTTCTTTATGACGGTTTGTTCTAAAACTGATATCTTTGTGATTTCTTTAGTGTGATCTTTATTATTTTTTCTTGTAGTGACCGGTACGAAACTGGGTTCTTCGCTATAAATCAAAGATGATTTCGACATGAATTAACAAATCTATGCTCTCATCGTGGAAGAAAATTTTCGTTTGAAGTGGTTGTGCAGCAGTTAAGTATGTACTTTATATTTTTGTGCGTGAGACCTTGGTTCCAAATTCTCTATTTTCTACTTAAAAATAAAAATATAATTTAAAACAATAAACTCATAAAGAGATCTGGATCAAAATAGGCCCTCAACACGAGCCTAAACTAAAAGCTAAAAGAGCCTAATGAAAATAAAAAGATCAAATTACACTTTGATACCCTATAGTTTCATGAATTAGCATTCTAATATCCTCATCTTCCAAAATTACATAAAACTACTCTATAGTTTCAAAACCTACCAATTTAGTTCGGGTCGTCAAATGCCGTTAGGATGAGTTATGGAAAACCGGTCACGTGACACGCACATGACCGGCCAAATTATACTTTGATATCATATAGTTTCATGGATTAGCATTCTAATACCCTTATCTTCAAAAATCACATAAAACTACCTTATAGTTTCAAAACCTGGCAATTTAGTCCGGATCGTCAAACGCCGTTAGGATGAATCACAGAAAACCGGTCACGTGACACGCATATGGTCGGTTTTCACCCATTCCCTGTTAGTGAAACAGCTTCAACAGAGACCGGCGACACCCACGTTGAAGGCGGCGATGGGCTTTCAGCGGAGCCCAATGACGCCCAAAGTGACGGCAACGGAGGTGGTGGTGGTGACTTGGATGGCGACAAAGCTGGTATGACGAATGTCACCATAAACTAAGGGAACGCGCGGACCGCCTGTTAGGCCTAGTATTGTTTTGTTTGATGATGTCAAATTATATATAATGATAAAACTTTTTTTGAATGTTAATATCTCTTAAATTGGAAGCCTTAAATTTCATATCTATAAGTTTTTGTGCTCGTGGATGATGCGGCGGTTGATTGGTGGATCGACCGCGGACCATACGTGAAGATTGGCGGATAATGTTGGATCTACCGTGGATATTATTTATGGGTTATAGGCCGACGGTCGATGGACCGATCGACCGTGGCCTTTGTGACCTTATGTGGAGAATCGATGGTAGAACGAGCAATCAACCCTGAGAAGCTGTTTTACAATAGAGGCTCACGGACGATGTGACGGTCTACCGTGAAACTTGAATGTCGATGCGTGGATCGACCACGGCTCAAGACGAACGTGACGGATGATGTGGCGGACGATGCGACGGTCGATCGCCAGTTAGAAATATAGCCGTTAAAGAGATGTTAGAGAAAACAGAAAGAGTTGTTGGGAGGCTATTTGGAGGGCTTTGGAGCTCAGCTATAAATAGGAAAAAGCAACACACTTACAAAGGACTGAGGGAATTATTTGTAAACATTGTAACAAGTTTTTGTCTTCTTCTTGAGAGCTTAATCTTTGTAAAACTACTTCAAGTTGTGAAGTAGACTTTGTGAGAGAGATCCAACAGTGGTTGGGAGAGATTATAAGGTTGCCAAACACCCGTAAGTTTTGTGGAAATCTTGTAAGAGGTATTTGATGAGTCAGTAAATATTCATAATTAAACCCCTTAATTTACCTTTGTTAGGCCGAGAGTGTTTGTATTTAATAGTTTGTTAGTTGATTTCAGGTTTAATCATGATTTGAGAAGAAATTTCAGAAATTCGGCTAAAAATATGAATTTATGTGATAAAGGCTGCTTCATCGCCTGTCAGGAGAATATTCTCCATACATTCTGTATAAGTCCAAATATTCTGAAAATTTAGTACGTGATAGAAGGCTTCAAGAGCTACAACTTTCATGTTGGATATTATGCGAGACTCATTATGGATGGATACCAGTTTCAAGAAGATAAAGATACATAGATGTTGAAAAACTGGTCCGTCGACGTTTAGATGAATATTCGTCAAATATTGCAGAGAAGACTGCCAGAATTAATTCAGGAAATCCGAGTTGTAATTGAAGTCCAACTCAACTCAAACTTTAATTTCAGGAGTTCTTTTATAAATAGGGTTATTGATCTTAAAATAATCATTTTTTTGACAATCTTTGGAAAAGGAAAGAGAAGACAGTGAGGATACGGATGGTCACAACTTCCTATCCCAACCAGATGGCTTTCATCCATAAGATGAGTGGCTAACTTCTTGTTTTTAGAAATCTCATGAAACCCTAGTGTAGTTTTGGTCTTTCTTTAGTTTGATTCTTTTAAACTTCTCGATGCATGATCTCATAAATATGGTTTTATTGTTAATAGAGTTGAAGGAACAGAGTTCCCTTGATGTAGTTTCCGTCATACATGATTTTTGTAATTGATTATAGAGATTTATGAGATGGTTTTCATGAAGTTATTGGTTTGCCTTTGAGATAAGCTATGCTACGCGAAGATAGGTTGTGCCAAGGTCATTAGGAGTAGTATAATTTAATATAATGATAGGACCAAAGACAATCTATGCCAAGCAAATATAGGATATGCCGTTGGGAACATTAACTTTATTTTTGGGATTCATGTGAGCTTGTAGTCATATGATCCATAATGTTGAGAGAAGGGAATAAGATGATAACTAGAGAAAACTAATAATGAAACTAGGACAGATTGAGTAATTCCTAAGTAACTACTCCATTGATTCGAATTGATCAATCTTTTATTTTTTTTCTTTATTAGTTTAGATAACTCTATTCTATATTTGCTTATTTTCCTTAGTTTTAGGGTTTCGAGAATTGATTTCAGTTTCCAACATTTTCCTGTGGATCGACTTCCGACTTGACCGCTATTCTACCTAGTAGTGTAGTGATTGAATAAGGATTATAAATTTAATATTTTATTGAGTTTGCAATGTTTTAACGACACGTTCGCAACACCTCAATTTTTGACGCCGTTGCCGGGGATCTCCACTATTAACTAATTGATTTTCTCATAACTTGTTTTCTTTTCTTAGTTAGGTTTTTATCTTTATTATTTTTCATTTTCTTTATTTTACACTTTTTAGGAATTTTCTGACAATTGTTTGGAATTTTTGCAACATTGGAACGGATTTTGTTTGAAGAAAAACAACTCGCCAGCCGCCTAGAACGACTGGTCGAACTTGAATCTGATCGGTCAAACTACGTCATCTGCGTTGAATTAGACTTTGAGTGAAGGAGCTTGCATCCTGGAGCGACCAATCAAAACTGAAACCGACCGGTCGGTACTGCGCAGACAGGTAAGTAATTTCGCTTCAAAACTTTTCGTTTCAATTGTTGTTTTCCGGGTTTTGTCCTCTCCTCTGGATATTCTGTTTTCTTTTTCTCATTTTGTGCGTGATCTTGCATCCATGGCAGACGATCCCTAAATACCCCGCTGGAACCTTTGGATCTAGAACTAGAAACCACACTCCGAAAAGCTAGAGCCTTTGGTGAAAAATCTTTGAGTAATTATCAGGAGGCTTTGAGTAACTTACAATCTATTCACAAGACCTTTGTCACCACGGCTGAAAACGAGGGACATGTCATCGATCCTAATGCTAATTTTGAAAGGAGAGGTAATAATAATAACAATGGGGGGTACAATGTGTTCTTTTGAGAAAGCACTTCTTGCCCACTGCCTACACTTACATTCCTTCCATTGATTCTCCCGCAATCACAGCCTCAAATTATGAGATTAGACCACAAACGATTCAAATGTTACCTCACTTTCATGGTCTAAGTAATGAGGACCCATATGAGCACATTCACAATTTCATCGATACTATCACTACAGTAAAATTGGAGAACTTTAATGATGATGCCTTTAAGTTAAAACTTTTCCCCTTCTCTTTGAAAGATAAAACTAAACACCAACTTCAATGTTTACCTCCACGCTCAATCACAACTTGGGACCAACTTCAGCAAGAGGCATTTTTAAGGAAATTCTTTTCCATAATTAAAACTGAAAAATTTCGGACTGAAATCCTTACATTTGCTTAATATGAAGATGAGTCATTCTTTGATGTCTGGGATAGATTTAAAGACCTTTTAAGAAAATGTCTTCATCATGATATTGATAAGTGGGAGTTAACTCATAAGTTTTATAGAGGCCTTAATGAAAGATTTAATACTAGGGTTGAAGCTTGTTGTGGGGGTATTCCTTTAGACAAAGATGATGATGAGCTCTGGAACATTTATGAACAAATTTTCATTGATTCTCAACAACAATACACAAACCCTAGGAGTCGGTCTACAACTAAAGGAACCTTTGAACTTTCTGGATTAGAAGCCATTACTGCCCAAATAGCACTGCTTAATAAAAGATTTGATAAATTGGAAATGAGTCAATCACCTGCACCTCTATCGTTTCAGAATCAACCTCAAACATGTGCATTATGCTCTAGCCTTGAACATCACAGTACCGACTGTCCTATGGCTCCATCATTCTCTGAATATGTTCAGGAGCAAGAAAACACGGCATATGGTTTCATTTAACCTGAGAATAATCCGTATTCAAACACATATAATCCAGGTTGACGAAATCATCCCAACTTTAATTCGAAACCACCCCAACAGTCTAATACTTTCCAAGGGCAGAGTAGTTTCTCCAGTGTCCCCACGAATAGATACCCATCTATACCTCCTGCAAATCCAAACCCAAGTTACTTTGCACAATACCAACAAACTGCACCTCCACAAGCACCCTCTGACCCGGCTTTGGACACAATCATAAGTACACTAGCCAACATGAATGCTAACATCAATGCTAGTATAAATAATATCAATACTAGCATGAATGCAAACATGGCTGAGCTCAAGACTGAGCATAGGAGCGAAATTGCTTTGATACTCCACAAAAAGTTAAGGATCCAGGCACCCCAACAATTTCTTATTGTATATGAGACTATTATATTGATGGTTCTCTTCTTGATCTTGGTGCTAGCATTAATTTACTGTCATATTCCCTATATTAGAAATTTGGGATGAATGATTTGAAACCTACAACAGTAACCCTTCAGTTAGCTAATAGGTCCCTCAAGACGTCGCGAGGTATCTTGGAGGATGTGCTGGTTAAGGTTGATAGCTTCTTTTTTTAGGTTGACTTCATTGTCTAAGACATGGAGCTAGTTGTTCTTTGCAAGAAATCCGTGTCTATTATCTTAGGTTGACCTTTCCTAGCTATGGTGAATGCTTGAATTAATTATTGTACAGGTGTTATTGATGTCTCTTTTGGCAATATAAAGAAACGTTTGAATATATTTAAGGATGCATGTTTGCCTGCAAATAATGACTACTTTGCTATTGATGTAATCGATGATTGTGTCTATATTTCTGATTCATCCTTATTTGACATTGACTTAGATATTGGACAATTTTTTGTTGATTATACTAAAACAAACTTATGCACTAAAATGTCAAAATCACTACAACAGAAACGTTCTTTAGCGGTGATTATGGGGATCTTTAGCGACCATTACAATTGGCACCCTTGGATTCACCGGCGATCACCCAATCGCCGTTAGAAGTGGGGTCGGGAAAAGGATATGGCGGCCGTTATGGCGATAGCCGGTGAATGTTCCCACAATCGCCGTTATAATTTGTTTCTTATACTGGCAATTAATAACGGCGATTCAATGGCCGGTATTGCTCGCCTCTAATGCATCGACCTCAACCTTCTAACGACATTTGTATTTGCCGCTAAATCTTCCAAAGTATAGCGGTATTTGATATTACCGCTACAAGTGCAATTATAGAGCTTGTTTAGCGGCAATTGTATACGCCACTAAAACTAGCAACATTCGGTGGCTATTGGGTTTGTCGCTAAATGTGGATACTTGTAGCGGCATTTGATATTGCCACTAGAAGCATTTTGATTTCGATTTCATTTGACAATTAAAGATCATTTTTAACGGCAATTTTAGATGCCGCTATAATTAACAACATTCAATGGCAATTGCATTCACCGCTAATAATCTTTTAATAGTCAACATTCTACTGTAAATTTATTTGACATGACAAATATAGGAAGATAAAAGCACCTGCTACTACATAGAATACAGATCTACAACCAAAAAATTGACGATTGCACTTCACAACTAATTTCCATTAACAATTTACAAGCATCTGCTACAAGTTCATATACTAACAAACCATACAACTATATCAAAACATGGTTTCCAATGTATCTTAGTCTCAAAAACATCCATAACAAGTTTCGAATCAAAAGATAGATGTTCATTAATTCTAGCAAATAAGAAAAGACATTCAGTCTCAGTCTTAGGTATCCGATCTTCAAAATCTCTCCGGTCATGAAATCGGGCCAAAAGTGCTTCACAAATTCCTTGTATACTGGAAGATAAAAAGAAAAGTTAATTGACACATGCTATGTAAATATTGTGAAACTCCAATTTTAGTGAAAGAAAAGTGAGCTAAAATCATTACCCAATCTATTAATATATAACTTGTACGTGTATGTCTCAATGAGCACTAGAGGAGTCAGAGTATTCACTCGAGGAGTCAGAGTTTTGCTGCAAATAAACAAATATCAAAACATTAGTACGAGTTATATATTTGACATAACCCAACAAGTCAAATGGTAAATGTTAAAAGACAATACTACCTGTATCCTGGGTGTTTCATTAGATCCATGATGCACAACTTGCGGAGCTATACTAGCCATCAATGTCCTCATTTTATTAAGTTTAGGTTCTACCCGCATTTGAGATTCTTTCATCACCCTCATTTCATCTTCATGACGCTTCTCAATTTCTTTTATATCTTCCCTTAGCTTATGAGCAATCTCTTCAGAAGCTGCATTATTTTCAGAATTCCTCCCCATTTCATATGCAGATGAGGCACCCCACAAACTAGTAGGAGTTGGAACAAGTCCCAATCTACGGACTTGACCGCTCCTTTCTGGTCCCATCACTTGGGAATATATATGTCACCTTGCCAAGCAACCCTTCGCTCAGATGGTTCATCAACATCTGGAGTTTGACTTAACATTTATTTCATCATTTCCTATACATATTTCAAAGTAAGAAGTCAATCATATAAATATTTAGAACAACAAAATCTTGTTTTCATTGAAGGGCGGAGCTAGGATTTTGATCTACCTTGGGCTGACAAAAGGTCAAGGCAAAAAAATCAATAAATTAAAAAATTTAACAACATCCAATTTTCGCACATAATACAACCTCTTCTCTAGGATGAGTGAACATTCACTAATATCGCCCAATCTCATTCCAGTTTTGGTCGTACAAACTACCATATGTTTTACTGACATCAAATTTGAGCTGGTCATCATCTATACACTATTCACTAGCTAATGGCCAGGACATAAGACAAATGCTTTTGGTGACCTATATGATCACACCACATAAGATTTCTCAAACGAGAAGAAATCATGCATCATGAATTCCTGGTCCTTATGGCTATAATATCAAAGCACCAACTTCAGCCAGCAAATGATAACTCAAATCAACAACATACTCCAACTCAAGTAGATATTAAGAATGGAATGACTAATAACATCCTAGCACTAATCTGCAAGCAGAGAATGCATGGATCTAATGTCTTAGAAGCTGAAGGTGTACACTAGCAAGCAATGCCCAAGCTAAATCAATTGTCATATGCTTGATTGGATAGCACACCTTCTAGGACATGAGTAAATGGAACACTTTTCTCCATCTCAAGTACCCTCACAGTTAAAAACTTGTTTGCAATAATAAGAATAAAAGTATGCTTTGAAGACATTCAGGAAAGAGCTCAACTTAAAATATAAACATGGGACACGATTAACATATGGTAGTCTAAAGTAATATTAGTCAACTAATTGGACATCAAAGACATGGAATTCAAGTACTTACAACTTTTTGGGCCGACTCATTGTCAATTGGCCTTCCATCCTTTCGCTCCTTATGAGTTTCAATGAAAAGTTGTGCTCGTGAGGGCTCTACTCCATCAATAGCCTAGTCAAAGTTTTGAACACAACATAATTAGGATACTAATATATATTAAAACTACAATCTCCTTCATAAATTTAAAACTACGTATATGTAAGTACCTTTTCATCTTGAAGACAAGCAAAACTCTTGGATCCTGCAGTATGAGGCATCTTTTGTTTTTCCCGATTTGCCTTGTTAGGGTTACTACATTTCTAGTATCGAAACAAATGAATGAGATCCATGTTAATTTGAAAGCAGTTACATTTATTGTGTAGTTAATATCATACCTTCGTTTTATCTGAATTCCAAAAATGAACAAGGGTTGTCCATTGGTCTCGCGGTATTCGATCCGGTCTATGTCTCAATACGTCATCTATATTTCCATACCGATCAAAGTATTCTGCTTTAAGATTACACTTATGATCCTTCCACTTCTTTCCAATTGATCTCAATACCCATCTTTCATCATTTTGAGGGATTGAAAACTTTGACTGCATTGTAGAATATAGATATCATTTATAACAATAAAACATGTACGAATAACAAACAAACACTAATAGTTACAAAACAAGCTAAATATTCACCTTCACAAAGTCTAGTAGTTCAACCTTGTCTTTCTTTGGGAAAAGTCTCCAATCGGGAATATGAAGGGGAGTCATACTAGGATTTCGAGCTAAGGTGCCCAAAAAACTAGCTAGCTTGCGTCCTTGTTTTTTAATTGGTTGTCCTCGACAGTTAAACTCAACCAAAATGATTTTCGTAGCAGGCTGGTTATAGATGTCAGTGAGTAGAGTTGGTCCTCGTACACGCCTTTCCACCAATGAATCTTCAAAACAAGAAAAAGAGTGAGTAACTCCATTGTTGTAGAGCAAATAATTCTCTAAATATTGAATTTAGATGACTTTTTATAAACCAAATTTAAATTTAACCTGATAAATTTTTCCGAATCTCCTTCCAAATTTTGTGACCCATTTGCATCTATTAAATTTGCATGACCTGATGGCATATCGGGCTGAATACGGGGCTCCACATGACTCCGTGATCGACTGTGACGCTCGATCGGGAGTTCTACTTGATGCATCTGCATCGGACTGCAAGTTGGGCTGAATTGTTGCTATACGTAGACCTTTTCTTGTTCTCGCCATTGCAGTCTATAAGAATTCTACGATACTCATGTAAACAACTCATTATGAACAATTCAAAATCAAAAGGCAAACAACTAGATAGGAACTATGAGACATCAAAAGGCAATTATTATACACTTTATAACTAGTGACCCAAGGTAGTAATCAAATAACATAGATAACATTGTAGCATGGGCAAATGAATTCATGCCAAGAATTTTACTATTAAAAGGTTCTAGCATGTGCCCGAAAGACATAGACAAATAAATTAACATATAAAGAAATAAACCCGTGATTTAGATAAGGAACAACATGAACAGAATAGAAAGTAAAAAGTATGAAAAGAGATGAGAAAATGAACACCGTAGCACATTCTTCCAAAATATTAAACAATCACAAAAGAGAGAACCTAAATCACCTATGGTAAACAATAGGAGCACAAAATGAATATTATAAAAAAGAAGCCATTCTTACCACGTTTTCTGATCACATATTTAACTAGCTAACTATCTGATTCACCTTCGTCTTCACCATTATTGGGTACTCCATCATCAACCAACATTCTAGCGATATCACTTCTCACCCAAACCAAATTATCTTGTTATGAGAGAAAATATTCCTCCAAGTTACAGAAAGGACGAGGCTCGCTATCCCGTTCACTCTTATACCCCTTTGAGGAGTCTCCTCTCCAATATCAAAAGTTTCTCTAGGTTTTATAGGAAGAGGAACAAACCACTCTGGCTCTTTACGATCTTGGACAAATACCACTTGTTCTGCCTGGGAAGCAAATACAAATGGCTCATCGCTCAAACGATCGCCGGTGTGTTTCAAGTGAGAAAAATTGATGAGTGTAAATCCCAATGCATCATGCTTGACTCCTCTCCCATGGGTCACATCAACCCAATCACATCTAAACAAAACAACTTTAAATTTGTCATAGTAATTCAGTTCAATAATTTCTGTCAACGAACGATAGTAGACAACATCTCCCAAGACAGGGCGTGTGTCACTAGAACTTGCATAGCTCTATGTTTTTGCAATAACCATTATGCCACTATTTTGAGTATTCATGTTAATCTCATATTCTTTGATCTGAAATCTGTAACCATTATTCACATCAAAAGCTTTAAATCTCCTTGCTAAATAATTTGGACCTCGAGCAAGAGCTCTAACATCATCTGTAATTCGGCTATCAGTTGCCTTGCAAGACTCAACCTAGAACAAAAAAGAAGTAATCTAAATTATCATTTCACTCCATTCTAGAATATAATATTGCTAATAGGATATTGATTTAGTAAAATCAGTCCTATCATTTACCTTCTCTCTAAACCATTCATGAAACTTTCATTATGTAAACGATCTATTTCGAGTTGTGTGGGTCGGCGACGCCGATTTGTCCTCTTGATTATGTTGATATCTTCCCTGTGTGTAGAGGCTCATTAGCTAATAGTTACTTAATTGTTTCTTTCATATGTTCATAACTAAAGCTTCAAGTACTAACTTTCTATAGTACTCGACTAAATCACAGATGCAATTGAAGAGCACATATCTATGAGCCTGGATCCTCATTTTTTCTTCCATCATAAATCCTTGAATGCTACCATATGGTCGTCCAATATTTGGAAAAAAGAGGATCCTTCTCTTATTTCAGATTCAACATCTGCATGATTTCTTGACGACCAATAAGATCTTATTTCAGTACCTTGAAGATACCACGAGCAAAATGCTAAACATTCATCTGCAATATATGCTTCTGCAATTGAACCTTCTGGACGTGCTCGGTTACGCACGTAAGATTTTAGTGTTGATAAGTATCTATATAACAAATGAAAAGGGAAAACAATATTAGACCATTTCATCCTTACAACATAGGTTAGTCATCTAAGCTAAGACAAATAATCAAAATGTTAGATCTTACGTCTCAACTCGATACATCCATCGATAATGTACTGGCCCGACATTTTTTGCTTCATTAGCCAAGTGAATCACTAAGGTCCTGTTTGGCTCGCCCAAATGGGAGCGAATGGGAGTGAATCCGGTGAATCCCGGAATCCGCGGATTCCGGATTCCCGGATTCCACCGTTTGGCTCGCCTGTGGATTCCGAAAAACGGAATCCGCCCGAATCCTCCATCCGGGATCCGAGCCAAACGGACCCTAAGTGTACCATAACTGTAAAGAATGAAGGCGGAAATATCCTCTCAAAGTGGCAAAGCATTTGGACAACCCTTCCTTCAAGCATCTCAAGCTCATGTACTTGAAGAGTTTTCGCACATAAGCCTTGGAAAAAGCTACAAAGCTCGATCAAGATTGAGCTAACTTTTTGAGCTAAAGTACCCCGCAATGCAAGAGGAAGAAGTTGTTGCATCAAAACATGACTGTCATGACTTTTAAGGCCTGATAATTTTCGTTGCTTGCGAATACAACGTGAGATGTTCGATGCATATCCATCTGGAAACTTCACATTCTCCAACACTTCAGAAAAGAGCTTTTTCTCGGAGGGAGCCATTGTAAAGCAAGTAGGAGGTAAGTATGTTCTTCCAGTACCTCTTTCTTGTGGCCATAGCTCTTTTCTTATGTTCATCTCTTGCAAGTCATGACGAGCATTTAAGTTATCCTTTGACTTCTTGTGAATATTCAGCAAGGTATTGACCAAATTATCACAAACATTTTTTTCTATATGCATCACATCGAGATTATGACGTATTGCATTAAACTCCCAATAGGGAAGTCTAAAAGATATACTTTTCTTTCTCCATGTGCCTTTTCTAACCCCACTGGCTTCTCCCTTCATCTTGTCGAGATTGAACTTAATGTTTTTCAATTGATCCAACACTTCTGTTCCTGTAGGTACAGAAGGTGCATGTCTCAATTATGTTGTTCCATCAAAAGAATGTGCATCGAATCGATACTTATGTCTAGAATCTAGAAAGCGCCTGTGATCCATGTAGCAAAATTTTTTACCATGTATCAATCGCCTTGAGCAAGTATCCATATTACATGAAGGACATGCAAAGAACCATATGTTCACCAACCAGACAGATTGTCGTAGGCTGAAAAATCATTTATAGTCCACATAAGAGCTGCATGCATTTGAAAAGACTCTTTAGCTGCGGCATCATATGTCTCTTCACCTACTTCCCATAGTTCAGTCAACTCCTATATAAGAGGCTGCAAGTACACATCGATATCATTTCCAAGCCCTTTTGGTCCAAGAATTAGCAATGAAAGGATAAAATACGGTTGCTTCATGCACAACCATGGTGGCAAGTTATATGGCATCAAAATAACTGGCCATGTACTGTAAGTACATTGCATGGTTCCAAATGGGTTAAAACCATCACTCGCTAGCCCCAATCGAACATTGCGTGGGTCCTTAGCAAATTCTGGATAGTGTGAGTCAAACCTCTTCCATGCCTCTGAATCAACTGGATGTCTTAAGACACCATCTTTACTGCATTCTGGCTCATGCCATCTCATTAAATTTGTTGTCTTAGATGAGATAAAAAATCGTTGATGCCTTGGTTTTAAAGGAAAATATCTTAGCACCTTTTCAGGCACTTTCTTCTTCTTTTTTGAACTTGATACATCACTAGATGAGTCATCATTTTTCCATCTAGAATCCCCACATGATGAGCAAATGTCATTTGTGGCTGTCTCTTTCCAGAATAGCATGCAATCATTAGGACAAGCATGAATTTTTTCATACCGAAGACCCAATTCTTCAATGATCTTCTTCGCTTCATTGAATGAGTTTGGCAATGTCTCACCCTCAAGTAATGCATCTTTGATTAGTTTAAGCAAGATACCAAATGACTGATTGCACCATCCAAACATGCACTTCACATGATAAAGGTGTAGTATAAAAGAAAGCTTAGTAAACTTCGCACATTCGGGATATAATTCCTTCTCGGCATCTTCCATCAACATATTCAATTTTCCAACTTGTGGATGAGAATGCTCGGTTGGTTGTTGTGCAGCAAATCCTTCTATGTTTGGCTCTACTGGACTGCTAACATCAGTTTTCATATTCGTAACTTGTGTAGATCCTCTAAAGGCATCGTGTAACAAGTCTTCGATATCATTTTCTCTACATACATCTTGTCCTAAATGGTCATCATTTGCAGGAATCGATGTAGACATTGATTCCCCGTGGCAGACCCATACTTTATACCCTGGCATAATACCATCTACCACAAGATGGTTATATACTGTGGCCCGATTTTCATGATAATGTAGCACACACTTTTGGCAAGGGCATGGCATTTTTATGCCATCAGCTTTCTTATCGAATGCATAATTTAAAAAACATTCTACTCCATCTCTATATTCCTGACCTACTCTACTACTCTCCATCCAGCTCTTAAGGTTGTTACTGTCCATGATACTTAAGAGAACTGCAAGAGAAAGTTGGTAGTTCAAGTCATGGTGACAAAACTCAATATGTACAATTCAGTCATGCATCTTTCATTATCAGGAAAAAAGCAAATTAAATAGACAAGAACCATTGTAGTTGATTCTAGCACTGGTTTGCAATTACTATACTGAACTTAGGCATTAAAACACCAAATTGGAAAGTATTATAAACTCTACGAGACCTTTCACCAAGTACTTTGGCAAACAAATCTCCAGAAAAAAAAGAATTCTTTTACTCAGCCATAAAAAGCAAAATCAAAAGGCAAGTTACCAAAAGAAGTAGAATAGTAGAATTCTTGCCGTTTGAGACAATATACAATACTAGCATTTTAGATGAACTATATTTCTGATTCAAAGAAAGTGAGACATGGTTGGAAGCATAGAGCTAGCAACATGCACCATACGTAGTAAAATTTAGTCAATTTCATAAAAGAATGATAGCTTACATGTATCATTCAATGTAGGAGTTCTTCCAATCAACTATGCTATTCACCTAAAGAAAGCAGAGAGCTAGTATCAGTAATGCTACCAATGGTTATAACATTATCGTGAATGAATGAGCACATTGATTAAACATTATAAATTAGGATCCCAACATGATAGGAAATGAGAATATATAGGTACGTGATGATGATCCATAATGTTATATTTTTATCCCTTAATATTTAGTCTCCTGTGCTTATTTGGTACCTAAATACACTCATTATTCTTATATTTTGATTTAGGATGCAATTGAAATCCTTAAGTTCGAAAAGAAGCTGAAAAGAGTATATGGATCAACTTTAAAGATTAAACTGTACCTGTTCATTAAGAATCAGATGATATGCCATATATGGTTCGAAAGCTCTTGAAGTCTAGTTTCTGGAGAATATATAGGAAGTTACGTCAATTTTAGTACCGATGGCGTAGTCTGGATGGCAGAACAGTAAATACTCTGGAAAGTCCGATCGATCCGACACCTAGAGTAGGATCGATCCGTCTATGCAGAAACCTGACAGAACGCATACTTTTCAGCTGTACACAGTCCGATCGATCCCTCTATCCATCCTACTGAGTCCGATTGATCCGACACCAATAGTCCGATCGATCCGACTCGGGCGTAGCAAGAAATTGAAGATTCCGATGAGAGGGATCGATCCGACACCCATAGTGGGATCGATCCTACTTTCCCAGTGAAGAAAATCAACGATTTTAATCTAATCCGGGGATGAAAACACTTAAGGCTATAAATATGTCTCTTTCTAGGGTTTGTGGGGGGATTCCTTGACACTTTTGGCTGCCCTTTCTACTCTTCTATATTTTTCCTAGGTTTTCTCTTGTTTATTAGAATCTTTTGATGATTGTTCTCGATGGCCCTGCGTGGCTAAATCTTGATCCTTGGTCGAGGAGACTGAAACTGTAACACCCCGGCCCTCCACTGGGCCCCGGCCCCGCGGGCTCCCGGTCCGACCAGGATTCACCCGAGGGCCCCACCCGACACAATATTGTCTGCTTTTGGCTCACCGCAGAAATCGAGAAAAACTTCCCAGTAGGTCACCCATCTCGGGACCGCTCCAAGGCAAGCACGCTTAACCTTGGAGTTTTCTGGCGGATCACTGCCAGCACGGCTTTAAAACGCGTTGTGTCTATTAAGGGCTTACTATATACTTATATCGAACCCCGAACCATACCCAGGCGTTGTGGGATTGCTTACTCGGCTTCCCGATTCAGCCCCTCCCTCTAGGCGCAGGCATCTTGTCCCACGGTAGACCCAGCGGGCCTCACAGAAACCTCGGAATCAATGAAACTTTGAGATCTAATCTATTTTTATTGTTCAGTTTATACTTGAGTATTGGATGTTCTTCTGTGATTAGATGTTCATGGTTGTCTTGTCTAATTGCTAGGAGGCCTACTAGTTTATTATTCCTGGTGATCTACTCCTAGGTTGGATATCAAATCCGTAATTGTTTGATCTCTCTAATCTGCGAAGCAACTGAGATCTATTGATTTACTGCGTTTCAGAGATTAATAGATCTTAGGAAGAATATTCGACTAGATTAAATACAACCGCTTGTGCTTGTGTTGTTTAGCTTCATCGATCTCCCTATTCTTAACGCTGCTACTAGATGAAATCTACAGCGCTTTTCTTAGGTTGTTTACTAGTTAGGATTAATTGGATCGCTTGTTTCTAATTAACTATGATTGAGGAGAGATTCGAATTTAATTCGAACGGTGAATATTCATGGTATGAATTGATTGATACTTGCATCAATGATCAGTTGTTGGATTCCGATGGTGGATGTTGACTCAGACCAACGTTTGTTCTCTTGATTTAATTCAATTCTTGGCTTTAGATTATTTCTTTACTGCTTTCTTCACATTTAAAACCCCCCCCCCCCCATCTTTGTTCACTAAGCACAAAACTAGGCTAAAGACTTTTCGTGGGATCGACTCGTACTCGCATTACTACATTTATCTTAAGGAGTATTAGTTTTATTTTTGAGTGCCTGCGACAGCACATCAAATTTTGGCGCCGTTGCCGGGGAGTGATTCTAGTTGATTTTTGTACTTATAGTGATCTTTATTTTCATAAAAAAAAAAGTTTACTTCGTTTATTAGTACTTTAGCATAGAATTTTTATTTATCTTCATTACTCTAGACCGTTTCTTAATTTATTTTTCTTGGTTTATTAGAGTCTTCTTAACTGTTTATGAGTATAACTCGATCGTTCAATCAAGGAAAATTGTAGTACGATCCAGAGATAGAAAGAACTTTACACAAGTTAAGGAGGGAAGCTCAGATAAATTTTGAGGAGGATGATTTGGCTCTCGACCATCTATTTGGTAGCGATTCTGAATTAGAAGAGGAAGTCATGGCCAGAAATCGAACTTTGAAAGAATGTGCAGCCCCAGATGTGAATCAACAACCCTTATGCATTACATTCCCTACTTTGGATGTTGCTACTACTTTTGAATTGAAATCTGGACTAATACATCTCTTACCCACTTTTCATGGACTTGCAGGTGAAGATCCTCACAAGCATTTAAACGAGCTTCATGTTGTGTGCACAAGTATGAAACCCATGGGGGTGACTGAAGATCAAATCAAATTGAGAGCATTCTCGTTTTCTTTGAAGGATTCGGCTAGGGATTGGATTTATTTTTTACCCTCTGGGAGTATTACCACATAGAATGAGATGAAGAGATTGTTTTTGGAGAAATATTTTCCAGCCTCAAGAGTGGCCAACATTAGAAAAGAGATCTGTGGTGTAAGGCAACATAACGGAGAATCTCTACATGAGTATTGGGAACGTTTTAAGAAACTATGTGTAAGCTGTCCCCATCATCAAATTAGTGAGCAATTACTTATCCAATATTTTTATGAGGGCTTACTAATGATCGCTCACAAACGTTGTCGTTAAAACGTTGTAACCTCAATCAAACCTTAAATTTATATCCTTATTCAATCACTAATACTACTACGTAGACTAGTGGTGAAATCCGGAGTCGATGCACAGGGAAAATGATGGAAACTGAAATCAATACTCAAAACTCGAAATCCTATGCGGAATAATCAGAATTGAATGTAAAATTATCTAATAATTACCTAAGAAAGCAAGTAAAGTGATCAGGATTTGAACCAAGTTATGAATTACTTAGGAATTACTCAATCCACCCTAGCTTCACCTTCAATCTCCTCTAGTTATCCTCTTGCTCACTTCTCTCAACATTATGGATCATATGGCTACAAGCTCACATGAATCCCTAAAATAAGATTTATGTTCCTAACGGCATAGCCTATCTTTCTTGGCATAGGTTGTCTTCGATCCTACGATTACTTTAAGTTATACTACTCTTAATGACCTTGGCACAACCTATCCTACCTTAGCATAGCCTATCTCAAAAGCAAACCATAAATCACATGAAAACCATCTCATAAATCTGTATAAACAATCACAGAAAGCTTATACGACTGAAAATACTTCAAAGGAACTCTGTTCCATCAAATCTCTAATCATTAAAACCATATTTATAAGATCATGTTGAGAAGAAGTTTACAAGAATCAAACCAAAGAAAATCGAAAGCTACACTTGGGTTTCATGATATCCCTAAGTTTAGAATTAGTTACTCATCTTCTGGGAAAGATCCATAGGTGTTGGGAAGGAAGCCGTCGATCCCCGCGAAAAGATCTCCATCTTCAAAACCCTAGCCTGCTCCTTCAAAAGTGGTCCAAAAGATCCTTATTTTCGACTGGAATTACCACCTTATGTATTAGAAACCCTAAACCCCGGAATTAGGAGTTATATTTGGACTTAAACTCTAATTTCCCTAAATTCCGGGTTGCTGACGTCATCGGAGCGATCGATCGGACTCAAATCCGATCCATCGCACTGCTCAATCATTTGCCACATCATCAGTTTCCTTATTCTCCAATTTCTACTCGAAATTCTGATTTGTAGTCAATTCTGAAGCTAATTTGTACGGAATCTGGGAAAGTCTTCAGCAGGAAAGTTCTAGATCTAGAAGTTGTCTATCGTCTTCAAAATATTTCATAATATTCTAATTTATATAGAATATTTGGAGAATATTCTCTTCAGCATCGACGGAGCAGCTTTCCAGTTTGTAAATCTTCATCTATTCTTCAAACTGTCATCATACCACCAGGAATCTCGCAATGTGTCCAACAGTAACATTGTAGATCTCTGAGTCTTCTACAATTTCCTAAAGTTTCAGAATATTTGGAGTTTCAGAGAATATCTGGCGAATATTTTCCCAATGGTCGACGAAGCTATATTTTTCTTCATTTTAGTCGAATTTCTTGTATTTCTTCTCAAACCATGATTAAACCTGAAATCAACTAACAAACTATTAAATACAACTACTCTAGGCCTAACAAAGGTAATTTAAGGGGTTTAATTAGGAATAATTAGTGACTTATCAACTAACCAATGACAGGAGTATGATTGATGCCGCTAGTGGAGGAGCTTTGGTGGATAAAACTCCTGAAGCCGCGAGGAACTTGATTGCAAATATGGCGGCTAATTCTCAAGAATTTAATACTAGGCTTGATTCTTGTTCAAAACATGTTAATGAGGAAAATGTTTCTTCTCTTGAACAACAGATTGCAAGTCTAACTTCTCTTGTTCGTCAATTGGATGTAGGTAATATGCAAACAACGAAGGTTTGCGGGATTTGTTCGGTGGCAGGACATCTAACCGATATGTGCCCAACTCTTCAAGAGGAACCCATTGAACAAGTAAATGCAGCGGGGAGTTTCCCTGGACTATCGAAAAGGAAGTATGATCCATATTCAGACAAGTATAATCCGGGATGGAGGGATCACCACAATCTCAACTATGGAAATCCACAAGTAAATCAGCCCACAACTCAATTTCGTCCAACAGGCCAGCAGTATCAGCAATATAGACCGTCATACCCTCCGAGACCACAACCAAACCCAACTTCTAATTCTGGTATGTCTTTAGAAGATATAGTTAAATCTCTTGCTACTAATACTTTGCAATTTCAACAGAAGACGAAGGCTAGTGTCCAAGGTTTGGAACATCAGGTGGGTCAGATGGCGACTGCAATTAGCAAGCTAGAGGCGCAAAGTTCGGGAAAATTACCCTCTCAAATGGTAATAAATCCAAGAGAGAATGCAAGTGCAATCATTTTGAGAAGTGGTAAAGAGGTTGAGACCCCAGTAAAGGAAATTCCTGCATCGTCACTGCAAGGAAAAGAGCAAGATATTGTCGCGGACAAAATCTTTCCCGTTGAGGATGACGTACCTAAGCGTAAGTTTCCACCTCTTTCTAATTATAAACCAGTGCCTCCTTTTCCTTAGGCTTTAACAGAATCAAGAAGATATGAGAAAAATTCATATCTATATGAGACTTTTCGCCGATGCGAGGTAAATATTCCACTCTTAGATGCTATTAAACAACTACCTCGTTATGCTAAATTCTTGAAAGAATTGTGTACAATTAAGAGGAAGCAGAAACTTAAAGGATGTGAGAAGGTGAAAGTAGGGGAAAATGTTTTTGCAATTATTCAAAGAAAAATTCCTACAAAGTGTAGAGATCCAGGTATGTTTACTTTCCCATGTACAATTGGTAACACCAAATTTGAAAGAGCCATGTTAGATTTGGAAGCTTCTATCAATGTCATGCCATATTCTATATATTCTTCTTTAAAACTTGGATCTTTGAATGAAACTGGTGTTGTGATTCAATTGGCTGACAGATCTAACGCCTATCCTAAAGGTGTAGTTGAAGATATTCTAGTGCAAGTCAATGATTTAGTTTTCCCTGCTAATTTTTATGTGCTTGATATGGAGAATGATGATCATACTACTCCTATTTTGTTGGGAAGACCATTCTTAAAGACATCAAATACTAAGATAGATATGTGTAGTGGTACACTCACCATGGAATTTGACGGTAAAATTCTTAAGTTTGAAATATATGATGCCAAGAAGTATCCTACTAATGATTGTCATGTTTATTCTATTGATGTGAGGGAATTGGAAGTTGCGGTTGGAGATGCTTCGAGGGAGTCTCTACAGAAGGTAGATGAAGAAGCTGTCCAGCCATGTCCAGTCGACCGCGAGAAAGATTCGGTCGACCGCCGAGAATACCAGGAACACTTATTCGACGAACCTCCTCCGACTGAAGTTGAAAGCATTCCTATTACGTCACGAGGTATATTTCCTGTGACTATTTCATCTTCATTAGTGGTTAAAAAGGAGATGACCATAGTAGATATTTTCATATCTCGACGGATTTATTTTCGATCATGTGATCTTGACATCCTTGACAATCCGAATGACGACATTCTTAATAGGTCAATGGATGATTCGATTATAGTTGAGCATAATGTTAATGCCTTTATTCGTGATCACCATGATGAGCTGTATTTCAGTTTAAGAGATCTAGCGATCTTGTTTACTAGTGTTAGTATGGAAAAGTTAACTCTCATTTTTGAAAAATACCACTTGGATTTATATGCTAAATTAACCTTGGTGGCACTATTGAGGTTAAATATTCAGAATTTGGCACCCAGGGATTTTGCATCCCATTGTGCTATAGAACGTCCACCGAGGGCACGATTTAAAAATCTCTATATTGTAGAGTGGTTTAGTTGGCTTTATTTGCTTTATTGTGTGCTTGAGCGTGCTTGAATTATTTTTAGGTTGTGTGCTTGCATGTTGCTTTTGTTTTTGCTTTGCTTTGCTTTTGTTTTTAAGTGATCGAGCATTTCCTATCATACCTGAAGAATTCGCCCAGCCATGGTGGTCATGGAAATTCAAAGTTTGGCAACTCCCACAGTATTCAAGGAAGAAGCATGAATTCGAGCCAATGACAATAAACAAAGGCGCTGCTCGGGAGGCAATCCAAGGGGAGTTTGTTCCTTTCTTTTTATTTTCGCATTTCCATTTTAGTTTTTTTTTACCTTTCTTTGCATTCCACCTTACATTGGGGACAATGTCAGTTTCAAGTGTGGGGGAGGAGATCTAGGAGATCTAGGTTGCATTTGCCATGAGCAAGAATTAGTTAAGCTTGACATATTCATAACATGATTGAATGACTAATTTTGCGACTTAGAATTAATTAGTTGAGTTATTTTCTTTGAGATGGTAGTGACTAAATGAGTAGATAAAAGCTGGTGAGATTTTGAGCCTTTAAACTGACACATTCATATCAGTCTCACTAATTTCTTTCAAGAGAGATATTCTTCCATAGATTTATTTCTCTAGAACTTGCTTTGATTCTATTCGAGGTCACATTTACACATGTATAGATGAACATGATTAAGGCCATTTTTGTTTTAAGCTACATAAGCCAAATAGCCTACCTTGTGATTAATTTTTCCTTTTGCTAAACCCCTTTGAGCTTTATTGACTTCATTGTTAACCCACATTACAAGCTTTAAACCTGAAAAATAATGGCAATACCCAAGTCATAGGACTAGTGGAGCATTGATCATCATTATGACATGTATGGGTGCAAAAGTTCAAGTGTGGGGGTGTTTGGATTTGTGGTATGGCTATATTTGAAAAAGAAAAAAAAAGGAAAAGAAAGAAAAAAGAAAGTGAAGGAGGAAACTGTTTCTCATGTTACAATATGTGTTTATGAATCCTCCCAATAGTTCTGTATGATTTCTACAAAAGTTGAAAGTTCTTGCAAAAGATTGTTCCATGTTTCGGTTAAAAAGTATTCCTTTAAACAATCTCTTTGCCAATGTGGTAATGTTATATGGTTTGAGTACTTTAAAGCCAAGTTGAAGAAAGTTGTTGAATGGAGTGATTGGTTGTACATGTCTTATTGATGCATTTTTGCTCCATTAGTTCCATTGGCTTTTGAGCTACATTCCCAAATATTTCCACCTTAATCCTGGACCCCATTACAACCTTTTGAAGTCCTTATGATTTGTGTTATGCATGTGATTCTAGTGGTGGAGAATGAGAAGATATGCAAGCTTATGGTAGATCATTTTCATTGGAATGAATTTGAGTGAAATACATACCCTTCAAACACATGAGAGTTGAGTGTTAACTTCCGTGAGGGTCTACTTATTTAGTATGCTCCATATTCAAGTGAAAATGCTTACTAATTGACTTTCAAGTTGTCTAAAAATGTTTGTTCATGATATGTTATGAGTTGTGAAGAGTTTGACTGTTCTTTGTTGATGGCGTTGCAACCTTGATATGTTGAGTAGAGTGAATTTTAGTTTTGCCTGAGGACGAGCAAAAGCTAAGTGTGGGGGAATTTGATAATGATGCATAATGTTATATTTTTATCCCTTAATATTTAGTCTCCTGTGCTTATTTGGTACCTAAATACACTCATTATTCTTATATTTTGATTTAGGATGCAATTGAAGTCCTTAAGTTCGAAAAGAAGCTGAAAAGAGTATATGGATCAAATTTAAAGATTCAACTGAACCTGCTCATGAATAACCAGATAACGTGCCATATATGGTTGGAAAGCTCTTCAAGTCTAGTTTTTGGAGAATTTTACCATTCATGATTCCGAGGTTCCGAAAGGAAGTTACATCAATTTTAGTACCGATGGCGCAGTCTGGATGGCTGAACAGTAAATACTCTGGAAAGTCCGATCGATCCGACACCTAGAGTAGGATCGATTCGTCTATGCAGAAACCTGACAGAACACATACTTTTCAGCTGTACACTGTCCGATCGATCCCTCTATTTATCCTACTGAGTCCGATCGATCCGACTCGGGCGTAGCCAGAAATTGAAGATTCCGATGAGAGGGATCGATCCGACACCCATAGTGGGATCGATCCTACTTTCCCAGTGAAGAAAATCAACGGTTTTGATCTAATCCGGGAATGGATACACTTAAGGCCATAAATAGGACTCTTTCTAGGGTTTCTGGGGGGATTCCTAGACACTTTTGGCTGCTCTTTCTACTCTTTTATATTTTTCCTAGGTTTTCTCTTGTTTATTAGAATCTTTTGATGATTGTTCTCGATGGCCCTGCGTGGCTAAATCTTGATCCTTGGTCGAGGAGACTGAAACCTCGGAATCAATGAAACTGTGAGATCTAATCTATTTTTATTGTTTTGTTTATACTTGAGTATTGGATGTTCTTTTGTGATTAGATGTTCATGGTTGTCTTGTCTAATTGCTAGGAGGCCAACTAGTTTATTATTCTTGGTGATCTAATGCTAGGTTGGATATCAAATCTGTAATTGTTTGATCCCTCTAATCTGCGAAGCAATTGAGATCTATTGATTTACTGCGTTTTAGAGATTAATAGATCTTAGGAAGAATATTCGACTAGAGTAAATGCAACCACTTGTGCTTGTGTTGTTTAGGTTAATCGATCTGTTTTCAATAACGTTCTTTCGCGCTAAAGACGTATGGCCAAAAGGGTATGCATGTCAGAAAGGGATGGCGCATTAAATGCGGAATATCAAAAGATATAGATAGAGAAGGAAAACGAAAAGGCGATTCTGTTTCCCAAAGAATGACCATCATTAACCTTAAGTGGTTAACAAGCAAGCTGTCAAATCGCATCAGATGCGGTCATCTCGTCATAATTTCAAACTCCTCGATTACCGCATGGGGGGCAAAATGTTAGCCAATATAAGGGCTAACCAATCAATGATTAACATATCAGCATAATAAATATGACCGACAGACTTTCAAACCCAATTGAGCGATATCGCTCAGAGAAAAGATCATCACCCTAAGAATGATATCTCTCAGAGAAGTTCATCGTCCAAAGAGAAGAATCATCAATCAAGAATGATGATTGTTTCCACATAAAGAAACCATCAATCAAGAGCGATGATGATTTAAGACCGATAACATTGTTGACTAAGAACGATGATCTTCCTTACACAAGAAGTTTATCGACCAACAGCGATCACAAGTTATCGCCCAAAGACATGGTCCATTCATAGACAGCAAGATGTCAGCTTTGGACAATGAAGAAATGAAATAAGAGAGAACACCAATTAAGGAAGATGATGTTACATACACAAGCTCACCAACCCGACGCAACCGTCATCGGCCAGAAGCTTATCGCCCAGACGCAATCGTCATTGGCCAAAACATGATAATGAAGAAACGAGGAAATATCAGAGAACATAGGACACACGACAATTCAATAGTGAAAGAGGGAAGATCGTGGAGAACGTACTCAGCAGAAGTTATCCAACTGCTCTAGTATAAATAATCTTCTTCTTTCACCATATAATCCCTCTCGCAAACCAAACACAGAGCCTGCGTGCATGAATTTCTTTCTGTCCTTTCATTATGTTTACTGTTCATGTAAGTTGATTTCTTTAATGCAATGGCATCGTTTCTTTAATGACTAGTTATTTATTCTTGTTTTAAATGGTTTAGACTACTGTTTTAGATGAATAATATAGGTTTAGATAGTTCTGTTTCTTTATTCATTACTTAGAACTTCATTTAATGTATTTCATTAGATTAATTTAAATATTAGGAGTCTTTATTTCTTAGATTAGATTAAGTTAATGAATAGATTTCAATACGTTTTCCCTGGATTTAGTAATTTAGGTTGATATTTAATATTTTCTTTAAATAGTTTCGTAATCTTAAATAATTTAAGGCTTTCTGTAAGTTAATTTAGATTATTTTAAGTTGATCCTAATAATTAGTTTTAATTAGATTATAAAATTAGGTCTAATCTAGGTTTCCATTTAACTTGACATCTCTGATTCGAACGTCGTTTGAAGGAGTAGAACTTAACTACAATCATCTGATACTTAAGTGTAGAATAGATTTTAACCTTGACTATTTGACCGGTCAACGGTTAGATTTCCGTTCTAACAGTAGTATAATTTAATGTAATCATAGGACCAAAGACAATCTATGCCAAGTAAATATAGGCTATGCCGTTGTGAACATTAACTTTATTTTTAGGATTCATGTGAGCTTGTAGCCATATGATCCATAATGTTGAGAGAAGAAAATAATATTATAACTAGAGAAGACTAATAATGAAATTAGGGCGGATTGAGTAATTCCTAAGTAACTACTCCATTGATTCGAATTGATCAACCTTTTATTTCTTTTCTTTATTAGTTTAGATAACTGTTTTCTATCTTCGATTCTTTTCCTTAGTTTTAGGGTTTCGAGAATTGATTTCAGTTTCTAACATTTTCCCTATGGATCGACTCCCAATTTCACCGTTGTTCTACCTAATAGTGTAGTGATTGAATAAGGATTATAAATTTAATATTTGATTGAGTTTGCAATGTTTTAATGACACGTTCGCAACACATCAATCTTGCAAGTAGTGGAACCCCAAGGAGGACCATCGGGTGAAATGGACGTAGGCATAGTTGGCCGAACCACTATAAAAATATGACACAATCACTCTAACTCATCTTTTATCCTTTTATTTACTTCCTTTATTTTATACTCTATTCATTTACAAGCATATGGTTTTCTTAGACACGTCTTCTCTAGGTTTCCATAATTGATTTTCTTTTATAAGGCCTAAGATCAACCCCCTCTTAGACCTTTACCATCTTCTACCATGCATCCTCCACCACCACCATTTTTCCGCCACCTCCTCGCCAGTCACGTATGCATGAAAACCGGTCACATGCGTGTCACGTGACCCGTTTTCTGTGACTCATTCTAACGATGTTTTTGATGACCTGGACTAAATTGCCAGGTTTTGAAACTATAGGGCGGTTTTATGTGATTTTGGAAGATGATGGTACTAGAATGTTAATCTATGAAACTATAGGGTATCAAAGTGTAATTTGGCCGATCACGGGCATGTTACGTAACCGGTTTTCAATGACTCATCCTGACGGCGTTTGACGACCCTTACTAAATTGCTAGGTTTCGAAAATATAGGGTAGTTTTATAAGATTTTGGAAGATAAGTGTATTAGAATGCTAATTCATTAAAGGGTAAAAATCATTTTGGTCCCCTCTAGTTTCAGGGTTTTGCATTTTAAACCATGTGTTTCAAAACATAACAAAACAGACACTGTAGTTATAATAATTTCACTTTAAACTCAAATTTAGTAACGGCCGTTTGTTGAAACACATGGTTTAAAATGAAAGGGAAAATATCATTTTGGTCCCCTCTAGTTTCAGGGTTCTTCATTTTAAACCCTATGGTTACAATAATTTCATTTTAAACCCAAATTTAGTAACAGCTATTACGGACTTAACGCCAAACGCTCATCTCGTCGTCAACCTCGCCGCCAGCTCATTCGCCGCCCCATTACAATCATAGTTGTCAAAGCAAGCATCCCATGCATGGACCAGCTGGGTGAAGAGCATATTGACCACAGAGAGGGACGGCGGGTACTTGATAAGTGCATGAAAGTGCACTCTGAACAGTCTTATAACCATCTCAATTGCTAAATTATTATCCTTTATTAACATATTTATTACTATTTTTATATCTATGTGTTGCTTCACAAAGTTGTTTGGAAAATGCAGGAAAAAGGAGAAAAGAAGCTGAATAGATTACATGGATCAACTTGAAAGATTAAACTATACCTGCTCATGAAGAACCAGAGGATGTACCATATATGGTTGGAAAGGTCTTGAAGTCTAGTTTCGGGAGAATTTTACGGTTCGTGATTTGGAGTTTCACAGAGCAAGTTACAACACTTTTTGGACAAGTGCGCAGTGCTGAATGAATAGTGACGGTCGACCGCCAAATCTCACGGTCGACCGTCGCGCTCAAAAATTCCCCCGATCGACCGTCGCATCGACCGTCACTTGCAAAAATTCCCACGGTCGACCATGGCATCATCCGTGGCATCGACCGTCAGCCTCTGTCAAGCAAAACACTTCTCAGGGTCGATGCGAAGATCGACCGTCGCTCTTCCGAATTATTATGTACAGTTGACGGTCGACCGTGAGGTCGATGCGAAGATCGACCGTCGCTCTTCCGAATTATTATGTACAGTTGACGGTCGACCGTGAGATCTCACGGTCGACCGCCAGATCAGCAGGGAGCGTATAATGGACCCGGATCTAACCCGAATTTAGGCCTATAAATACAATACTTAGGGTTATCAAAGGGGATCTTTTGGAGGACTTTTCGGGAGCATCTGGAGGAGAGGAAGCCACGTTAGGGTTTTGTTTTCTTCGTCTTTCTTTCTTTATTTTTCTTTGAACACTTTTGTCATCTTCATGATGAACATGAGTGGCTAGTTTTTTTTCTAAGGTACCGATGTAGCCCTAACTGAATCATTCTATGTTATTGAATCATGATTATTTAATCAGTTTATTTTCCTTGTTTCATTCATTATTATAACTGAGATCTTAAATACCTTTATCTGGCCAATAAAAGTATTATAGATTGTTTTATGTGAGATTGGGCGAGGGTTCATTCCCTAATATTGCAGGATCTATGAATGAATGAGTTTATGTCAAGGCCGGGTTCAAGCTAAGACAACTCTTGGTTCATGATAGTTCTTCAGAGCTTAATGGATTCTTGGTTAACGCTTAGTTATGGGTTCATTAGCTAGGGTTAATTGAGGGTAATTGGTGAAGACCGCGATCAAACGGATCATCATACCGGAAGAACGAGGCCTTGGAATTAAACTGAGATCTTGATTGATTCAATGCATAGGATGAGGATGTTATGGTGAAATCGGAACCTCAGTATTCATCCATCATATTCCCATCGTTTACTTATTTCGTTATTAGATCATCTATTTTCGAGACTTCATATTTCTTATTTTCCCTTCCTTATTTTCTTTCTTTTCTGTTCTTTAGCGTTTTACCCTTATAATCTCTACAAATCTCTGTGGGTACGATACTTGTCTTGCTACTATACTGATTGCACCGATTCGTATACTTGCGAGATATAAAATTTATTCATCAGTACTCGAGGATGCGTTGGAGGCGGAGCAGCGTCTTGGTTTGCGACGGAGAGAGCTGGGAAGAGCTTGCATGGGTGGTGGCGGCAATCTGTAGGAGTAGAAGGTCACCAATGTGAAGGAAGAGATTAGAGTAATGGCCTCTTGGGTCGTCTAAAAATCCCATCTTGGTTCGCCTAAGATCTCAGCATGTCATAAAAGATCAAGAGGTGGGGTGCCCGGGCGGTCTGGCGGCAGGAAGCTGCATGCGACTAGAGGGAGATAAGTGAGGGAAGAGAGAGAACAGAATAAACCAGTCAACATTGGGTCAAAGCCAGTTTGACATTAAGTCTGTAACATCCGTTACTAAATTTGGGTTTAAAGTGAAATTATAGTAACCACAGGGTCTGTTTTGTTACGTTTTGAAACACAGGGTTTAAATTGAAATTATTATAACTATAGGGTTTAAAATGAAAAACCCTGAAACTAGAGGGGGATCAAAATGATATTTTTCCAAAATAAATTTTTCACAGTCATTAAGTCAAGAAATGGTCGTCAGTAATTTGGATTTTAAGTGAAATTATTGTAATTACAGGGTCTGTTTTGTTACGTTTTGAAACACAGGGTTTAAACTGAAAAATCCTGAAACTAGAAGGGACCAAAATGATTTTTACCCTTCATTAAACTATATGGTATTCAAGTGTAATTCGGCCAAATAAAAAACTATGGGTAAATTACCATTTATTACCCTAAAGTTTAATCAAAATAATAATTAAGGCCCTATGCTTCTAATTTTAACAAATAAAACCGTTGACCTCTTAAAACTTTTCAATTCGAGACAAGCCCTAACGTCCGCGGTGCATCCTAACGGTTACTTGTCACGTGCCTATCAGGTTACAAGTATCTAAGGCTGCTTGCTCCTCTCTCCTCCACCTCGCTCCAGATGTCCGGTTGCAACGTCTCTCTAGGCAATGGACCCGGATGCAGCCATGGCCATCGTGCCTGATACCCTTACTACCATAAAGACCACCACCACCTTGGATTTGGTACATCACCGGGCTACACTCCGGCTCGCCACCGAATCGAAAGACGAACTGGAGATCCGGCTCTGCCCGGACCACCATGTACAACCGAGTCAGTCCAACCCAGCTGACCCGGCCACTCTAAGCCACCACCAGCTACGCCGCCGCAGCGCCCAGATCCAGCACCACCCATACTCGCGCCAACAATCGGCTGGAGCTAACCCCGCACATGCTCCTAGTCCGCGCAGCGTAAACAGACACCGTGAGAGCCGCCGGACACCCCTCGAGTCGCTGCAGCGCCGTCGGGTCGAGGCTGAACACCACCGGGGGGTTCTGGGAGTAGGAAGCGGCGGCGGACGTCGTCTCTGTCATAGGCGGTTCGTCGGAGGAGGAGGCTAAGGGGAGAGGGGTGGTTTGGGTTGCCGAGGGGCATGCTAGGAGTGCCAGTGAACAGAAGCACGGGCTGGTGGAGGGGTGGACGCCGCTGCCGACGGGTTTCAACACCACACCGGCAGCTTCACTGTAATGATTCCACGATAACCCGCACGAACGGGCACGGATCCATCTCTTGAAAATATCTCTGTGAGTCTTCCTATCTCTGCAGAGCTCTCTCTCAGGTTCTCTTTATATGTAGCAAAGTATATATAAACAAAGAGAGTGAGGAGTTTAAGAGGTATTGTGGGAAGAGTGGAGATGGAGATGGAGAAGGGTCTCGTGGCCGGCCTCTTCTATCTGGTGGGTCACAAATAATCCCCTAGCATCGATATCTCTCACATCTCAAAAAAAGAAAATATAAACAATGGGTTTCTTTGCAGCCCGCCAGATAGGAGAGGAGTTTAGAGGGTATTATGAGAAGAGGAGAGATGGAGAAACTTGTGTGACGGTCACGTGACAAGCAGTCCTTAGGATAGACGACAGACGTTGTTAGTCATAAATATAATCATTTGAGCAATTAACAAGATCAATGATAATCTCGTAAATATTGTCAATCAGTCAAAATATACTTCAATATTGATACAGCTGAAGTATTTTGGCCATAACTTTTACATGAAGTGTCCACATTGTGCGATTCTTGAATCATGGGAAAGAGCACAAAAAGATCTACAACTTTGCTGTTGAAGAGATCTTCAGATTCCATCGTTTATTATGTCAAATCGACAGTCGAAGTGTCAGTGGCAAAATAGTAAATAATGGCCGATAATCCAAATGTCATCGCCCAAAAGATGGCCGATGTCATCACCCATTTCTCTATCGGCCAAAACCCATCGGCCATATTTTGACTGATTACTTTAATAAGACATCGATGTGTTTCGACCATTTTGACGATAACGTTCTCATACGATATCCAAATGAGTTGGTTTTTTGACCGATGGAAAGATAATTCGAAGACCTACAACTTTCATGTTCAGAGTTTCATCAAATTCCAAGGTCATCATCGGCCAAATTGCAGTGGAAGACAAGAAGCTCTACCTGATAGCAGTTTCGTAAATAGCTGAAGATATCGCCCAGTTATGCATTTATGACGGTTTCAGATTTAGTTTCTAAAAGTTGCAGTGGGCAGTTTGGGTAAATAGCTGAAGATGGGCCTAACACGTATGATGCATGTGTCGGTGACTTTAGTGCTTGTGATGTTTACATCGATGATTTTAATGCTTATGGTGCACATGCTCAAGATGTTCATGTTGATGATGCATATGCTCATGACTGTAGTGCTAGCGTGCATGTTCAAAATTCTAGTCCTATTGATGCACAAGCTATTGATTCTAATGTGTGTGATGCATATGCACATGATTTTAGCGCTTATACCCATGTTCATGATACTAACATTCACTATGCCTATGCTCATGATTCCAATGTTAGTAATGCACATGTTCATGCCTCTGATGATGAAGATGCATATGTTTCTGCTCAACTTTCTGTGGCAGAGATTTTGGACTTACTTAAGGAGGCTAAAACCAAACCTAATTTTGACTCTTTCATTCTGCAGTTACTTATGAAGGACGAGGAGAAGGCATGCCAACTATGCGAGATAATCACATCTTTCAGCGTGCACGAACTCGGAGGGACACATCAATTGGAAGAAGACGAAGTACTCCAATACGGGCCGGTCAGCAGCGAGGAAGATCCGAGCAACTACCAAGACCACAACGACCATGTATTCGTTGAACCTCCATCGGCTGAACTTCAAGTCATTGCTTCTAAGCTGCGAGGTATATTTCCAGTGTTTATTTCATCTCCTTGGATAGTTAGGAAGAACATGACCTTGATAGATACTTTAAACTTCGACGGATTTACTTCGGATTTTGTGATCTTACCATCCTTGACCACGAGGATGATGACAGTATTGATAGGTCATTGAATGAGTCACTGACACTTGAGCACAATGATGACAAATATTTCTATTTGAGAGATCCAACTATCTTGTTTATTGGAGTTAGAATGCAAAAGTTAGCTCTCTTACTTGTCATATGCCACTTGGATTCACATGGTGAATTACCCTTGGTGATACTACTAAGGTTAACCCTTCAGATCATGACACTTACTGATTTTGCATATCATCGTGCTAGAGCACGGCCGCCAAGGGCGCGGTTAAAAATCCATGTCTTATATATAGTAGTTTAGTTTGCTCGATTTGCTTTCTTGTATGTTTGAGAATGCTTGAGTTATTTTTATGTTGTGTGCTTGCATGTTTGCTTTTGTTTTTGGTTTGTTTTGCTTTTGTTCTTAGGTGCTCGATCAGTCCCCGCTTTCCCATGGAGAACATTGTCACTGATCACCTATCAAGGTTGATGGTGGAAGTAGCGGAAAATGAGCCATCGATCATCAATGACTTCCCTGGTGAGCAACTCTTTTCAGTTGCACGACTGCCCTGGTATGCACATATTGTCAATTATTTGGCGACATGTGAGATCCCTTCCTTTTGGAGTGCGCAGGATAAGCATAGATTTTTTGTTGAGGTAAAGAAATTTTATTGGGATGATCCTTGTCTGTTTAAGTATTGTCCTGACCAGATCATGCGTCGTTGTGTTCCTGATTATGAAATAGAAAGTATCATTACATTTTGTCACTCTCATGCATATGGAGGCCATTTTTCGATGAAAAAGAAAGCTGCTAAAATTCTTCAATGTGGTTTATACTGGCCTTCCATGTTTCCTGATGTTAACATTTTTTGCAAATCCTGTGATAGATGTCTAACGTTAGGAGCTTTATCTAGAAGACATATGATTCCTTTGAACCCCATTCAAGCTGTAGAGATTTTTGATTGTTGGGGTATAGACTTTATGTGACCCTTTTCTTCTTCTTTTGGCTATTTATATATATTGTTGGCTGTGGAATACGTGTCTAAGTGGGTGGAGGCTATTGCATGTAGGAATAATGATCATTCCACTGTCATCAAGTTTCTTAAAGAGCATATTTTATCCCGATTTGGTACTCCTAGGGTTATTATTAGTGACCAGGGATCGCATTTTTGTAACCGCTCTTTTGAGGCTTTGATGCGCAGGTATGGACTCACACATAAGATTTCCACTACTTATCATCCACAGACGAATGGCCAAGCTGAATTAGCCAATAGGGAGATAAAGCAAATCCTGGAAAAGACAGTGAGCCCTAACCGAAAAGACTGGTCCTTGAGGTTATCAGACGCGTTGTGGGCATATCGCACTGCCTATAAGACTACCCTGGGGATGTCGCCGTTTCGCCTTGTTTATGGAAAACCATGTCATCTTCCAGTCGAATTAGAACATAAGACATATTGGGCTATTAAGTCACTAAATTTTACTTTGGATACTGCAGGTCAGGAACAGAAACTCCAGCTGTCTGAGTTGGAGGAACTCAGGAATGATGCTTATGAGAGCTCCAGGATCTTTAAGGCAAGACAAAGGCCTAGCATGACAAGAAGATCCTGCGGAAGACGTTTAAAGTCGGACAACAAGCTTATCTGTATGACGCATGACTGTATCTCTATCCTGGGAAGCTGAGACCACGCTGGGCAGACCCCTTCACCGTTAGTAGAATATTTGAGACTGGGGCTGTGGAAGTTGAAGACCCAAAGGATGGGAGGCTGTTTACGGTTAATGGACAGTGCTTGAAACAGATTCTAGAGAAAGCGGACCCTGAGGAGCACACCGTTTCTTTCGTAGACCCTGTCTACGAGGGATGATCTCTCTACTATCTATCATTTCCCTTTTTGATTAGGTTAGATTGTTTTAGTTTGTTTGCTTTCATTCTCATTTGCTTTTGTTTGTTATTTTATGTTTTTAGGATGCCTGGACTTCTGTCTTCCTTGCTTGAGAAAGTCGGCCACAACGAAGAGCCTTGTGCAAGATTTCAGATATTCTGTCAGGTGGCCTCGCTCCTATTTCGATTTCCTATTTTTATTTATGCTATATATGAAAATTCAGCCAACACCCTTCTGCTTATTTACATGATTAGCACACATTGAGGACAATGTGAATTTCAGGTTGGGGGGTGTAGGCATACATGATCTCATGCATGCTACCTTATTGAGTTTAATAGTGTTGAATTGAGTATGTTACTAGAAATTGTACATGAGCTGAAATTTTTATGCTTATTATACATGTTCCTTTCACATGGATTGGCCCATACATTGATTGCATGCGTGATAACCTGAAGGTAAAACATTATGTGATTCACACACGAACACTTTATGTGGATTGGTAATTATACTCACCGGAGGAATGAGCATGCTATTGTCAATCTAGATCATGATTTCAGCATTAGCTAGTGTTGAGTATGGCATGCAGAGGAAAAAAGAAAAAGTTCTGGAGCTTGATCAAGCTGTGCCTAAACGACTATTAAGTGATCTACTGAGTAATCGGGTGTTCTTGGCTCAGGAAGCTGGAAGCTCGCGTTAAAAGGTAGAGCCACTAATAGCTAAAAAAAAAACTATGAAGTGTTTTGCTAAGTAACTGGGTCTCTGCGCCTCAAGAAGCGGAGAGTGCTCGCGTAAAAAGGCAAAATGTCTGATAGTTGAAGAGAAAAAAAAAGCATGCTGTTGTTTAAATGTGATGGTTGGATGATTGGTCTGGAAGATAGTAGTGTGCTTGGACTAATGGTGGGTGGAAGTTGCTTCTGTACGTAACATTTATTTGTCACGTCACATGTGTTCTTCTGGATGGTGATTAGCATGTTTGATGTGTAGAAGTTGATTCCATATGTTGGTAGTATGTGTATGAGTATAAGAAGTTTTCATGCTCTGTACTATATAAAACATTATTGACTTGATAAGGCATAATTTTTATAATATATGTCGCGCCCCGACCCGCGAAAGCCCAACCGGGCCGGGCGACGCGAACCGGAACCTATGAAATGCGGAAAAAGAACGGCGAGGGTTCCCTCTAACCTATTAATCTCCCTAGCAATTCATCAAAACCACCCCTAATTATAACAACACTAATTAGCAAAACCTCGAACCACAGATTTAAAACTCAAAGTGTTAATATACATATCCTCGGAGAGGGGAAGATTCGAATACAACATTACTCCCGTAGGAGACTAACTAGCATAAGGTAAAAGCAGTAAATATCGCCACCTCTCAAAGTCCACCAGGCGCCGCCGCACCGCCAACCAACTGCCCGGTAGGGGCCACGGAGGAAGAACTGACGCCTGCACCTGCAAAACGCAGCCCGGGTAGGTGTGAGCACTAAGCTCAGTAGGGATCTACACTACGACACACAGAAGGAAGAGGGAAACGCAACAGTGCCGCCCTCAAGTAGAACCTGGGTGTATACAGGGGTCCCATTACCCCACCGCGTGTCCCCGAGGCCCACGATCATGGTCTCCCAGCCGGGCTGGTCACATGTCAATTCACACTTAGTAGCAGGAAACAACACTGCTGACTCTCAACAGGACACTGAACACTGTTTGGTGGGAAAAGACACCACTGAGTTGGCAATTCCTCTACTCAAGAGTTTTAGGAACACCGGACATCGGCTACACCTCAGATCTGACTCGAGGCCGACACGACCTCTACAATCATCAAGCAATAAGTGCGACAGTCATCTAGGCCTATCATCAAGTTTGACTGGGCACTACAATTCAAACCGGGTCCAAACCACCCAACCCAGGTCCTACGGCTAAGTCCGAGCTTCCAGCCTCGGGACGGCGACCCACAGATTACCCACGCCCTAACCAATGCAACTAATGCACAAAACAACAATGCATGCTATGACATACACAATCAGGAGATAGGCATGCAACAGTATGTCAAGGGTAGCATACAAGTCAACCGGATCGCTGCAGCGGTACTACCAACCGTTGCCAGCCGATCCGCAGCGAGCCCCGGCATTACGACGGTACCATGACCGTCGACCGCGGACTCCTGCAACGGGAAGCAATCCCGAAAACGATGATGAATAGTAAACAAAATAATATTATATTCCAAAATATAATATTATATTCAAAACACCCAAAAGTCCTCTACTAGAGGCTAATTGATCCCGTCGATCTGACATCCAAACGATGTCGGATTCAAGATCCAACTTAGCCATCAGTAGGTGTATATACCAGAATCAATATATCCAAAATCCATAATCATCCAACGGTTGGATTAACGGGAAAACACAAATCAAAACCGTTAATCAAACTAACTTAGCAATTAATTGCTGCAACGCAGCCCTCCAGCAAAAAATTCATAAAAAATCGTAGGAAATTCGAACAATTATGAAATCAGTTGGGTTAGAGAGTAGATGCAAAGATCTACAACTCTTATGTTCATCACAACCCATGATAAAGTACGTGCCGGCCGAAAAACACGTCGCAAGCCGGCTGTTCTTCAAGAACAGCAGAAAACAGAGAATCCGAGCTTAATCATGCATAAAACCTACTAAGATCTCAACCAAAGATCATAAAACTCATATCAGAAATTCTACTAAGCATGAGAAATCCAACAAGACAAAGATCAACAAGATCCAACGGCTAGATCTAAAGAAACCCACTAAAGAACACAATAGGTAGAAGAACCTACCGAAGAACGCTA
>OY986973.1:12034396-12164396 GCA_963920575.1 Narthecium ossifragum
ATCCCTACTGAGCTTAATGCTCACACCTACTCGGGCTGCGTTTTGCAGGTGCAGGCGTCAGTTCTTCCTCCGTGGCCCCTACCGGGCAGTTGGTTGGCGGTGCGGCGGCGCCTGGTGGACTTTGAGAGGTGGCGATATTTACTGCTTTTACCTTATGCTAGTTAGTCTCCTACGGGAGTAATGTTGTATTCGAATCTTCCCCTCTCCGAGGATATGTATATTAACACTTTGAGTTTTAAATCTGTGGTTCGAGATTTTGCTAATTAGTGTTGTTTTAATTGGGGGTGCTTTTGATGAATTACTAGGGAGACCAATAGGTTAGAGGGAGCCCTCGCCGTTCTTTTTCCGCGTTTTGTAGGTTCCGGTTCGCGTCGCCCAGCCCGGTTGGGCTTTCGCGGGTCGGGGCGCGACAGCTTGGTATCAGAGCATAGGTTGTAGGTTCCAGGGTTTAGGATCAGGATTCCGTTGAGATTGTGCGTGTAATGGGTTAGTTCTATGTCTAGAACATCCGGGCATGTTCTTCTGTGATGTGTTATGCTTTTTCGCTTCCTGTTTGTACTGGGTGTTTTGCGGTTTTTGACAAGTGGATACTTGTTGTTTCTGGTGAGTGTGCAGATGCCGAGGAGTCAGGTACGTCGTTCCGTTGTGAGTCGTGGCCGGTCGTGTGTGCAGCGCACCGCCCGACAGGCTCCAGTAGCCGCGACAGCTTTGCCCCGAGACTCTGCACCAGCACCAGAGGCGAGTGTTGAGTTCGCGGTGGGGGAAAACGCCTCTCTTTTCATCGAGAGAGTTCTTCCACCACTTAGCGAACGCGCTGTGACGGCAGCGATGATCACCTTCCAGGAGCTGAACCCGCCCAGGTTCAGTGGTGCTGAGGGTGATCCGGCAGTAGCGGACGACTGGCTGAGAGGAGTCAGTCGTGTTCTCGACGCTTTGTTCATCCAGGATGACCGCGTTCGGGTCAGACTTGCGGCGTTCCAGCTCGACGGGGATGCTTTGGACTGGTGGAGTACTGTCTTGGCCGTTCGGAGCGGGAGTGACCCCTCGTGGGACACGTTCCGTTCATCTTTTCTCGACGCGTACTTCCCTCAGAGTGCGCGTCAGGCCTTGGTTCGGGAGTACCTCAGCATCTCCCAGGATACGCAGTCAGTGGCACAGTATGCAGCTAGGTTCACCAGACTAGTCAGGTTCGCCGGTCCAGTGGCGAGCGATCCTCTTGCCAGAGCGCGGCAGTTTCAATGGGGGCTAAGGCCCGAGATTAGGCTTCTGATGGCGGCGCGGTTTGCTAGCGCTCTCAGGGAGGTGGTGAACTGTGCCTTGTCAGTGGAGGCCATACTGTTGGAGGCAGGGCCTAGGGCAGTTCAGTCAGTGTTCCCCTCGAGGTTAGGGTGCGCCGGCCAGCCGCAGCAGGCTCATGGTTGAGTAGGACCGTCGCGGGGGGAGGCCCATTCACGACGCCATCAGCCCTATCAGCACCAGCCAATGGACGTCGGTGGAGACAGTCTAGAGGCAGAGGAGGGGGCGAATGACGAGGATGATCCCGATCAGCAGTTCTCAGAGGATAAGCAGCTGGAGCAGTCAGTCGATGAGTACGACGAGAACCAGCCCCTCTCGGAGGCAGAGGAGGAGTTCGCGGAGGATGATCCGGACGAGCGGTTTTCGGAGGAGGAGCCTCAGCAGGAGGCGTTCGCAGGGTTTGGTCAGATCCAGCAGGCAGAGCAGAGACCTGTGACGTGCTTTGAGTGTGGGCAACTGGGGCAATACCGGAGAGACTGCCCCATGCGAAGAGCATGGACCAGGCGGGACAGGATGCAGGCAGGCCCAGTGCCGCGTTTGTGCTATCAGTGTGGCCAGCCGGGTCACTTTCGCCGAGAGTGTGCGACGCTGCGAGGCGGAGGCCGTGGCAGTGGAGGACAGTAGAGGCGGCCGGGTTGGCTTCAGCATCAGCGTCACATCAGCAGGTACCCCTTTACCGCTTTGTAGTATCCTGATAGGCGTTGTTTTCTTTTCTGAGCCCTACCCTTATCGAATGTCGGGACGAGATTTCCTTTAAGGGTATTAGGATGTGAGGACCCGCCCCTCTATTCCTGTGGCTTGTGGTTGACCACAAGGGCAATTTAGGAAATTGTGCCTTGTCAGTCGTTTCGCACCGCGTGTGCATTCGCAAACCTTGTTTGGTGCTTATGTTTGTTTAGAAAGGTTAGGTGGATCCGAGATCGGAAGATCTGGGCTTGGGCTTGTGTTTCAGCCCAAGTTTGCCTTTCTGGGCGAAGGAGATCGATCTCATTTTCAAGGGAGATCGATTTGGCCTTGCTAGCAGGATCGATCCGACATGTTATGCGGATCGATCTCACTTGCCCTGAAGGTCCTAGTCGGTGGCTTTCTCCTTCGCGAGGACTGCAGCCGGCAGTCGCTCTCTCTTGTCAGAAGGGGAGGACTTTCCCTCCCCTCCTTCCCCTTTCCCCCGGCTTTCCCGGCTTTCCCGGCTTCCCCCCAAGCTTTCCTTCCTCTTCTTTCCTTCTCTTCTCTTCTCTTCTTCTTCCTTCTTTCTCTTCTTTCCCGCGGAGCCCTGTTTCCTCTGTTTCTTCCGGCAGCCCCTTCTTCATCGTCGTTCTCCCTCCTCCGACCACCTTTTTGTGAGCTTGAAAGCTTGTTAGATTTGTGGCAACGAGACGAAGGCTCCTGGTGTGGTTTGGAGGCTTGTTGGTGACGGATTTGCGAGGGATCAACCGGGGAATGCGCAGTTCGGTAGGTTCTTCTACCTATATGTGTTCTTTAGTGGGTTTCTCGTGATCTAGCTGTTTGATCTTGTTGATCTTGGTGTTGTTAGCTTCCTCTTGCCTAGTAGAATTACTGATATAAGTTTCATGATATTTGGTTGAGATTTGAGTAGGATTTATGCATGATTAATCTCGGATTTTCCGGTTTTCAGCTGTTCTTGAAGAACAGCCGGCTTGCGGCGAGGTTTCCGGCTTGTATGTGTATGATCTTGGGTTTTGATAAACATAAGAGTTGTAGATTTCTTCGTTAGCTTTGCATTCAAGTTTATTGTGTATTTTTCCGATTTTTCTACGAATTGTTATGAGTTTCGCACTGGAGGGCTGCGTTGCAGTAATTAATTGGTAAGTTAGTTTTGATTAGTGGTTTTTGATTAGCGTTTTCCCGTTAATCTAACCGTTGGATGATTCTAGATTTTTGATATGTTGATCCATACATGTAGATCTACTAGTGGCTAAGTTAGATCTCAAATCCGACGTCGTTTAGACTTCGGATCGATGGGGTTAAATAGCCTCTAGTAGAGAACTTTTGGTATTTTAAATATAATACTATATGTCGAATTATAATATTATATTTCTACTGTTCATCAACGGTTTTCAGGGTTGCTTCCCGTTGCAGGAGTCCGCGGTCGACGGTCGCGGTACCGTCGAAATGCCGGGACCCGCTGCGGATCGGCTGGCAGCGGTCGGCAGTACCGCTGCAGCGATCCGGTTGACTTATATGATGTTTGTCATACTGTTGCATGCTTTACTTCTTATCTGTGTATGTTATATCATGCATTGTTGTTTTGTGCATTAGTTGCATTGGTTAGGGCGTGGGTGATCTTTGGGTCGCCGTCCCGAGGCTGGAAGCTCAGACTTAGCCCTAGGACCGGGGTTGGGTAGTTTGGACCCGGTTTGAATTGTGGTGTCCAGTCGATTCGATGATAGGCTTAGATGACTGGTCCACTTATTACTTGATGATTGTAGAGGTCGTGCCTCGAGTCAGATCTGAGGTGTAGCCGGTGTCCTGTGTTCTTAAAACTCTTGAGTAGAGGAGTTGCCTACTCAGTGGTGTCTTTTCCCACCAAACAGTGTTCAGTGTCCTGTCGAGAGTCAGCAGTGTTGTTTCCTGCTACTGAGTGCTGCTCCTGGGCCTCAAGGATACGCGGTGGGGTTATGGGACCCCTGTATACACCCAGGTCTTACTTGAGGGCGACACTATTGCGTTTCCCTCTTCCTTCTGTGTGTCGTAGTGTAGATCCCTACTGAGCTTAGTGCTCACACCTACCCGGGCTGCGTTTTGCAGGTGCAGGCATCAGTTCTTCTTCTGTGGCCCCTACCGGGCAGTTGGTCGGCGGTGCGGCGGCGCCTAGTGGACTTTGAGAGGTGGCCATCTTTATTGCTTTTACCTTTGGTTAGTTAGTCTCCTACAGGAGTAATGTTGTATTTGAATCTTCCCCTCTCCGAGGATATGTATATTAAACACTTTGAGTTTTAAATCTGAGGTTCGAGGTTCTGCTAATTATTGTTGTTTTAAATTGAGGGTGCTTTTGGTGAATTGCTAGGAAGACCAATAGGTTAGAGGGAACCCTCGCCGTCTTTTTCCGCGTTTTGTAGGTACCGGTTCGCTTCGCCCGGCCCGGTTGGGCTTCCGCGAGTCGGGGCGGGACAATATATGTCTACATCCTTGAACCGTTAGTGTGCTTAATTATATTTTATACGCTTTGAATTGCTGGAGACTAGCAATAATCTGGTTGGGGGGTGTGATGAGTGCATAAAAATGCACACTGAACAACCTTATAACCATCTCAATTGATATATCTTCACCCTTAATCAACTTCTTTAGCACTATTTTTATACTTTTATATGCTTCACATAGTTGTTTGGAAAATCCAGGAAATTGGAGCTAAAAGAAGCTGAAAAGAGTATACGGATCAACTTTAAAGATTAGACTGTACCTGCTCATGAAGAACCAGATGGTATACCATATATGGTTGGAAAGCTCTTGAAGTCTAGTTTCTGGAGAATTTTACGGTTCGAGATTCCGAGTTTCCTAGAGGAAGTTACGACAACTTTAGTACCGATGGTGCAGTCTGGATGGCAGAACAGTAAACACACAGGAAAGACGGATCGATCCAGTTCCCTCGAAGAATCGATCCTTTTATGCAGAAAGACCTGACAGAACACCCACTTTTCGGATGATCACAGAAGGATCGATCCTCCTTTCACTCAAGAATTTTGAGGAGTATGATCGATCCTTCTTCTATAGTGGGATCGATCCAACTAAGAAGGATCGATCCTCCTTCTATGGAAGGATCGATCCAACTCGGGTGACCCAAGCTACAGAAAATAGAGAAGAAAACGATCGATCCAACACCTATAGTGGGATCGATCTGAGTCGGGCGTAGCCAGAAATTGAAGATTTTGATGCAAATGATCGATTCTACACCTATGGAGGGATCGATCCTACTTTCCCAGTGAAGAAAATCAACCGTTTAGATCTAATCCGAGAATGGAGAGACTTTAGGCTATAAATAGGAAACTTAGGGTTAATCAAAAGGGGGCTTCTTGGACGTTTTTGGAGGCTCTTTTCTGGACGTGTTCTAAAGAAAGAAGATGAAGAAATCTCCATCCATGGCCAACTAAGCCGCGGGCATGGCGGATGGATGATCTAGCGAGGACTAGGGTTTCTTCTCCAACTTATGGTTCATAATTTTAATCTTTATTGTTAAACTTTTTTCTATGTATTGAATCTTCAAAGATTGTTTTCAGATTATAGATTCCTATATGGATGATTAATATTATAAATCCAGTCATGCTTTTTTCATGATCTTATAATCCCATAGTTTTATCTATTGTTTACCTACTTTATCTCGTGAAATCTTTGTTATGCATTGCCGATTGTGAGAGTTGGTATTGTGTATTCTTAGAGATCTGGTTAGATTGAGTTAGGGCTTTGTCTCGATGAACTTTTGCTGCGCATTGCCTGTAGTGACAGCCGGTATCGTGTATTCTTAGGTTTGGGTTGGATGAAGTTAGAACTATAATAAGGAAGAATCAATTGTAGGAGATGATACGGTTGGGACCCAAGCCCAACCCACGCCCAGCCAAGTGGAACCAAGTCCAGCTCCACCTGGGCTAGACCAACCCACACCCAATTCTGGAGCAGGGCCCACACATGGGATAGGCCCAGGAGGGACCCACGCAGGTCAGGGCCCACCTCCTAGGAGGATTCGGCCTTGGACCAGATCCGAAGCCAAAGTCAGCCTTAAGGAATCCTATTCCTAGCTGGTTATTTCATTAGTTGAGTCTTAATTGCTTTCCTAGTTGATTTCCTAGTTTGAGTCCAGTTTGTGCTTTGCTAGTTCATATTATGAGTCCTAGTTGGGTTGACTCAAGTCACTTGCTATTTTAGCAAGTAGGTATCCAGGTTGGAGTAGAACTCTTTGAGGCCTCTATAAAAGGACCTCCATAGCTTATATTAGGGTTTTATGCATTGAAAAAATAAATTAAGAGATATTATAGGAGTAGCTGTAACTCTTGGAGTAGCCATAACTTAATACCCACGCCACCAGCCACCTTCATCTCTCTACTCCCGGATTCTCTCTCCACTAGCCGGCCACCATCCATTGCCATCCACCGCTGCCATCTACAGTGCACGTCCCCATCACCGGCGTCCATCCTTGGCTGACGTGCTTCCCTCCTCCACGTTCTCCAAGGCTTGGATCTCCAAGAAAAGCCATCCAACCCTAGGGGAGCTGCAAGGTATCCCTCTTCTCATCCGTCTCCTCCTCTAGTCTTCGTCTTCCTCGTCGAATACCTAGGGTCCTTCTCCTAAAACCCTAAAGGTATCTCTCGACCTAGCCATAGATTTGGCTAAGGAGGAACTGAGACCGGGCAAGAGACCAGGTACCCGTGCCTACGAGGAGGCTCGACGTAACAACTTGGTACCAGAGCACTGTTCCGTCGGCTGTGCCGCCCAAAGCCTTCCAGAAGCTGCGCTGATGGCGGGAGATACCACCGCCAGTGCTTCCATGGAGCGGGAAAGCCCCGTAACCAGAGGAGAGATGGAGCGCATCCATGGGTCGCTGCGGACGTTGCAAACCGCACAAGTGGAGACGCGGGATTGGCAGCGGGAGATGTAGATCATCACCCAAGGGATCTCGGAGAGGATTGCCTTTATGGCAATACAGATGCAAGGAAGGAATCAGGGAGCCATGGGCGAACCTGGAGGTAACCCTAACCCTAACCCTAATCTACCTCCTACCATGAACCCTACTTCTCCTAGAACTTCACCTGAAGCTGTCCCTAACCTAGGAGTACCCTGCCTTCATCCCAATTATGTCTTGGTTGGAACAGGTCCTATCCCTGCTACCCAACCACCTGCTCAACCGGCCTACACCACACCCTTGGCCGCTACCACCTGGCTCCACTATCCTTCCACCCCCACCACACCAGCCTCTATATCCACCCTATCACCCCCCTCCATACCAGCAGCCTACGCCCCCTCCATATGTCCCCTACAACCCAGCTCCTCCACCACCCCATTACTACCCTCCTCACACCCCACCTGCATATGAACAGCCCCATGACCCAATCCGTGAGCAACCCTTTGCTGCCCGGATTCCCCACATAGACTTCCCTCGCTACGATGGTGCTACAGATCCTACTCACTGGATTCTCAAGGCGGAGCAGTTCTTCTCTTACCACCCTATCCAAGAACGAGAGAAGGTCCGTTACGCCACCTATCACTTCGATGCAGATGCCCAAACATGGTACCAGCTGTCGAAGGATACGGATGAGTGCGCAACATGGCATATCTTCCAGCATGCCTTGCACTTGCGCTATGGACCGATGACCTACGAGGACCCCATCGGCGAACTCACTCTGATTCAGCAAGATGGCTTAGTCCGAGACTACCAGATCCGGCTCGACCGAGGTCTAGGTCGTGTTCCACACTTGGCTCGGGATGTGGTACTGAGTCTCTTCATCAGTGGATTGAAGCCAACCATCAAGTACGATGTTCAGCTCGCTAGACCAGCCACCATAGCCGAGGCCAACAGCTACGCCAAGACTCATGAGGCGAAGCAGTACGTGATCCGGCATGCTACGACAAGGACGACGCCTGCACCTACCCGTCCAGCCCCCGCTGCCCGTGCCGCGCCCGCGAACTGGAGTTCGAGTGAGACTAGGACTCCTAATCCTACTCAAACTAGAACTCCTAGTCAGACTCAAACTATAGTCCGACCTCAACGAAGACAGCTATCTCTAGCTGAACTGCAACAACGAAGAGCACAAGGACTTTGCTTCCAATGTGACAAGCCCTATACACCGGGGCACCGCTCTAAGCAGCTGTTGAGCATTGAGATCGTCAATGAGGAACCAGCCACGGAAGATCTGGTTGGAGCTGAGCTTGAAGAGGAGACCACAGTCCTAGCTGAGCACGGAGAACCTTCACTTGGCATGATGATTGGCCAAGTGCTTGTGGCTCTTCCAGCTACCGAGTGATGAGTGCATGAAAGTGCACTCTGAACATGACTAAGAACAGCTTATTTGCTTAGTTTTCATAATTAATATAGATGATTTTGTCCGTATATGTTGCTTCACAAAGTTATTGGTATTATGCAAGAAATTGAAGCAAAGATGGCTCTTTAACGTCAAAACTGTACCTTTTCGGAAGAAACCAGATGATATGTCATATATGGTTGGAAAGCTCTGGAAGTCTAGTTTCCAGAAGTTTTTACGGATCGTGATTTGGAGTTTTCTAGAGGAAGATATGCTATTTTGAGTACGAGAAGTGCAGACAAAGTAGTTACGGAAGAAGAAGATTGATTTGATGCGCTGGTAGGAACATATTCGTAACATATTCTCTGAAAGTCTAACAATTCTAAAATTCTAATACGTGATAGATGGTTCAGAGATCTACAACTTTTATGTTGGACAATTTGTAAGATTCTGGACGGTGTGATAGCAGATTGGAAGAATATATGAAGTTACCAAAGCTGGAAAACTATTTTGTCGAAGCTGAGTAGAATATTCGTCAAATATTCTATATAACTCAGAATATTGCGAAATCTTCGGGATCTGGTAGAAGACTTCCAAATACACAACTTTCGTGTTGAGCAAGTTTCCCAATTCCGGCTTGATTGGACCCAGTTGTGACCGGAATAGGGCTGCCTTCAGGAAATCCGAGTCCAACTCAACTAAAACCCTAATTTCGGGGTTCCCCTATATATATGCTTATTTAATCCGAAATTTGGGAGGTCCCAAGGGGGTTTTTCTACAGAGCTTTGGAGGAGAGAAAAGCAAAGGAGGAAGATGAAGAAATCTCCATTGATGGTCTAGTAATCCGTGGGCATGGCGAACGGATGATCTAGCGAGGATTAGGGTTTCTTTTCCAACAATGGTTCATAGTTTTTAATCTTCATTGTTAAACTCTTTTCTATGTATTGGATCTTCAAAGATTATTTTCAGATTATAGGTTTCTATGTGGATGATTAACATTATAAATCCAGTCATGCTTCTTTCATGATCTTATAATCCCATAGTTATCTCTTTTGATTCTCCTACCGAGTCTCACGAGACCTTTGCTATGCATTGCCCGTAGTGACAACTGGTATTGTGTATTCTTATGGATCTAGTAAGACAAGGTTGGGGCTCTATCCCGTGAAATCTTTGCTATGCATTGCAGATTGTGAGAGTTGGTATTGTGTATTCTTGGAAATCCGGTTAGATAGAGTTAGGGCTTTGTCCCGATGAACTTTTGCTATATGTTGCCTGTAGTGACAACCGGTATCATATATTCTTAAGTTTGGATTGGATGAAGTTAGAATTATAATAAGGAAGAATCAATCGTAGGAAGAGACATCTATATATTTTGTTAGGTTTATAATTCCATATCTCCCGGTTAAGGTGATTGGGATGTGAATCCCTTAACTGAGTTTCATATGAACCATTGAGAAGAGAAGAACCTAAATCCGAGTGAAGTGATTCCTGAAGCCTAGCCTTATCAAAATACTGATATCTCTAGTTAACCTTACATTATCATTAAATCCTTTGATCTAATTTAGTTAATTCTCAAGTTCTCGTTTGTCTTCAATTCATTGTTATTTCCATTTTGGATATTTTCTGTCTGTCTCTATGTGGGTTCGACCTCTCTTATGCTGTACTGCACCATGACTGCTGTGCGTGATACATTTGAGCGATATCAAAAATTGGCGCCGTTGCCAGGGAGACGTTTCAGAAAAGCGCCAGAATCAGATTATAGTGATTGTAGACATCGAAAGCGGTAACTTCGTTCATTTTCTTTAGTATTTACTTCTTTATTTCGGCTTTGAGTTTACTTCTCTATTAGGATTGTTTTCTTTTATTCGGTTTTAGTTAGTAAGCTTAGTTTCAATTATTATTTTTGCTTATTTTCTTTGGTTGGTTTGCATCTTTTGGATTGCGTGTTTGTTGGTGTTTGCCTCGGTATAGAGACGAACTAGGCAGATTTGCTAAACGTCCCGAGGGTGATTCTGAAACTTCTGGTAGTGAGACATATATTGCTGATCTCTTTGACGCACAGTCACAAACTTCACATCATACTTTCATTATGGCTGAGCACGAGGAAGAACAACCTCCTTGGAGTTTGCAAGAATATTTGCATCCCACACGCACTGCTACACCTTCATGCATCATGTTTCCACCTAATGCAGCACATGTTGACTTTAAACCTGGCATGATTCAGTTGCTTCCTACCTTTCATGGGTTGGAAAATGAAAATCCATATGTGCATATTAGGGAGTTTGAGGAAGTAGTAGCGACCTTCCATAGCCAACCAGGTGCAATAGATATGATCCGACTTAAGTTTTTTCCCTTCTCACTGAAGGATTGAGCGAAGAGTTGGTTATATTCCTTGAGGCCACGATCTATAGGATCTTGGGCTGAAATGACACAGATATTTTTCAACAAGTATTTCCCACAGCACAAAACCAATGCATTTAAGAGACAGATTTCGATCTTCACACAGAAGGATAGTGAAACTTTGTATCAGGCGTGGGAACGATTTAAAGACATGTTGAATATATGCCCTCATCATGGATATGAAAGTTGGCGTCTTGTTAGTTATTTCTATGATGGTTTAACTGTTAGAGAATGTCAATTTGTTGAGATGATGTGCAATGGTGAATTTTTACAAAAAGATCCTGATGCAGCAATTGAATACTTGACTGAGCTTGCTGAGAAAGCTCATACATGGACTGGACCGAATGCAACAGAAAGTACAAACAGACCCAGACCACCACCGCAGCAACTAGGTGGAGGAATTTATCAGCTGCGGGAGGAGGATGCACTTAAGGCTAAAGTGGAGAGTCTAATAAGAGAGCTGGAGCTATTAAAGACCAAAGATATGATGGCAGCCTGGACCTCTCCATACAACGAACCTACAAGGCCGGCTGGGCCATGTGCGCTCTGTCAAGGTGCGGACTACCAGATTGATGATTGCCCCACCTATGCTGAGATGAGAGGTGTGTACGACGAGCATTGCAACGCTGTAGGCGGATTCAGGAGGCCGTACACTCCCTATTCAGAGACGTATAATCCAGGATGGTGAGAGCATCCGAACTTCAGCTGGAAGTCGAATGCTCCACAAAGCAACGAGCATCATCCACCGCCACCTAATAAGCCTTTTTCTAACCCTCCTTATAATACATCTGGTTTTCCTAGGCCAACATTTAATGAAAGTTTACATGAATTGAAATCCATGATTGTGCAGGAATCTTAGGAAAGAAAGGAGGATGTTCAAGAGATCAAGAGCCAGATCACGAAGCTGATAAATTCTTTGAGCGTGCATGAACGAGGGAAGTTCACAGCTCAACCTCAACAAACGCAGGTATCCAGTGTTGAGCAAAATAATGTCAAGGAGATGAACGCCATAACTACAAGAAGTGGGAAAACAACAAAAAGCCCTTCACAAGAGCCCATTGGTGTTGAAGAAGAGGACTGTATTGAGGAGAACCATGCAGAGGCTGATCATCCAGATGGCCCAACGCCTAGTGACTTTAAGGTACATGTCCCTTTCCCTCAGGCATTGAAATCCACTAAATTTACTATGGAGCCCAACAACGAGATTTTAGAGCATCTTCGGCAGGTTAAGGTAAACCTTCCTCTTTTGCATGTTATTAACCAAATTCCTACATATGCTAAAGTGATTAAAGATTTATGCACTATGAAGAGACGACATCATGTAAAGAAAACTGCATTTTTAACAGAGTAGGTTAGTGCACTGCTTCAGCATAGGATTCCTCCTAAATATAAGGATCCTGGCTGTCCTACCGTGTCTTGTTTCATTGGAGACCATGAAGTAGGACAAGCTTTACTAGATCTTGGTGCGAGTGTTAACTTGATGCCATATTCTGTTTACTTGCAACTTGGTTTAGGACAGATTAAGTCGACATCTGTGATTTTGCAATTGGCAGATAGATCCACGAAAACTCCACGAGGAGTAGTAGAGGATGTGCTTGTTCAAATAGATAAATTTTATTACCCTGTTGATTTCTTAGTTTTGGATACTCAGGCTGTAGTAACTGCAGATTCTAGAATTCCTATTGTTTTAGGTAGACCGTTTCTTGCTACTGCTAATGCTATAATTAATTGCAGGAATGGCTTAATGAAGTTAACTTTTGGGAATATGACTTTAGAGATTAATGTTTTTAATGTTGCTAAGCAGCCTGATGAGGATGATGAATGCCAACAGACTTACCCGATTGATTTGCTCACTGAAGAGGAGTTTGCTACAACTGAAATTAATTCTTTTGAATTAGATTTGGATGAAAATGTTAATGATGATGGTATGTGCAAAAATTTGGAAGATTGTTCCTTTGCAGGTCCATGGAATCCAAAGTTTGAAGAATTGCCAGAAAGAGGACAGCCACCAACACCATCATCCGTAGAGCCGCCCAAGCTGGACTTGAAGCCGCTTCCTCAAGGATTGAAGCATGCCAATCTTGGTCCAGGTGATACATACCCAGTTATTATTTCTTCAGCATTAACTGCAGAGCAAGGTGAGCAATTACTTAGCGTTTTAAATGAGCATAAATCAGCTATTGGATGGAGTATAGCAGATCTGAAAGGTATTAGTCCCTTGATATGTTCCCATATGATTAATCTTGAACAAGGGGATGTACCTCATAGGGATCCTCAGCGTAGGTTCAAACCCTACAATGAAAGAAGTAGTAAAAATTGAAGTGTTGAAATTATTAGATGCAGGGATTATCTATCCTATTGCTGATAGCAAATGGGTGAGCCCTACGCAGGTTGCACCTTAAAAATCTGGTGTCACCGTTGATAAAAATGAAAGTGGAGACTTTGTCCCCACTAAATTGGTGACAGGATGGCGTATGTGTATAGATTATAGAAAACTTAATGCAGCCACCCGTAAGGATCACTTTCCATTACCGTTCTTAGACCAGATTTTAGAAAGAGTAGCTAGACATCCTTTTTATTGTTTTCTTGATGGTTATTCTGGATATTATCAGATTAAGATTTCTTTAGAAGATCAGGAAAAAACTACTTTTACATGTTGATGAGTGCATGAAAGTGCACTCTGAACAGTCTTATAACAATCTCAATTGCTAGATTATTATCCTTAATCAACATCTTTAATACTATTTTTACATCTATATGTTGCTTCACATGGTTGTTTGGAAAATGCAGGAAATTGGGGTTAAAAGAAGCTGAAAAGAGTATATGGATCAATTTCAAAAATTAATCTGTACCTGTTCATGAAGAACCAGATGATATGCCATATATGGTTGGAAAGCTCTTGAAGTCTAGATTCTGGAAAATTTTACGGTTTGTGATTCCGAGTTTCCTAGAGGAAGTTACGGCAATTTTAGTACCGATGGCGCAGTCTGAATGGCAGAACAGAAAATAAGCTGGAAGTCCGATCGATCCGCCGATCGATCGAACCTCGCAGAACCGTGACAAAACCTATATTTTTCAGCCATAAGGGATCCGATCGATCCCTCCATCCCTCCTACGGGGTCCGATCGATCCGACACCAATGGTCCGATCGATCGGACTCGGAAATAGCCAAAAACAGCGGATTTTTACGCAATCGATCGATCCAACACCCATAGTCCGATCGATCGGACTTGGGAATTAAAGGTTGACAGAACGTATGCTTTCTAGAGGAACATAGTTTGATCGATCCATCCATCGATCGGACTCGGGAATAGCCAGAGACGGAGGATTTTTATGAAACCGATCGATCCGACACCCAGGGAGGGATCGATCCGACTTTTCCAGTGAAGAAAACCTACGGTTCAGATCAAATCCGTGGATGGAGAGATTTGGGGCTATAAATTGGATACTTAGGGTTAATCAAAGGCGACTTCTTGGACGTTTTTGGAGGCTCTTTTCTGGACGTTTTCCGAAGGAAGAAGATGAAGGAATCTCCATCCATGACCGAGTAATCCGCGGGCATGGCGGACGGATGATCTAGCGAGGACTAGGGCTTCTTCTCCAACAATGGTTCATAGTTTTTAATCTTTATTGTTAAACTCTTTTCTATGTTTTGGATCTTTAAATATTATTTTCAGATTATAGATTTCTATGTGGATGATTAATATTATGAATCCAGTCATGCTTCTTTCATGATCTTATAATCCCATAGTCTTCTCTATTGCTTCTCCTATCGAGTCTTGCGAGACCTTTGCTATGCATTGCCCGTAGTGACACCGGGTATTGTGTATTCTTAGGGATCTTGTAAGACAAGGTTGGGGCTCTATCCCGAGAAATCTTTGCTATGCATTGCCGATTGTGAGAGTTGGTATTGTGTATTCTTAGAGATCCGGTTAGATAGAGTTAGGGCTTTGTCCCGATGAACTTTTGCTGCGCGTTGCCTATAGTGACAGCCGGTATCGTGTATTCTTAGGTTTGGTTGGATGAAGTTAGAACTATAAAAAGGAAGAACCAATCGTAGGAAGAGACATTTATATATTTTGTTAGGTTTATAGTTCCATATCTTCCGGTTAAGGTGATTGGGATGTGAATCCCTTAACTGAGTTCCATATGAACCATTGAGAAGAGAAGAACCTAAGTCCGAGTGAAGTGATTCCTGAAGCCTAGCCTCAATCAAATCTTGATTTCTTTCGTTTACTTTATCTTACCATTACATCTTCGATCTATTTTCTTAACTTTTTACGCTCTTGCTTGTTTTCAATTCATTGCTATCTGTGTTTCTGGATTTTTCCTACTTGTCTCTCTGTGGGATTCGACCTCTCTTATGCTGTACTGCACCGCGACCGCTGTGCGTGACACATTTGAGCGACATCAAAAATTGGCGTCGTTGCGGGGGAGACGGTTCAGAAAAGCGCCAGAATCAGATTACAGTGATTGTAGACACCGAAAGCGGTAACTTCGTTCAGTTTCTTTAGTTTTTATCTTTTTTATTGCAGATATGATTTTTCTTCTCTATTAGATTGTTTTCTTTTATTCAGTTTTAGTTAGTAAGTTTCGTTTCAATTATTGTTTTTGCCTATTTTCTTTAGTTGGTTTGCATCTTTTGGATTGCGTGTTTGCTGGTGTATGCCTCGGTATAGAGACGAACTAGGCAGATTTGTTAGACGCCCCGAGAGTGATTCTGAAACTTCTGATAGTGAGACATATATTGCTGATCTCTTTGACGCATAGTCACAAACTTCACATCATACTTTCATTATGGCTGAGCACGAGGAACAACATGCTCCTAGGAGTTTGCAAGAATATTTGCATCCTACTCGCACTGCTACACCTTCATGCATCATGTTTCCACCTAATGCAGCACATGTTGACTTTAAACCTGGTATGATTCAATTGCTTCCTACCCTTCATGGGTTGGAAAATGAAAATCCATATGTGCATATTAGGGAGTTTGAGGAAGTAGTAGCGACCTTCCATAGCCAACCAGGTGCACTAGATATGATCTGACTTAAGTTCTTTCCCTTATCACTGAAGGATAGAGCAAAGAGTTGGTTATATTCCTTGAGGCCATAATCTATAAGATCTTGGACTGAAATGACACCGATATTTCTCAACAAGTATTTCCCACAACACAAAACCAACGCACTTAAGAGACATATTTCGACCTTCACACAGAAGGATAGTGAAACTTTGTATCAGGCGTGGGAACGATTTAAAGACATGTTGAATTTATGTCCTCATCATGGATATGAAAGTTGGCGTCTTGTTAGTTATTTCTATGATGGTTTAACTGTTAGAGAACGCCAATTTGTTGAGATGATGTGTAATGGTGAATTTTTGCAAAAAGATCCTGATGCAGCTATTGAGTATTTGACAGAGCTTGCTGAGAAAGCTCATACATGGACTGGGCCGAGCGCAACAGATAATACCAGCAGAGCCAGACCACCATCGCAACAACAAGGTGGAGGAGTATATCAGCTACGCGAGGAAGACGCACTTAAGGCTAAAGTGGAGAGTCTAACAATGGCTGCCCGAGCTATTAAAGACCAATGATATGATGGCTGCCCGAACTTCTCCATACTATGAACCTACAAGGCCAGTTGGGCTGTGTGCGATCTGTCAAGGCGTGGACCACCAGATTGATGATTGCCCCACCTATGCTGAGATGAGAGGTGGGTACGACGAGCATTGCAACGCTGTAGGCGGATTCAGGAGGCCGTACACTCCCTATTCAGAGACGTAGAATCCAGGATGGCGAGAGCATCCGAACATCAGCTGGAAGTCGAACGCTCCACAGAGCATCGAGCATCATCAACCGCCACCTAATAAGCCTTTTCCTAACCCTCCTTATAATACATCTTGTTTTCCTAGGCCTACATTTAATGATAATTTACAGGAACTGAAATCTATGATTGTACAGGAATCTAAGGAAAGGAAGGAGGATATTCAAGAGATCAAGAGCCAGATCACGAAGCTGATCAACTCTTTGAGCGTGCATGAACGAGGGAAGTTCCCAGCTCAACCTCAACAAACGCAGGTATCTAGTGTTGAGCAAAATAATGTGAAGGAGATGAATGCCGTAACTACAAGAAGCGGGAAAACAACAAAAAGCTCTTCACAAGAGCCCACCGAACCTCCTATTGTTGTTGAAGAAGAGGACCGGATTGATGAGAATCATGTAGAGACCGATCATTCATATGGCCCTACACCAGGTGACTTTAAGGTACGTGTCCCTTTCCCTCAGGCATTGAAATCCACTAAATTTACTATGGAGCCCAACAGCGAAGTTTTGGAGCATCTTCAGCAGGTTAAGGTAAACCTTCCTCTTTTGCATGTTATTAAGCAAATTCCTACATATGCTAAACTGATTAAAGATTTATGCACTATGAAGAGACGACATCATGTAAAGAAAACTGCATTTTTAACAGAGCAGGTTAGTGCACTGCTTCAGCACAGGATTCATCCTAAATATAAGGATCCTGGTTGTCCTACTGTATCTTGTTTCATTGGAGAGCATGAAGTAGGACAAGCTTTATTAGATCTTGGTGCGAGTGTTAATTTGATGCCATATTCTGTTTACTTGCAACTTGGTTTAGGACAGATTAAATCAACATCTGTGGTTTTGCAATTGGCAGATAGATCCACGAAAACCCCACGAGGAGTAGTAGAGGATGTGCTTGTTCAAATAGATAAATTTTATTATCCTGTTGATTTCTTAGTCTTGGATACTCAGGCTGTAGTAACTGCTGATTCTAGGATTCCTATTATTTTAGGTAGACCGTTTCTTGCTACTGCTAATGCTATAATTAATTGCAGGAATGGCTTAATGAAGTTAACTTTTGGGAATATGACGTTAGAAATTAATGTTTTTAATGTTGCTAAGCAGCTTGATGAGGATGATGAATGCCAGCAGACTTACCAGATTGATCTGCTCACTGAAGAGGAGTTTGCTACAACTGAAATTAATTTTCTTGAATTAGATTTGGATGAAAATGTTGATGTTGATGGTATGTGTAAAAATTTGGAACATTGTTCTTTTGCAGGTCCATGGAATCCAAAGTTTGAAGAACTGCCAGAAAGAGGACAGCCACCAACACCATCATCAGTAGAGCCGCCCAAACTGGACCTGAAGCCGCTTCCTCAAGGTTTAAAGCACGCCTATCTTGGTCCAGGTGATACATACCCAGTGATTATTTCTTCAGCATTAACTGCAGAGCAAGGTTAGCAATTACTTAGCATTTTAAATGAGCATAAATCAGCAATTGGATGGAGTATAGCAGATCTGAAAGGTATTAGTCCCTTGATATGTTCTCATATGATTAATCTTGAACAAGGGGCTGTACCTCGTAGGGATCCTCAGCGTAGGTTGAACCCTACAATGAAAGAGGTAGTAAAAACCGAAGTGTTGAAATTATTAGATGCAGGGATCATTTACCCTATTGCTGATAGCAAATGAGTGAGTCCTACACAGGTTGTGCCTAAAAATTCTGGTGTCACCGTTGTTGAAAATGAAAGTGTAGACTTTGTCCCCACTAAATTGGTGACATGATGGCGTATGTGTATAGATTATAGAAAATTGAATGCTGTCACCCGTAAGGATCATTTTCCACTGCCTTTTCTAGACCAGAATTTAGAGAGAGTAGCTGGACATCCTTTTTCTTGTTTTCTCGATGGTTATTCTGGATATTATCAGATTGAGATTGCTTTAGAGGACCAGGAAAAAACTACTTTTACTTGTCCTTTTGGTACTTATGCTTTCTGTAGAATGCCATTTGGATTATGTAATGCTCCTGCTACTTTTCAGCGTTGTATGATGAGTATGTTTGCTGATATGATCGAGGAATGTATGGAAGTGTATATGGATGACTTGACTGTATTTGGTAATACTTTTGATGCATGCTTGCATAACTTAAAGAGAGTCTTGGTCAGGTGTGAAGAGAAGCACCTTGTGCTTAATTGGGAAAAGTGTCACTTCATGGTGCCCTCAGGCATTGTGTTGGGGCATATTGTCTCTTCTAGAGGCATTGAGGTGGATCGATCAAAAATCGATCTCATCTCAAAGCTTCTTGTGCCAAAGACTGTTAAAGATGTTAGATCCTTTCTAGGGCATGCTGGTTTTTACAGGAGGTTCATCCAAAATTTTTCTGCTATTGCTCATCCTTTATGTAATCTTTTGATAAAGGATACCCCTTTTGAGTGGACTATTGATTGTCAGAAGGTTTTTCAAGCCTTGATTGATAAATTGACTTCCGCACCTATTGTGCAACCACCCGATTGGAGCCTTCCTTTTGAATTGATGTGTGATGCAAGTGATTTTGCTGTAGGAGCTGTCTTAGGGCAGCGAAAAGATGGTAAACCTCATGTTATTCATTATGCTGGCCGAACCTTGAATAATGCACAGATGAATTATTCTACCACCGAGAAAGAACTGTTAGCTATAGTCTTTGCATTAGACAAGTTTCGTGCTTATTTGATTGGTTCTCCCATTACTATTTTCACTGATCATGCCGCGCTAAAGTACCTTCTCACCAAGAAGGATGCTAAAGGGCGCCTAATTGGTTGGATATTAATCTTACAGGAATTTGATATTTTTATAAAAGATAAAAAGGGTGTGGAGAACGTTGTCGCCGATCACCTATCGCGGTTGATGATGGAAGTAGCGGAAGATGAGCAACCAATCATGGATGACTTCCCTGATGAGCAACTATTTTCAGTTGCACGACTGCCCTGGTATGCGCACATTGTTAATTACTTAGCGACAGGTGAGATCCCTTCCTTTTGGAGTGCGCAGGATAAGCGTAGGTTCTTTGTTAAGGTAAAGAAATTTGATTGGGATGATCCTTGTCTGTTTAAGTATTGTCCTGACCAGATTATGCGCCGTTGTGTCCCTGATTATGAAATAGAAAGCATCATTACATTCTGTCACTCTCATGCATGTGGAGGCCATTTTTCGATGAAAAAGACTGCTGCCAAAATTCTTCAATGTGGTTTTTACTGGCCTACTATGTTTCGTGATGTTAATATTTTCTGCAAATCCTGTGATAGATGCCTAAAATTAGGAGCTTTATCTAGGAGACATATGATGCCTTTGAACCCAATTCAAGCTGTAGAGATTTTTGATTGTTGGGGTATAGACTTTATGGGACCCTTTCCTTCTTCTTTTGGCTATTTATATATATTGTTGGCTGTGGAATACGTGTCTAAGTGGGTGGAGGCTATTGCATGTAAGAATAATGATCATTCCACTGTCATCAAGTTTCTTAAAGAGCATGTTTTGTCTAGATTTGGTACTCCTAGGGTCATTATTAGTGACCAAGGATCCCATTTTTGTAACCGCTCTTTTGAGACTTTGATGCGCAGGTATGGAGTGACACATAAGATTTCCACTGCTTATCATCCACATACGAATGGCCAAGCTGAATTAGCCAATAGATAGATAAAGCAAATCCTGGAGAAGACAGTGAGCCCCAACCGAAAGGATTGGTCCTTGAGGCTGTCAGATGCGTTGTGGGCCTATCGCACTGCCTACAAGACTACCCTGGGGATGTCGCCATTTCGCTTAGTTTATGGAAAACCCTGTCATCTTCCAGTTGAGTTAGAACATAAGGCATATTGGGCTATTAAGTCACTAAATTTTACTTTGGATGCTGCAGGTCAGGAACGAAAACTCCAGTTGTCTGAGCTAGAGGAACTCAGGAATGATGCTTATGAGAGTTCCCGGATCTTCAAGGCAAAGACAAAGGCCTTCCATGATAAGAAGATCCTACGGAAGAGGTTTCAAATAGGACAACAAGTCTATCTGTATGACGCACGACTGCATCTCCATCCTGGGAAGCTGAGATCTCGCTGGACAGGCCCCTTCACCATTAGCAGCATATTTGAGAATGGGGATGTGGAAGTTGAAGACCCAAAGGATGGGAGGCTGTTTACGGTTAATGGACAGTGCTTGAAACAGATTCCAGAGAAAGCGGACCCTGAGGAGCACACCGTTTCTCTCGTAGACCCTGTCTACGAGGGATGATCTTTCTCCTATCTATCATTTCCCTTTTTTATTATGTTAGTTTGTTTTAGTTTGTTTGCTTTCATTCTCATTTGCTTTTGTTTGCTATTTTATGTTTTTAGGATGTTTGGACTTCCGTCTTCCTTGCTTGTGAAATTCGGCTACAATGGACAGCCATGTGCAAGATTTCAGATATTATATTAGGTGGCCTCGCTCCTATTTCAATTTCCTATTCTTATTTATGCTATATATGAAAATTCAGCCAACACCCTTATACTTATTTACATGATTAGCACACATTGAGGACAATGTGCATTTCAGGTTGGGGGGTGTAGGCATGCATGACCTTATGCATGCTACCTTATTGAGTTTAATAGTGTTGACTTGATTATATTACTAAAAATTGTACATGAGCTGAAATTTTTATGCTTATTATATATGTTGCTTTCATATGGATTGGCCTATACATTGATTGCATGCGTGATAAGCTGAATGTAGGACATCATGTGATTCACACACGAACACTTTATGTGCAATGGCGATTATACTCACCAGAGGAATGAGCATGCTATTGTCAATTGAGACCATGATTTCAACATTAGCTAGTGTTGAGTATTGCATACAGAAAACAAAAAAGAAAAAGTTCTGGAGCTTGATCAAGCTGTGCCTAAACAGTAGCTAGTGTTGAGTATTGCATGCAGAGAAAAAAAAAGAGAAAAAGTTCTGGAGCTTGATCAAGCTGTGCCTAAACAACTATTAAGTGATCTACTGAGTAACCGGGTGTTCTTGCCTCAGGAAACGGGGAGCTCGCGTAAAAAGGTAGAACCACTTATAGCGATAAAAAACTATTAAGTGTTTTGCTAAGTAACCGGGTCTTTGCGTCTCAAGAAGCGGAGAGTGCTCGCATAAAAAAAAGCAAAATGTCTGATAGTTGAAAAAAAAAAAACAGAAAGAGCATGTTGTACTTAAAGTGCGAGGGTTGGATGATTGGTTATGAAGATAGTAGTGTGTTTGGACTAATGGTGGGTAGAAGTTGCTTCTGTATGTAATATTTATTTGTCACATCACATGTGTTCTTCTGGATGGTGATTAGCATGTTTGATGTGTAGAAGTTGATTTCATGTGTTGGTAGTATGTGTATGAGTATAAGAAGTTTTCGTACTCTGTACTGTATGAAACACCATTGACTTGATAAGGTAGAATTTTTATCAGACATGTCTACATCCTTAAACCGTTAGTGTGCTTAATTATATTCTATGCGCTTTGAATTGCTAGAGACTAGCAATAAGCTGGTTGGGGGGTGTGATGAGTGCATGAAAGTGCACTCTGAACAGTCTTATAACCATCTCAATTGCTAGATTATTATCCTTAATCAACATCTTTAATACTATTTTTACATCTATATGTTGCTTCACATGATTGTTTGGAAAATGCAGGAAATTGGGGTTAAAAGAAGCTGAAAAGAGTATATGGATCAACTTCAAAAATTAATCTGTACCTGCTCATGAAGAACTAGATTATGTACCATATATGGTTGGAAAGCTCTTGAAGTCTAGATTCTGGAAAATTTTACGGTCCGTGATTCCGAGTTTCCTAGAGGAAGTTACGACAATTTTAGTACCGATGGCGCAGTCTGAATGGCAGAACAGAAAATAAGCTGGAAGTCCGATCGATCCGCCAATCAATCGGACCACGCAGAACCGTGACAGAACCTATATTTTTCAGCCATATGGGATCCGATCGATCCCTCCATCCCTCCTACGGGGTCCGATCAATCCGACACCAATGGTCCGATCGATCGGACTCGGAAATAGCCAAAAACAGCGGATTTTTACGCAACCGATCGATCCAACACCCATAGTCCAATCGATCGGACTTGGGAATTAAAGGTTGACAGAACGTATGCTTTCTAGAGGAACACAGTTCGATCGATCCATCCATCAATCGGACTCGGGAATAGCCAGAGACGGAGGAGTTTTACGAAACCGATCGATCCGACACCCTGGGAGGGATCGATCCGACTTTTCCAGTGAAGAAAACCTACGGTTCAGATCTAATCCGTGGATGGAGAGATTTGGGGCTATAAATTGGATACTTAGGGTTAATCAAAGGCGACTTCTTGGATGTTTTTGGAGGCTCTTTTCTGGACGTTTTCCGAAGGAAGAAGATGAAGGAATCTCCATCCATGACCGAGTAATCCGCGGGCATGGCGGACGGATGATCTAGCGAGGACTAGGGCTTCTTCTCCAACAATGGTTCATAGTTTTTAATCTTCATTGTTAAACTCTTTTCTATGTATTGGATCTTTAAATATTATTTTCAGATTATAGATTTCTATGTGGATGATTAATATTATTAATCCAGTCATGCTTCTTTCATAATCTTATAATCCCATAGTCTTCTCTATTGCTTCTCCTACCGAGTCTTGCGAGACCTTTGCTATGCATTGCCCGTAGTGACAACTGGTATTGTGTATTCTTAGGGATCTTGTAAGACAAGGTTGGGGCTCTATCCCGAGGAATTTTTGCTATGCATTGACGATTGTGAGAGTTGGTATTGTGTATTCTTAGAGATCCGGTTAGATAGAGTTACGGCTTTGTCCCGATGAACTTTTGCTGCGCGTTGCCTGTAGTGACAGCCGGTATCATGTATTTTTAGGTTTGGTTGGATGAAGTTAGAACTATAAAAAGGAAGAACCAATCGTAGGAAGAGACATTTATATATTTTGTTATGTTTATAGTTCCATATTTTCCGGTTAAGGTGATTGGGATGTGAATCCCTTAACTGAGTTTCATATGAACCATTGAGAAGAGAAGAACCTAAGTCCGAGTGAAGTGATTCCTGAAGCCTAGCCTCATTCAAATCTTGATTTCTTTTGTTAACTTTATCTTACCATTACATGTTCGATCTATTTTATTAACTTTTTACGCTCTTGCTTATTTTCAATTCATTGTTATGATCTTTCTTGCTTGTCACTCTGTGGGATTCGACCTCTCTTATGCTGTACTACACCGCGACCGCTGTTCGTGACACATTTAAGCGACATCACATGTCCTTTTGGTACTTATGCTTTCCGTAGAATGCCATTTGGATTGTGTAATGCTCCTGCTACTTTTCAGCGTTGTATGATGAGTATGTTTGCTGATATGATCGAGGAATGTATGGAAGTATATATGGATGACTTGACTGTATTTGGTAATACTTTTGATGCATGCTTGCAAAACTTAAAGAGAGTCTTGGTCAGGTGTGAAGAGAAGTACTTTGTGCTTAATTGGAAAAAGTGTCACTTCATGGTGCCCTCAGGCATTGTATTGGGCCATATTGTCTCGTCCAAAGGCATTGAAGTAGATCAATCAAAAATCGATCTCATCTCGAAGCTTCCTGTGCCAAAGAATGTTAAAGATGTTAGATCATTTCTAGGGCATGCTGGTTTTTACAGGAGATTCATTCAAAATTTTTCTGCTATTACTCGTCCTTTGTGTAATCTTTTGATTAAGAATATCCCTTTTGAGTGGACTATTGCTTGTCAAGAGGCTTTCCAAGCCTTGATTGATAAATTGACTTCCGCACCTATCGTGCAACCACCCGATTGGAGCCTTCCTTTTGAATTGATGTGTAATGCAAGTGATTTTGCTGTAGGAGCTGTTTTAGGACAGCGAAAAGATGGTAAACCTCATGTTATTCATTATGCTAGCCGAACCTTGAATAATGCACAGATGAATTATTCTACCACCGAGAAAGAACTGTTGGCTATAGTCTTTGCATTAGACAAATTTCGTGCTTATTTGATTGGTTCTCCTATCACTATTTTCACTGATCATGCCGCACTTAAGTACCTCCTCACCAAGAAGGATGCTAAAGCGCGCCTAATTTGTTGGATATTAATCTTACAAGAATTCAATATCTCCATCAAAGATAAAAAGGGCGTGGAGAACGTTGTCACTGATCACCTATCAAGGTTGATGGTGGAAGTAGCGGATGATGAGCCACCAATCATAGATGACTTCCCTGATGAGCAACTCTTTTCAGTTGCATGACTGCCCTGGTATGCGCACATTGTTAATTACTTAGCGACAGGTGAGATCCCTTCCTTTTGGAGTGCGCAGGATAAACGTAGATTTTTTTTTGAGGTAAAGAAATTTTATTGGGATGACCCTTGTATGTTTAAGTATTGTCCTGACCAGATTATGCGTCGTTGTGTACCAGATTATGAAATAGAAAGCATCATTACATTCTGTCACTCTCATGCATGTGGAGGCCATTTTTCGATGAAAAAGACTACTGCTAAAATTCTTCAATGCGGTTTTTACTGGCCTACCATGTTTCGTGATGTTAACATTTACTGCAAATCCTGTGATAGATGTCTAACGTTAGGAGCTTTATCTAGAAGACATAGGATGCCTTTGAACCCCATTCAAGTTGTAGAGATTTTTGATTGTTGGGGTATAGATTTTATGGGACCCTTTCCTTCTTCTTTTGGCTATTTATATATATTGTTGGCTGTGGAATATGTTTCTAAGTGGGTGGAGGCTATTGCATGTAGAAATAATGATCTTTCTACTGTCATCAAGTTTCTTAAAGAGCATATTTTATCCCGGTTTGGTACTCCTAGAGTTATTATTAGTGACCAGGGATCACACTTTTGTAATCGCTCCTTTGAGGCTTTGATGCGCAGGTATGGAGTAACACATAAGATTTCCACTACTTATCATCCACAGACGAATGGCCAAGCTGAACTAGCCAACAGGGAGATCAAGCAAATCTTGGAAATGACAGTGAGCCCTAACCGAAAAGACTGGTCCTTGAGGCTGTCAGACGCGTTGTGGGCATATCACACTGCTTACAAGACTACCCTGGGGATGTCGCCATTTCGCCTAGTTTATGGAAAACCATGCCATCTTCCAGTCGAGTTAGAACATAAGGCATATTGGGCTACTAAGTCACTAAATTTTACTTTGGATGGTGCAGGTCAGGATCGGAAACTCCAGCTGTCTGAGCTGGAGGAACTCAGGAATGATGCTTATGAGAGTTTCCGGATCTTCAAGGCAAAGACAAAGGCCTACCATGACAAGAAGCTCCTTCGGAAGACGTTTCAAGTAGGACAACATGTCTATCTATATGATGCACGACTACATCTCCATCCTGGGAAGCTGAGATCACGCTGGACAGGCCCCTTCACCGTTAGTAGAATATTTGAGAATAGGGCTGTGGAAGTTGAAGACCCAAAGGATGGGAGGCTGTTTACGGTTAATGGACAACCCTTGAAACAGATTCCAGAGAAAGCGGACCCTGAGGAGTACACCGTTTCTCTCGTAGACCCTGTCTACGAGGGATGATCTTTCTCCTATCTATCATTTCCCTTTTTGATTAGGTTAGGGTATTTTAGTTTGTTTGCTTTCCTTCTCAGTTGCTTGTGTTTGATATTTTATATTTTTAGGATGCTTGAACTTCCATCTTCCTTGCTTGTGAAATTCGGCCACAATGGAGAGCCCTGTGTAAGATTTCGGATATTCTATCAGGTGGCCTCGCTCTTATTTCGATTTCCTATTCTTATTTATGCTATATATGAAAATTCAGCCAACACCCTTATGCTTATTTACATGATTAGCACATATTGAGGACAATGTGAATTTCAGGTTGGGAGGTGTAGGCATACATGATCTCATGCATGCTACGTTATTGAGTTTAATAGTGTTGAATTGAGTATGTTTCTAGAAATTGTACATAAGCTGAAATTTTTATGCTTATTATACATGTTGCTCTCACATGGATTGACCCATACATTGATTGCATGTGTGATAACCTGAAGGTAGAACATTTTGTGATTCATACACGAACACTTTATGTGCAGTGACAATTATACTCACCAGAGGAATGAGCATGCTATTGTTAATCTAGACCATGATTTCAGCATTAGCTAGTGTTGAGTATTGCATGCAGAGAGAAAAAAAAAAGAGAGAAAAAAGTTCTGGAGCTTGATAAAGCTGTGCCTAAACAACTATTAAGTGATCTACTGAGTAACCGGGTGTTCTTGCCTCAGGAAGTGGGGAGCTCGCGTAAAAAGGTAGAACCACTTATAGCTATAACGAAAAAAAAAAACTATTAAGTGTTTTGCTAAGTAATCGGGTCTCTGCGCCTCAAGAAGCGGAGAGTGCTCGCGTAAAAAGGCAAAGTGTCTGATAGTTGAAAAGAAAAAAGAAAAAGAAAAAGGAAGAGCATGCTGTACTTAAAGTGCGAGGGTTGGATGATTGGTCATGAAGATAGTAGTGTATTTGGACTAATGGTGGGTCGAAGTTGCTTCTGTACATAACATTTATTTGTCACGTCACATGTGTTCTTCTGGATGGTGATTAGCATGTTTGATGGGTAGAAGTTGATTTCATATGTTGGTAGTATGTGTATGAGTATAAGAAGTTTTCATGCTCTGTACTGTGTAACACACTATTGACTTGATAAGGCAGAATTTTTATCATGCATGTCTACATCCTTGAACCGTTAGTGTGCTTAATTATATTTTATGCGCTTTGAATTGCTAGAGACTAGCAATAAGCTGGTTGGGGGGTGTAATGAGTGCATGAAAGTGCACTCTGAACATGACTAAGAGCAGCTTATTTACTTAGTTTTCATGATTAATATAGGTGATTTTGTCCGTATATGTCGCTTCACAGATTTATTGGTATTATGCAGGAAATTGAAGCAAAGATGGGTCTTTAACGTCAAAATTGTACCTTCTCAGAAGAAACAAGATGATATGTCATATATGGTTGGAAAGCTCTGGAAGTCTAGTTTCCGGAAGTTTTTACGGTTCGTGATTTGGAGTTTCCTAAAGGAAGATATGCTATTTTGAGTACGAGAAGTGCAGACAAAGTAGTTACGGAAGAAGAAGATTGATTTGATGCGCTGGTAGGAAAATATTCGTAACATATTCTCTGAAAGTCTAAATATTCTGAAATTTGAATACGTGATAGAAGGTTCAGAGATATACAACTTTTATGTTGGATAATTTGTGAGGTTCCAGACGGTGTGATAGCAGATTGGAAGAATATATGAAGTTACCAAAGCTGGAAAACTGTTCTGTCGAAGCTGAGGAGAATATTCGTCAAATATTCTATGTAACTTAGAATATTGCGAAATCTTCGGGATCTGATAGAAGACTTCCAAATACACAACTTTCGTGTTGAGGAAGTTTCCCAATTCCGGCTTGATTGGACCCAGTTGTGACCGGAATAGGGCTGCCTTCAGGAAATCCGAGTCCAACTCAACTAAAACCCTAATTTCGGGGTTCCCCTATATATATGCTTATTTAATCCGAAATTTGGGAGGTCCCAAGGGGGTTTTTCTACAGAGCTTTGGATGAGAGAAAAGCAAAGGAGGAAGATGAAGAAATCTCCATTGATGGTCGAGTAATCCGCGGGCATGGCGGACGGATGATCTAGCGAGGATTAGGGTTTCTTCTCCAACAATGGTTCATAGTTTTTAATCTTCATTGTTAAACTCTTTTCTATGTATTGGATCTTCAAAGATTATTTTCAGATTATAGGTTTCTTTGTGGATGATTAATATTATGAATCCAGTCATGCTTCTTTCATGATCTTATAATCCCATAGTTATCTCCTTTGATTCTCCTACCGAGTCCCACGAGACCTTTTCTATGCATTGCCCGTAGTGACAACTGGTATTGTGTATTCTTATGGATCTAGTAAGACAAGGTTGGGGCTCTATCCCGTGAAATCTTTGCTATGCATTGCCGATTGTGAGAGTTGGTATTGTGTATTCTTAGAGATCCGGTTAGATAGAGTTAGGGCTTTGTCCCGATGAACTTTTGCTATATGTTGCCTGTAGTGACAGCCGGTATCATATATTCTTAAGTTTGGATTGGATGAAGTTAGAATTATAATAAGGAAGAATCAATCGTAGGAAGAGACATCTATATATTTTGTTAGGTTTATAATTCCATATCTCCCGGTTAAGGTGATTGGGATGTGAATCCCTTAACTGAGTTTCATATGAACCATTGAGAAGAGAAGAACCTAAATCCGAGTGAAGTGATTCCTGAAGCCTAGCCTTATCAAAATACTGATATCTCTTGTTAACCTTACATTATCATTAAATCCTTTGATCTAATTTACTTAATTCTCAAGTTCTCGTTTGTCTTCAATTCATTGTTATTTTCGTTTTGGATATTTTCTGTCTGTCTGTCTCTCTGTGGGTTCGACCTCTCTTATGCTGTACTGCACCGCGACCGCTGTGCGTGACACATTTGAGCGATATCACCGAGTCCACAGTAGAGGACCCGCTGCCGTCGCCTACTTCGGATCCTCTACTAACTGATCCGGACGACATCTCCCATGGCCAACCTGAGTTCAGTCCAGGTCTCACGGCAGCATCACCCCCCTCGATAGCAGCCATCTCAAGTTCAGTACCCTAATGCCTTGAACCAATTCAGGAGGATGTCAAAACCAATGCAGAGATGCAGAAGCTCGCTGGGAACATACAGAATGGAGATATCAAGGGACCATGGACAGTTCGCAACGGAGTCATCTTCCACAAAGATCGCATCTTCTTGAGGAAGAACTCTCCAGTCATTCTAGAGATCTTGACGACCATAGACTCCAGCACACATGAAGGGTTTGTCAAGATGTGGCACCGGCTGCGAACCACCTTCTACTGGAAGGGAGTGCAAGCGCGGATCAAGGACTTCATCTGTCAGTGTGACACCTGCCAACAACACAAGGCCGAGACCCTGAAGCTAGTCGGCCTACTCTAGCCCCTACCCATCCCTCACGAGGTATAGACTGATGTCTCTATGGACTTCATCGACGGACTCCCATCTTCTAGAAGGTACACAACCATTCTTGTAGTCGTCGACAGATTGTCCAAATATGCACACTTCACTCCCCTACGGCATCCCTACACGACATACTCAGTAGCTCGAGTTTTCTTCGACACGGTGTTCAAGCACAATGGCATGCCAACCAGCATCGTCTGTGATCGAGATCCTACCTTCACTAGCAACTTTTGGCAAGAGATCTTCAGATTGCAAGGAGTCAAGTTCAGATTCTCCTCAGCATACCACCCCAGACGGATGGCCAAACTGAGGTAGTAAACTGATCCCTGGAGATGTACTTATGATGTTTTTCAGGTGATCGTCCTACACAATGGACCCAATGGTTGACTTGGGTGGAGTACACCTATAACACTAGTTGGCACTCCAGCATCCAGCAGACACCCTATGAGGTAGTGTATGGGAGACCTCCATCGACCCTCCTCTCCTACGTACCCGGGACAGCCAGATCAGCAGCTGTAGATCACTTCCTAGTTGAGCGGGATCAAGTGATAGCAGATGTTAAGTCAAGGTTAGCAGCTGCCCAGAACAGGATGAAGCAGACATACGATCCAGGACATCGCGACGTCGAGTTCCAGGTCGGAGAGATGGTCTATGTCAAACTACAGCCCTATCGACAGAAGTCTGTGGTCAAGCATCAATCTCAGAAGCTTACGGCAAAGTTCTACGGGCCATACGAGGTATTGGAACGCATAGGAGCTGTTGCTTACCGCCTCCAGCTTCCATCAGATTCTAAGGTACACCCAGTCTTCCATGTATCACTCCTGAAGAAGCACGTGGGAGCTGAGATACTCGTTATCACCGAGATTCCAGATCCCTCAAATGATCAGCCCAAGCTGTATCCCCAGGCTATCATCGACCATCGGCATGCTCCCCGCCACCAAGAAGAAGTTCTGGTACATTGGAAGGGCCATAGTCCAGCTGAAGCCACATAGGAGGTATTCACTGATTTCTTGGATCGTTATCCCGACTTCGGCCTTGAGGACATGGCACTTTTCGAAGGAGAAGGGGATGATATGGTTGGGACCCAAGCCCAACCCACGCCTAGCCAAGTGGAACCGAGTCCAGCTCCACCTGGGCTAGACCAACCCACGCCCAATTCTGGGGCAGGGCCCACACGTGGGATAGGCCCAGGAGGGACCCACGCAGGTCAGGGCCCACTTCCTAGGAGGATTCGGCCTTGGACCAGGTTCCAAGCCAAAGCCAGCCTTAAGGAATCCTATTCCTAGCTGGTTATTTCATTAGTTTAGTCTTAATTGCTTTCCTAGTTGATTTCCTAGTTTGAGTCCAGTTTGAGCTTTGCTAGTTCATATTATGAGTCCTAGTTGGGTTGAGTCAAGTCACTTGCTGTTTTAGCAAGTAGGTATCCAGGTTGGAGTAGAACTCTTTGAGGCCTCTATAAAAGGACCTCCATAGCTTGTATTAGGGTTTTATGCATTGAAGAAATAAATTAAGAGATATTATAGGAGTAGTCTTAACCCTAGGAGTAGCCATAACTTAATACCCACGCCACCAACCACCTTCATCTCTCTACTCCCGGATTCTCTCTCCACCAGCCGGCCACCATCCATTGCCGTCCACCGCTGCCATCTACAGTGCACGTCCCCATCACCGGCGTCCATCCTTGGCTGCCATGCTTCCCTCCACCACGTTCTCCAAGGCTTGGATCTCCAAGAGAAGCCATCCAACCCTAGAGGAGCTGCAAGGTATCCCTCTTCTCATCCGTCTCCTCCTCTAGTCTTCGTCTTCCTCGTCGAATACCTAGGGTCTTTCTCCTAAAACCCTAAAGGTATCTCTCGATCTAGCCATAGATTTGGCTAAGGAGGAACTGAGACCGGGCAAGAGACCAGGTACCCATGCCTACGAGAAGGCTCGGCGTAACAAAGAGACACATTTGTATTTTGTTAGGTTTATAGTTCCATATCTTCCGGTTAAGGTGATTGGGATGTGAATCCCTTAACTGAGTATTATATGTACCATTGAGAAGAGAAGAACCTAAATCCGAGTGAAGTGATTCCTGAAGCCTAGCCTCATTCAAATCTTGATTTCTTTCGTTAACTTTATCTTATCATTACATCTTCGATCTATTTTCTGAACTTTTATCGCTCTTGATTGTTTTCGATATATTGTTATCTATGTTTCTGGATCTTTCCTGCTTGTCTCTCTATGGGTTCGACCTCTCTTATGTTGTACTGCACCGCGACCACTGTGCGTGACACATTTGAGCGACATCAGTTTCCTTGGACTACCACAAAGGAAGTATGATCCCTATTCAAACACGTATAATCCGGGATGGAGAGATCACTCCACTCTCAACTATGGAAATCCACAAGTAAATTAGCCTACAACTCAATTCCGTCCAACTAGACAGCAATACCAACAATATAGATCGCCTTACCCCCCGAGACCACAATCATACCCAACTCCCAATTCTGGTATGTCTTTAGAAGATATTGTTAAATCCCTTGCTATTAATACTTTGCAATTTCAACAGTAGACAAAACAATTTCAACTAGAGGCAAAGGCTAGTATTCAAGGTTTGGAACATCATGTGGGCCAGATGGCGATTGCAATTAGCAAGTTAGAGGCGCAAAATTCGGGAAAATTACCCTCTCAAACGGTAATAAATCCAAGAGAAAATGCAAGTACAATTATTTTGAGAAGTGGTAAAGAAGTTGAGACTCCAGTAAAGGAAGTTCCTGCATCGTCACCGCAAGGAAAAGAGCAAGACATTGTTGCGGACAAAGACTTTCCCAATGAAGACGACGTACCTAAACGTAAGTTTTCACCTCTTTCTGATTATAAACTTGTACCTCCTTTTCCTCATGCTTTATTAGGATCTAAAAGAGAGGAGCAAAATAAAGATGTATATGAGACTTTTCGTCGATGTGAGGTAAATATTCCACTCTTAGATGCTATTAAACAAGTACCTCGTTATGCTAAATTCTTGAAAGAACTGTGTACAACTAAGAGAAAACAGAAACTTAAAGGATGTGAGAAGTTGAGAGTAGGTGAGAATGTTTCTGCAATTCTTCAAAGAAAAATTCCTGCAAAGTGTAAAGATCCAGGTATGTTTACTATCCCATGTACAATTGGTAGCACTAAATTTGAAAGAGCCATGTTAGATTTAGGAGATTCTATTAATGTTATGCCATATCCTATATATGCTTCTTTAAAACTTGGACCTTTGAATGAAACTATTGTTGTGATTCAATTGGCTGACAGATCTAACGCTATCCTAAAGGTGTAGTTGAAGATATTCTTGTGCAAGTCAATGATTTACTTTTCCCTGCTGATTTTTATGTGCTTGATATGGAGAATGATGATCATACTACTATTTTGTTGGGAAGACCATTCTTAAAGACATCCAATACTAAGATAGATATGCGTAGTGGCACACTTACCATGGAATTTGATGGTAAAATTGTTAAGTTTGAAATATATGATGCCAAGAAGTATCATACTGATGATTGTCATGTTTATTCTATTGATGTGAGGGAATTGAAAGCTATAGTTAGAGATGCTTCGGGGAAGTGTCTAGAGAAGGCAGATGAAGAAGCTGTCCAGTCTTGGCCAGTTGACCGCAAGGAAGACTCGATCGACCGTTGAGAATATCTGGAGCACTTATCCGATGAACCTCCTTCGGCTGAAGTTGAAAGCATTCCTATTCCGTCGCGAGGTATATTTCCTGTGACTATTTCGTCTTCATTAGTGATTAAAAAGGAGATGACCTTAGTAGATATTTTCATATCTCGATGGATTTATGTTCGATCATGTGATCTTGACATCCTTGACAATGCGAACGACAACATTATTAATAAGTCAATGGATGATTCGATTATAGTTGAGCATAATGTTGACTCCTTTATTCCTGATCACCATGATGAGATGTATTTCAGTTTAAGAGATCTAGCTATCTTGTTTACTGGTGTGAGTATGGAAAAGCTAACTCTCATTTTTGAAAAATACCACTTGGATTCTTATGCTAAATTAACCTTGGTGGCACTACTGAGGTTAAATATTCAGAATTTGACACCCAGTGATTTTTGCATCCCATCGTGCTATAAAACGTTCACCGAGGGCACGATTTAAAATTCTCTATATGGTATAGAGTGGTTTAGTTTGCTTTATTTGTTTTATTGTGTGCTTGAGCGTGCTAGAATTATTTTTAGATTGTGTGTTTGCATGTTTGCTTTGGTTTTTGCTTTGCTTTGCTTTTGTTTTTAGGTGATCGAGCATCCCCTATACTACCTGAAGAATTCACCCAACTGTGGTTGTTATGGAAATTCGGCCACCTTGAGGAGCCTTCGGTAGGATTTCAGCTATTCTGTCAATTGAAATTCAAAGTTGGCGACTCCCACAGTATTCAAAGAAGCAAGCATGAAGTCCAGCCAATGACAATAAACAAAGGCGCTGTTTGGGAGGCAACCCAAGAGAGTTGGTTCCTTTCTTTTTTTATTTTCGCATTTCCATTTTAGTTATTTTTGCCTTCTCTTTGCATTCCACCTTACATTGGGGACAATGTCAGTTTCAAGTGTGGGGGAGGAGATCTAGGTTGCATATGCCATGAGCAAGATTTAAAGAAGCTTGACATATTCATAACATGATTGAATGAGTAATGTTGTGACTTGGAATTAATTAGTTGAGTTATTTTCGTTGAGATGGTAGTGACTAGATTTAGTAGACAAAAGCTGGTGAGATTTTGAGCCTTTAGACTGACACATTCATATCAGTCTCACTATTTTCTTTCATGGGAGATATTCTGTCATGGATTTGTTTCTCTAGAACTTGTTTTGATTCTATTCGAGATCACATTGACACATGTATACATGAACATGATTAAGGCCATCTTTGTTATAAGCTACATAAGCCAAGTAGCCTACCTTGTAATAAATTTTTCCTTTTGCTAAAACCCTTTGAGCTTTATTGACTTCATTGTTAACCCACATTATAAGCTTTAAACCTGAAAAACAATGCCGATACCAAAGCCATAGGACTAGTGGAGCATTGATCATCATTATGATATGTATGGGTGTGCAAGTTTCAAGTGTGGGGGTGTTTGGATCCTGGTATGGCTATGATTGGTGAAGTGGAGTATATTTTTCATACTCAATTCGTGAGTATGTTGTTTCTGGAAAAAAAAAGAAAAGCAAAGAAAAAGAAAATGAAGGAGGAAACTGTTTCCCATGTTACAATATGTGTTTATGAATCCTCCTAATAGTTCTGTATGATTTCTACCAAAGTGGATGTTTTTGCAAAAGATTGTTCACTATTTCAGTTAAAAAGTATTCCTTTGAACAATCTCTTTGCCAATGTGGTAATGTTATATGGGTTGAGTATGTTAAAGCTAAGTTGAGGAAGTTGTTGAATGGAGAGATTCGTTGTACATGTTTTATTGATGCATTTTTGCTCCATTAGTTCCATTGGCTTTTGAGCTACATTCCCAAATATTTCCCACCTTAATCCTGGACCCCATTACAACCTTTTGAGGTCCTTATGATATGTGTTATGCATGTGATTCTAGTGGTGGAGAATGAGAAGATATGCAAGCTTATGGTAGATCATTTTCATTGAAATGAATTTGAGTGAAATACATACCCTTCAAACACATGAGAGTTGAGTGTTTATTTCCGTGAAGGTCTACTTATTTTAGTTTGCTGCATCTTCAAGTGAAAATGTTGTTCATGATATGTTATGAGTTTTGTGAAGAGCGTGATTGTTCTTTGTTGATGGCGTTGCAACCTTGATATCTTGGGTAGAGTGAATTTTAAGTTTTGCCCGAGGACAAGCAAAAACTAAGTGTGGGGGAATTTGATGATGATGCATAATGTTATATTTTTACCCCTTAATATTTAGCCTCCTGTGCTTATTTGATACCTAAATACACTCATTATTTTTATATTTTGATTCAGGATGCAATTGAAGTCCTTAAGTCCAAAAAGAAGCTGAAAAGAGTATATAGATCAACTTTAAAGATTAAACTGTACCTGCTTATGAAGAACCAAATAATGTACCATATATGGTTGGAAAAAACTTGAAGTTTAGTTTCTGGAGAATTTTACGGTTCGTGATTCCGAGTTTCCTAGAAGACGTTACGACGATTTTAGTACCAATGACGCAGTACCAATGACACAATCTTCAATTTCTGGCGATTTTAGTACCAATGGCACAATACCATAAGAAATTGCACAGGATCGATCCGACACCCATAGAAGGATCGATCCTACTTTCCCAGTGAAGAAATTCAACGGTTTAGATCAAATCCGAGGATGAAGACACTTAAGGCTATAAATAGGACTCTTTCTAGGGTTTGAGGGGAGATTGGCTGGACACTTTTGGGCTACTATTTTCTACTCTTTTATATTTTTTCAAGGTTTTCTCTAACTTTATGGAATCTTTTGGAGGATTGTTCTTGATGGCCATGCGTGGCTAAATCTTGATTCTTGGTCAAGGAAATTGAAACCTCATAATCAATAAAACTGTGAGATCTAATCTATTTTTATTGTTCAATTTATGCTTGAGTATTGGATGTTCTTCTGTGATTAAATATTCATGGTTGTCTTGTTTAATTGCTAGGAAGCCTACTAGTATATTATTCATTGCGATCTACTGCTAGGTTGGATATCAAATCCCTAATTATTTGATCCCTCTGATCTGCGAAGCAACTGAGATCTATTGATCTACTGCGTTTTAGGGATCGTTAGATCTTAGGACGAACATTCGACTAGATTAAATGCAATTGCTTGTGCTTGTGTAGTTTAGCTTCATCGATCTCCCTATTCTTAAGGCTGCTACTAGATTAAATCTACAGCGCGTGACTTAGGTTGTTTAGTAGTTAGGATTGATTAGATCGCTTGTTTCTAATTAACTATGATTGAGGAGAGATTCGAATTTAATTCGAACAGTGAATATTCGTGGTATGAATTGATATATACTTGCATCGATGATCAGTTGTTGAATTCCGATGGTGGATATTGACTTAGACCAAGATTTGTTCTCTTGATTCAACTCTTTTTTTTTCGCTTTAGAATATTTCTTTATTGTTTTCTTCACGCTTAAAACCCCCCATCTTTGTTCATTACGCACAAAACCAGACTAAACACTCTTCATGGGATCGACTCGTACTCACACTACTGGCTAGCAGCATACCGAGCTATCATTGACTGTGGTCGCCGGAGGGTGGTCGCTTGGACACCGGATGGGACACAGTTTGTGTTGTTGGGGGATCGGTTTTCAGCCGATTCCTTTGCTTGTGGTGTGGGGAGGCGTGGCAGCGAGCTTTCAGCCTTGCTGGCCAGCCTGTCCCTGTTTGGATCAGAGGGAGTACATCATAGCAGTTTCCCCAGGATGGTGTGCGACTACACCGACGTGTTTTCTGAGGTGTTGCCAGGGCTTCCATCGCCCAGAGAGGTCGACTTTGAGATCGACCTAGTACCGGGTACCGCACCGATCTCTCTCCCAGCTTTCAGGATGGCACCAGCAGAGCAGAGTGAGTTGAGGACCCAGCTAGACGTGTCGCGCCCCGACCCGCGAAAGCCCAACCGGAACCTAACTAAATGCGGAAATAAAGACGAGGGGTTCCCCCAACTTACTGATTTCACAATTCAATTCATAAGTAAGCCTGAATAATACAACAAATTTAAACCTCAAAATATATAATATAATATTCAAAAGCCTCAAAAGGGTTACAACAGTTTATACATCATACTCCAGTAGGAGACTAACTATAACAAAAGTGTAGAAAGGGATCACCGGTCCTCAAACCATGCCAGACGCCGCCACGCCACCAAACACCTGCCCGGTAGGGGCTACTGAAGAAGAGCTGGCGCCTGCACCTGCAAAACGCAGCCCGGGTAGTTGTGAGCATAAAGCTCAGTAGGGTTCTACACTACGTCACACAGAAGAAAGGGGAACGCAAGAGTGTCGTCCTCAAGTAAGACCTGGGTGTATACAGGGGTCCCATAACCCCACCGCGTGCCCCTGAGGCCCAGGGGCAGCACTCAGTAGCAAGAACAGCACTGGCGACACAACTACAGGAACCCAACACTGCAAGGTCCGCACAGTGGGACACCGGCTACACCTCAGCATCTGACTCAAGGCCGACACGACCTCTATAATCACCAAGCAACATGTGTACCATTCATCTAAGCCTATCATCAAATTCGACTGGACACCACAATTCAAACCGGGTCCTAACTACCCAACCCCGGTCCTAGGGCTAAATCCGAGCTTTCAGCCTCGGGACGGCGATCCACAAATCACCCACGCCCTAACCTTATGCAACTAATGCACAACAGAGAATGCATGCTATGAACATACACAAGCAAGAGAAAAAGGCATGCAACAGTATGACAAGGCAGCATATAAGTCCAACCGGATCGCTGCAGCGGTACTACCAACCGCTGCCAGCCGATCCGCAGCGGGTCCCGGCATTACGACGGTACCACGACCGTCAACCGCGGACTCTTACAATGGGAAGCAACCCCGAAAACTTCGACGAACAGTAAAATATAAAATTATAATCCGACATCTAACATTATATATTTAAATATCAAAAGTTCTCTACTAGAGGCTAATTGGTCCCGTCGATCCGAGGTCCAAACGATGTCGGATTCAAGATCCAACTTAGAGTTTAGTAGATCTACATGCTGGGATCAACATACCCAAAATCCATAAACATCCAACGGCTGGATTAATGGGAAAACATTAATCAAAACAGCTAATCAAAACTCCATTCAAAACCACTAAAAATACTATTCAAGGCTGGCGGTCGATCAACGGATCGACCTTGAAAAATCTGAGGTTGACGGTCGATCAACAGATCGACCGTGAGGGGTTATTTTGCTGATTTTCAGGCTCACGGTCGACCGTGGAGAACGCGACGGTCGATCCACGGATCATCCGTGGCACTATTCATGAACAACTCTGCTCTGACACAGTTTCGAATAAAAATCACCAAAACGCATTGACAAATCGGAAAAATATGAAATCAATTGGGTTGGAAATTAGACTCACAGATCTACAACTCTTATTTCTCATAAAAATCCAAGATCATGCATGTACAAGCCGGAAAACTCGCCGCAAGCCGGCTGTTCTTCAAGAACAGCAGAAAACCGGAAATCCGAGATTTATCATGCATAAATCCTACTTAAATCTTAACCAAAGTTCACGAAACTTATATCGGTAATTATACTAGGCCACATGCATCTAATAACACAAATTCATCAAGATCTAACGGCTAGATCTAACGAAACCCATTAATTAACTCATGTAGGTAGAACACCTACCGAACTGCGCATTCCTCGGTTGATCCCTCGCAAACTAGCCACCCACGAGGTTCCAAACCACACCAGGAGCCTTCCTCTCGTTGCCACGAATCCAACAAGCTTTCAAGCTCCCAAAATGGTGGTCGGAGGAGGGAGAACGAAGGAGAAGAAGATGGCTTCCCCGGAAGGAAACAGAGGAACTAAACCAGAACCGCGGAAGAGGAGAAGGGAGAAGGAAGAAGAAGAGAAGGAAGAAGAGGAGGAGAAGAGAAGGGGAAGGTCGGGGAAGGTCCGGGAAGGTAGGGGAAGGTGGGGAAAAAATTGGAAGGAGAGGTCCTCTCTTCCCTGACAAAGGAGGACGACGGAAGCTGAACTGCTCTGCGCAGTTCAACTGCCCTGCGCACGAGTCCGATCGATCGCTCCTTGGAGCGACCGATGGCTCAAGGGCCGTAAGCTGCCCAAAAGCAAGCTTCAGCGCGCCCGAGCTGGGATCTTCCGATCCCGGGTCCACCTAACCATTCTAATCAACCACTAACACAAACAAGGTCAGTGTGTGCGCATGCGGGTGTGAAACAAACCAACAAGGCGCAATTTACCAAATTGCCCTTGCGGTCCACAACGAGCCACGGGCCCGACCCAGGCGGTCGACCCAGGAATGGAGGGACAGGTCCTCACAAGACGAGCTTACCAGCAGAGGTTTCATCCGACCCAGCCTGTCTCCCTGGGGGGCGCCAGTGTTATTCGCGAAGAAGAAGGATGGTACCCTTCGACTTTGCAAAGACTACAGGCAGCTCAACAGGGTGACGGTGAAGAACAGGTATCCGATGCCGAGGATCGACGACTTGTTTGACCAGCTGCGAGGATCTTCAGTGTTCTCGAAGATCGACCTCCGCACCAGCTACCACCAGTTGAGAGTTCGGGATTGCGACATCCCGAAGACGGCTTTTCGGACTCGGTACGGCCTATACGAGTTCGTGGTGATGCAGTTTGGGCTGACGAACGCACCAGCAGCGTTCATGGATCTCATGCAGACGATCTTCCGGCCTTTCCTAGATAAGTTCGTAGTGGTGTTCGTCGACGACATCCTTATCTACTACCAGTCAGAGGCGGAGCACGAGCGACACTTGGCGACAATGTTGCAGCTACTTCGAGAGCATCAGCTTTATGCCAAGGCTTCCAAGTGTGAGTTCTGGCTTGTACAGGTGGGATTCCTTGAACACGTGGTGTCGGCAGCAGGGATCTCAGTTGACCCGGCCAAGGTCGAGGCAGTGGAACAGTGGCAGAGACCGAGGACAGTTTTCGAGGTCCGTAGTTTCTTGGGCCTGGCGGGTTACTACAGACGGTTCGTGCGGGACTTCTCCAAAGTCGCCGGATCGTTGACTAGACTGACACAGAAGGCCGTCCCATTCGTGTGGGATGATGCTTGTGAGCGAGCTTTCGTGGAGCTGAGGACGAGGTTGACCAGTGCGCCGGTGCTGATCGTCCTCGAGCGAGGTGTTGGTTACAGTGTCTACTGTGACGCTAGTGGTGAGGGTTTGGGGTGTGTCCTCATGCTGGAGGGGCACGTAGTTTCCTATGGTTCTCGTCAGCTGAAGAACCATGAGAGGAACTACCCGACTCACGACTTGGAGCTAGCAGCTGTGGTCTTCGCCCTGAAGACCTGGCGTCACTACCTCTATGGCGAGAAGTTCTCTGTCTTCTCGGACCATAAGAGCTTGAGGCACGTTTTCACCCAACGTGACCTCAACCTGAGGCAGCGATGCTGGATGGAGCTACTGGAGGACTACGACTTTGAGTTGCATTACCATCCTAGTAAGGCAAACGTCGTAGCAGACGCGCTGAGCAGACAGGTGAGAGACACCAGAGCAGCAGTTGCAGGGTTGTCAGCGTGGCAGTGGCAGGCTCTAGAGACAGCGGGCTAGTTGGGGCTCGAGTTTGAGGATCTGAGATCCAGTAGTTTTCTCTATGCAGTGCAGAGTATGCCAACAGTCTTAGCCAGAGTGTTAGAGGCACATCACAGTGACCCAGAGCTCGAGGAGTTACGCACATCGGCGGGCACGGAGGGCCCAGACGGAGACTGGACCGTATCGTCAGACGGAGGGCTACGGTTCAGAGGCAGAGTAGCGGTTCCAGCAAATCCAGTTCTACGAGACGACGTCCTATGAGAGTTCCACCACTCTCGTTTTGCAGTTCATCCCGGCGGCACCAAGATGTACCAGGATCTTGGGCGACAGTTCTGGTGGCGCGGGATGAATAGGGCAGTGACGGAGTTCGTATCGCGCTGCCTTACCTGTTAGAAGGTCAAGGCAGAGCACCAGCGGACTCCGGGGTTACTTTAGCGGCTTCCACTAGCTGAGTGGAAGTGGGAGCACATCACGATGGACTTCGTGACCGGGCTACCGAGATCTCCTAGGGGGAATGACGCGATTTGGGTCATCGTTGATCGATTGACTAAATCGGCGCACTTCCTGCTTATGCGGGTGACGGACTCGATGGACAGGTTGGGCAGCTTGTACGTCAGAGATGTGGTCAGACTACACGGAGTTCCAGTTTCTATCGTGTCAGACCGTGACCCCAGGTTCACCAGCAGGTTTTGGCGAGACTTTCAGGAGGCAGTTGGCACACTCCTGACTTTCAGTACGGCTTTCCATCCGCAGACAGACGGCCAGTCAGAGTGGATGATCCAGATCTTGGAGGACATGCTGAGAGCACGTGTCCTCGATGCCGGAGGTAGCTGGGAGGAGCACGTTCCCTTGGTGGAGTTCGCCTACAACAACAGCTACCAGTCCAGTCTTGGAGTAGCACCTTTCGAGGCGTTGTACGGTAGGCCGTGTCGTTCCCCAGTGTGTTGGACAGAGGTTGGAGAGGCTTCACTCACCGGTCCAGACATCGTCAGGCGGTCGTCAAAGAAGTTAGTGCAGATCAGGCAGAGGCTTCTGACGGCTCAGAGCCGGCAGAAGAGTTATGCAGTTCAGAGGCGACGACCGTAGGAGTTTGCAGTCGGCGACCGAGTGTTTTTCCGAGCATCGCCGTACAGAGGTTATGTCAGGTTTGGCAGAGGTGGTAAATTGACGCCGAGGTTTGTCGGGCCGTTTGAGATCCTAGAGAGGGTCGGCGAGGTAGCTTACCGCCTGGATCTTCCTCAGCACATGTCTGCTGTGCATCCGACGTTCCATGTGTCGATGCTGAGGAAGTATCACCCAGACCCGTCTCATGTCATCAGGGTGGATGACATTGAGCTTGAGGCAGACGCGAGTTTTGTTGAGCAGCCGGTTCGGGTACTTTACCGGAGGGATCAGGTCTTGTGGGGCAAGACGATTCCCTTGGTCAAGGTACTGTAGAGGCACAGAGGCACCGAGGAGATAACCTGGGACCGCGAGGCGCGCATGCGGCAGGAGTTTCCGCAGCTGTTTTATTCTCAAGGTACTTCTTGTCCTGTCTTCTAGTGTAGCTGTTTTGTTGTTCCGAGCCCTACCCTTATCGAATCTCGGGACGAGATTTCTTTTAAGGGTATTAGGATGTGAGGACCTGTCCCTCTGCCCCTATGGCTCGTTGTAGACCGCAAGGGCAATTTGGTAAATTGCGCCTTGTTGGTTTGTTTCACACCCGCGTGTGCACACACTGACCTTGTTTGTGTTAGTATTTGATTAGAATGGTTACGTGGACCCGGGATCGGAAGATCCCATCTCGGGCGCGCGGAAGCTTGCCTTTGGGTAGCTGACGACCCTTGAGCGATCGATCGCTCCTCGATCGGACTCGTGAGTGAGTCTGGGTTTTTGACCCGCTATGATTGATCCGACTTGGTGTTGGATCGATCCGGTTCGAATTGTGGTGTCCAGTCGATTCGATGATAGGCTTAGATGACTGGTACACCTACTGCTTGATGATTATAGAGGTCGTGTCGGCCTCGAGTCGGATGCTGAGGTGTAGCCGGTGTTCCACTATGCTGACTCTTGAGTGGAGGAGAGGCCCCCTCAGAGGTGCCTTTTCCCGCCTGCAGTATCGGGTTCCTGCATGTGAGTCAGCAGTGTTTGTTGAGCTTACTGAGTGCTGCTCCTGGGCCTCAGGGACAAGCGGTGGGGTTATGGGACCCCTGTATACACCCAGGTCTCACTTGAGGGTGGCCTATTGCGTTTCCCTCTTCCTTCTGTGTGTCGTAGTGTAGAACCCTACTGAGCTTAGTGCTCACACCTACCCGGGCTGCGTTTTGCAGGTGCAGGCGTCAGTTCTTCCTCTGTGGCCCCTACCGGGCAGTTGGTGGCGATATTTACTGCTTTTACCTTTGGTTAGTTAGTCTCCTACGGGAGTAATGTTGTATTTGGATCTTCCCCTCTCCGAGGTTATGTATATTAAACACTTTCAGTTTTAAATCTGTGGTTCGATGTTGTTTAAATTGTTGTTTTAATTTGGGGGTTTTTGATGAACTGTTAGGAAGACCAATAGGTTAGAGGGAACCCTCGCCGTCGTTTTCCGCGTTTTGTAGGTTCCGGTTCGCGTCGCCCGGCTCAGTTGGGCTTTCGAGGGTCGGGGCGCGACACGGGGTCAGGCAGAGTAACAAAACACAGGGGAGAGGAAGAAGATGATGGCAACCCCGACGGAATAGCACAGGGAGGGGGAGGAGACCCAAAATCCAAACCACAGCCGCAAGAAAGAGGAGGAAGAAGAAAAACAGGGCCAAAACAGAGGAAGAAGAAACGGATGAGAAAACAGAGGGAAGGAGGGTACCCAATCGGAGTACAATATGAAGCTTAAGGGAGCAAAGGATCCAACAAGGGGGAAAAACAGGGCATTACATCGTATTAAGGGGGAAGAGAGCATTCTAGCAACCAAGGATCAGGACCCAAACTCAACTCCGGAACAGAGGAAAGGGAAAACCCAAAGCAGCAAAGAAACCCATCAAACCAGAGAGGTAGGGAAGAAAAACTCATCACAAATCCAAGAAAACAAATAGATCTAACCACGACAGCAAGGGAGGATAAGGTAGCTTCACAAAAACCATAAATAACATGCATCCAATCAAGCCCTAGAGCCCTAACCAAAGGTTAGGGTAGGAATCCCTACCTCTGAGTGTCAAGATTGCGTCCTCCCTTTTCTTCTCCGGCCGCGGCAGTCGTCGCCACCAACGTCTCCGTTGTCGTCGCCAATGTAGCCAAGTTCCCCGCTGTCACCAAGCTCTCCTCTCTCTGGGTTTTTCCCCTTGTGACTCGTCCCTATGTAGCCGTGCCGGCTTGGGACTGGAGTCGGGTGTGGCTTTGGGAGTAGCCACTGATTGGGACAAGAGCTTGGGTTGGTTGCTCTTGTCGGGGCGTTTGCTAGAGGTTGGAGACCTCTAGGTGTCCGTCGCCCACGTGTGGTACACGTTGGGGTTCGACGGCTTTCTCGGTTGCATCGGTTGGTTGCGTGCCGAGTTGTGCTTCTTTGGCCGTGGGAAGGTGTCGTGGGTACACCTGACGGCGTTTCGCTCTCGTTGAAGGTCGCTGGTTGGCGCGCCTTCTGGTTGTCGAGAGCTGGGGTTTGTTCACCAGCTTGTGGTGGACTCCCTCCCCTCTGTTTTCGAGGGTGCTCTGGAGAGCAGCTTTCCCTCATGTTGTTGTTGTTTGTGCAGCTGTCCTTTCTGAAGAGCTTTCTGATTGTCGCCTTCGCGGGGCACCGAGCTCGAAGTCGAGTTTCCTTTGGGCGGTTTTGAGCGTTGCGAGTTCGCACGTGGATGCTAGCAGCATTTAGAGAGTCGAGGACTCAGTCGGCCGAGTCAGTAGCTCGGAACTTCTTTCGCCCAGTTGTGTTACCTCGGAATGTGTTCCGGTTCTCGTTGTGGATGGTCTCCCCCATAAATGCATAGACTTCAGGAAGCTGGACGGTGTTGCAGCACAGAGTATGCGCCCGCTGCAGTGTAACGATGATGGATTGGCAGTTGAGAGATTCGTCGACTCCTTCAGGGTTTGACCTTCGCATCGGCTACACCAACTGAGGATTCGGGATTGCGAGATCCCGGGGACAGCCTTCCGTACGAGGTACGAATTGTGCGAGTTCACAGTGATGCCGTTTAGTCTGACGAACGCACCAGCAATCTCCACAGATGTGACGTGGAGAATCTTCAGGCCGTATCCTGACCAGTTGCAGTGGCGTCGTCGACAGCATCATATATACTGGCGCGTTGAGGAGGCGCACCAGCGATATTTGGCGTTTGCATCGCAGCTGCCGAGGGTGTATCGGCGTTATTTGGCTTCCAGCGCGAGGTGTTGGCCTTCAGAGGCAGGTTTCGACGGACGGGCAGTCTCAGCGGCAGACATTTCAGTTGATTCAGCTGGGCTCGACACAGATGTGCGACGGCAGAGGTCTGAGACGATATTCGAGATTCAGTAGAAGCATCTCCAAGATTGCGGGACCGTTGACCAGAGTGGCCAGGAGACCGGAACTTTTGCCTTAAAGTCACTGCGTCAGTGCCTTTAAGGGTAATAGCCACTAGCAGTTGCTAGAGAGGCTAGAGCAGATTTGGTAGATTATCAGCTCATCGGAGATGGACAGTCAGTTGGATCGGGTTTCGAGGATCAGATTCCAGATGACTTCTTCTTTGGTGGTTGCAGCATCCCAGCTCTCCCCGCCAGAGTGGTGTAGACCCAGGGTATATATATCCGGAGCTCGTGGAGATCCATGTTGCGGTTGGTACCGGGCACGTGACTGAGAGCTGGACAGCATCAGCAGATCGCAGATTGTGCTTCGTTAGCAGTGTTGCAGATCCGGCGGATCCATAGCAGCCCCTTCCAGTATCAGAGTGGGAGCGGAAGCACACTGTGGCGGACGTCATCACCAGATTGCAGGAGGCAGCTGAGAGGAGTATCTTCCTTTGTTGGAGTTTGCCTTTTTCAGCAGCCATCAGTCCAGACGGATGCAGTACCATTCGAGGCATAGTACAGCAGTTCGGGCCGTTCTTTTGATTACTCAACACAGGTTGTTGAGTCACCATCCCCCATTCCAGACGTCGTCAGACAACCCTCAGAGAGATTAGCACAGAGCAGACGAGAGAGCTACTCAGGTCAGAGGCGATGATCTTTGGAGTTCTCAGTTCCTGGTAGAGTGTTTCTGAAGATTCCTTCGCACAGAGGATCAGTCGGAGTTGGCAGAGAGCAGAGGCCATATGAGGTGGAGGCCGAGGCAGCCCTACTCCGAGAGTCTGTACCAGGACCATGACGGCGTGGAGCGATGACGACATCGAGCCTATAGAGACAGAACGGTTCAGTCAGCTTTAGTCCTCTGGAGGTACAGAGGTGTTGTAGGGGTAACTTGAGAGCGCTAGAGGCGCATGTGCAGTTTGTCCCAGGTGGTTCTCACCCCGAGGTGTTTCTTTGTCTTGTGTGGCCGTTGCGGGCGTTGATGCATGATTCCTTGTGTGGTTGCTCGGGTTACGAGCTTGCTAACCCTTGTCTTATGCAGGTGTGTTTTGTTTTGTTGTTTTCGACCCTACTCTTATCGAATTTCGGGACGAAATTTCTTTAAGGGTGATAGGTTGTGAGGACCCGTTCCTCCAACCCGGTCCGACCGCGGTAGGTCGAGGGTTTGATTTTGTGGTTTGGCTCGGTTGGCTTCGTAGTGCGATTGGTTGATCACATTGCTGTTTTTGGACCCCAAGGGCAATTTGGTAAATTGCCCCTTGGCGGTCGGTTTCACACCCACGTTGTACACACACTGCCTCTGATTGATGTTTGTGGTTGATTAGATCCTTTTCGGCGTCCTCGATCGGTGGATTGGATCCTGATCGGGCTTGATCAAGACGGACGGCTGAGATTAAATCCTAGCTTTAGTTTAATTAGTTTTCTTAATTTTCCTCTCTCCTCTTTTTCTTCTTTTCCTCCACCCGACCCTCTCCCTTTGTTTTCCCTTTTTTCTCTCCTTTTCCTCTTCCTTCTCCCTGGCTTCACCCGTGCCCGACCCCTTCCCCTCTCCTCTCCGGCTTCCTCTCCTCCGGCCACCTTCCCCGGCGACGTGGAGGCGACAGCGAGGGCTCCCGTTTCCCTTCCCTCCCGCGGCAGCCCTTGTTCTTCTTCTCCGGCGAGGCCTTGATGGGTTTGAGAGCACCGGCGGCTCTCCGGCGGCTTGGAGGCGGTGGCGAGTTCTCCTTCCCCCTCCTTCCTTCCCCTCTTTCTTCCGCGGCATCTCCTCTTCCTTCTCCGACAGTGGCTGCGGCTGTGGGAGGTCTTCGGCGGCTCTCCGGCGAGCTGGTGACGACGGCGACAAGGGAGGACGACGGATCAAGGAGGAAGAAGCTCGGATTTAGCGTTTGAAGGTAGGGTTTCTACCTATATCATTAGGGTATGTTAGACCTAGGGTTTGGTTGTTAGATCTATGGTTTTATATGTGTAATATGATGCTTATAGACTTGTTTAGCAACTGATTAGAGCTTGGTAGGTTTTGATCTTGGTTTTATCCGGATTTATGCAAGCTTTTTCCCTGATTTCATCGAAGCCCTGTTTTTCTGTGAGCTGAACTGTTCGAGCTCAGATCCCGGCTCATTCATGCATGATCTCGCGAAACTTTCAAGATGAAAGTTGTAGATCGTCGAGTCATCTTTCGATTGCCGCTGATTTTATGATTTTTGGATTTTCCTACGATTGTTGATGAATTGTTTCCTAAACTGCTGCGAAACAGAGATTGAGAAATTGGTTAGTCTAATGTGTGGAAATTAGACTTCCATTAGATCTAATTCTTGGTTAGCACGTTCCCAATATATCAATCAATATCTGATTAAGTTTGATTGGAGGTTTAACGTCGTTTGGACGTCGATTTGCGAAGATTTCATCTTTGCTAATCGTGGGTACTGTAGCAATCCGAGATTTGGCTTCTTATTGGATCTTTGATGTTTTATCGGGTTTGATGCTTCATGATTCACGTATTTAATGTTCCTAGTGATCTCTAGGATCGGTATGCTCAAATCCGTATTCTCTTTGACGAATAGACAGCTAATTAGCTTTCAATTTGTAGAACATGCCATATCATAGATGTTAGTTATATATGTGTTATATATACATGTTTAGCCCGTGTGGGGCTCGTGGTTGAACCAAGGGAGTAATGCCCCTTGGGATATTTAGATGGATAAGCGGGCTGAAGGTGTGCCTTAGCTTATTGTTAGTTGTGATTATCTGTATTGTTGTGTTGTGGGCCGAAGGTGTGCCCTAGTTGATATTAACTTGTAATTGTAGCATGTTGTGTATTGTGTGGTCGGGGTTGTATCCCCGTTGTAGAGATTGCGGTTAACGGCTGCGGACGCCGTTGTAATGCCGGATTTTGATCTGTTGGATACTTGTTATTATAGCTTTGCTAGATAGATCCTTATTGCTTGAACCCTTGCTATGTTTACCCTCCGGCAGGCTTGATGCTTCGCCTAGCCCGTGTATGTTGTCTTGGCATATTGTTGCATGCTACTATTCCTGTATTCTTGTGCCTGAGCATTGCATGCATTTGATTGCATTAGAAGCATCAGGTTAGGTGGTAAACGATGGTTTCGATCGTTGATTCGGGGTTCTCGGGTAGCCCGGATCTAGCCCTAGGACCGGGGTTTGGGGTAGTCGAGGATTAGGACGTGATTGTTATCAGTGATAATGTTTGATATCATTCGAGGATTATTAGGTAGTCGGACTGGAATATTATATTGTTTGAGGTTTAAAGGTCGTGTCACTTTCCCTGACCGTGTGCTAAGGATGTAATCGATGTGTTCCCGACGTGGTCCCCAGGCAGTGGCATCCCTGCTGGGTAAGGGTGATCCTGCATGGTACTGTTCCCCTGTCAGTGCTTAGGGTGATCTTGGTAGAGTGACCAAGAGAGAGGTTCTTGACAGGAGCCCTTGGGACATCGATGGGTTATGGGGCCCGAGACATACCTTAGACTCAGGCGGGAGGCGACACTGTTGTGTTCCCTTTTCTTTGTGAGTGACGTAGCGTAGAACCCTACTGAGCAAGTTTTGTTGCTCACTGCTACCTGGGCTGCATCGGCGATGCAGGTCGATGCAGTCCCTTCTTTTTCAGGTACTTGCGGTGTTGGAGGCGGTACTCCCCTTGGTGGTGCGTGAGATCGAGGATATCATCAGTTTATTATATTCAATTGATGTACAGCTTTAAATGTATAAATTGTAATTTGAAGGAGAAATATATTTGTATTCCATTTTGATGTGAATTGATCAGAGATTGTTGTACTAGATGAATTGAATCATTATTCTATCTTTTTAAAGTCATATTGTATTATAATTTGATGATAGGATAGTTTAAATTCATTGTGAATATTTTAATCATGCACCAGGTTTTTAAAAGTGATGTTCAAAGGGGAGGCTCTCGCCGTTTGATTTAGAGTTTAGGACCCTCACGTCCCGATCCGGATGGGTTTTCTGGGTCGGGGCGTGACAATACATCATCAGACAGTCGTCAGTGCGGTTGGCTCAGATTAGACAGAGACTCCTGATAGCGCAAAGTAGGCAGAAGAGCTACGCAGATCACAGGCGACGACCCCTGGAGTTTGCAGTTGGCGACAGAGTGCTACTGAGGGTGTCTCCACGCAAAGGATCGATCAGGTTTGGTAGCAAGGGAAAACTAGCACCGAGGTTCACGGGCCCTTTTGACATCATCAAGCGCGTTGGAGCAGTCGCCTAGCAGTTGGCTCTACCCCCGCACATGTCAGGAATCCACCCCACATTGTTGATTCTAACCTTGTTTTGATGATGTCAACATACATTAAATGAAAAAATATATATTTAATATTTATTATCCCTTTAATTCAAAGTCTCAAATTCAATATTTAATGAGTTTATGTACTGGCGGTCGATGCACCATACTTGTCAAAAGGAAGTGTTGGCTTGCGGTCGATCATTGCATCGACCGTGCGAAACCATTTTCTTGACAGAGCCTAACGGTACATACGACAGTCAATGGACCGGTCGACTGTGAGGTTTGGACTTTGTGTTTTTAAATATTGTAGGCACACAGACGATGCGACGGTCGACCGTGGAGGATGTTGGTGAAGTAAAGAAGCGACGGTTGATCGGAGCATCGAACCTGGAAAGCATTTTTCAGGACAGAGCCTGACGGACGATGCGACGGTCGATGGGTGACCGTGGCACGCAAAGGCTGAGTTTTTGTACATGATGGTCGATGTCACGGTCGACCGTGACACTTGACGGACGATGCATGGATCGACCGCCAGCAACGCACAGAGTAAAAAAGTAGCCGTTGGAGAGTCGTAGAGAGTCGTTGGAGGTAATTTTTGAGCTGGTTGAAAGCTAGATATAAGCAGTTCTGTGTTGTAAACTTGCCTTAACTATTATTGATATCATTGAGATCATCTGAGCAAGTCTTAGCAAGAGTTTCTACTTATTCTCTTTTGAGCTACAACATTTGTAAATTTTCTTCAAGTGTGAAGAAGTACTTTTGTAGTTATCCAACAACAAGTGATTGTGATTGTAAGGTCACCAAGCACCGGGATGCTTGGAGGAAAAGCTTGTATAAGATTTGCAAGTAATAGAACCTCAAGGAAAGCCTTGAGAGAAGTGGACGTAAACCAAGAGTTGGGTCAAACCATTATAAAATCGGTGCCATCTCTCTAACCTTTCTTGATATTATTCTTGCATGCTATTTTGCTTTAGTTTCATTTCATCTACAAGCATTTAAGGTGTTAGTTCTCTCCTATATGATTTTTTCATTAATCTAGTTTTTCGAAAAGAGTCTAATTCACCCCCTCTTGGACCTTCAATTGGTATCAGAGCTAGGTCTCTATTTTTAGTGGTGTAACAACCCTTAGAGGATCTATCTAGAGATGGAAAACATTCCTACTGAGATTTGGCTTTCAAAGAAAACATTATGTTTTGAGGATATAAAGTTTCTGCACTGGAGGTTGCACCGATTGAAATAATAATAAGAATAGAACCAAGATTTAGGAGAGGAAACAATGAGTGTGAATGAAACTGCAAGATTTAAATTCACAATTGATTCTCTCCTCCAACACTATACAATATAGGTGCAGCAATCACCCTAAAGAACTGCTTATTTTGGTAAGAACAACATGATGCTTTGAGCAAACATCATGTTTTGAGCATATAAAGTTTCTGCACTGGAGGTTGAACTGATAGAAATAAGAATAAGACGAAAGTTTGGGAGAGGAAACAATGAATGTGAAGGAAAATGCGAGACTTTTAGCAAGAGAACAGCATATATATCTATTTAAAAATGAATTAAAAAGAAAAGGAAAAAAGAATAGAAATCCAACATTCAAGGAGATTTAGCAAGAACGTGCTATAGGGTCGAAAAGAAACTCACTGGGGAACAACTGCAGCACACTTCCTTAATCTGTGTCCTTTGATCAATGTGATCACTCTAAACTACTGCAAAAAGAGAAATTCATTATCAAAACCTTGAAACAGAGCATAATGAAAGCTAGTTCCTAAGATCAAGATAAAAGCTTTATTCTAAATATATAATCAACACATAATGAGCAAGCCAAAAAAGAAGAAGGTTAAACCACATGAAATAAATGGCCAAATCCCTCAAAAATCTCATCTTTTCTATGGTGCAATGATTTTCGCAAGGGAGATTACCTCCTTTGTGAAGCTGAAATGAATGCATCCACTTTTGGGGCAACAATGGTAGCACACAACAACAATGTCCCAACTCCAAATCCTGCTATTTCACTGGCTGTGATATTATCCATCTTCCTCTATTCAATCACCTAGAAAGACACAACATGATTATTATGTAATATCCAACCAGTGTTTTTTGAGATATCTGATTTTTAGTCAAATAAATTAGTCTGAGTGATTTCATCTTCTTGGACATATGGGCATAAGAGTTTAACAGTTTTCAATGGACACAATGGTTTCAAAAATTTCTCAACATAAGTTTGATGTATACTTTGTTTCTTAACCACATACTTCAACAAATGGATTGAAATTGGAAGGTGTCTACTTTACTCACTGAAAAGCTTGATATCAATCACTTGCTAGTATCCAATGCTTGAAGAGTTTTAAAGAGGTTGTCAAAAATTGCATTCGCATTTTTGAGTGTCAGCTTTATCAATATCTAGGCATTATATTTGCTAGTATTGGTTACGTATAATATATCTGCATAATGCAATACGTACATAGAATAAATGAAAGTAGATACTTATGGGATCTTTTGTTTGAGTAGCTTTTTCAGTTTACTATTTGCTTTTTATACATCAAATTTTGAGAACCTAGGATCACTAGTCAGTGATTTGTATCTATAGATGATAAATCCAAGTTTCTTGATATAGAGATAGCTAAATTTCAGCCTATAATTAAGTTCTTAAATAGAAATCAAAGAAAGGGACATGATGGACCCAAACATCTACTTAAAGTAATCAAGTAGTCATTTTCTTGATAAGGGTTTTAAGCAACAGCTAATAAGTTGCATGCATTTGAATATTCTCACAGGGAGCTCACAATAAAGAACATGCATGTATGGCTTTTATTAAGTACAGCATGCATTCTAGAAAAAAATAAGAAACTGTACCTTGGAAGATATTCTAAGCATTTAGGTATCTTTCCAACAAAAAAGTTGTAAGAGAAATCAGTGACTTTCAGCTCAGGTAGCTGACATATTCCAGGAGATCTGACTCAGAAAAACTAATCATAAGAATTCTGTAAGTCCACTGTTTAGAATGAAATTCAAGAAAACAGTAATTGTGTCATTGGCTACTATTAGAGAAATTATTGTTAAGATGTCCAAAATAGCTATAATTGTTATGTTAAATGATAGATCTCAAACATTGGAAACAAAGGACAGTTATAAAAGGCACTAAAGCATCAAACATTACTCTCAAATATAGACAACAAAGTTTCATCAACCATCCTTAGATCCATAAATAAAACACAATCAAAAAACGAAGAAATTTGTCGAAAATAGAGATAGCTTATGAAAGAGAGGATATCGGCGGAATTGTACCTTAATCTCCACCGTATAAATATCAATCTCTCATGCTCCTTCCTCCTCCTAGGAAATTGCTACGGGGTCATCTCCCCGAATAAATTGATCGTGGCAGCAGTCTACAGCATTTAAAATATGCCATAAATGCTAAGAACTTCAAAGGATCAAAGATTACATGAAGCATATCATATTTTCCACTAAATATCAGATGTGCCATTTTTTCCGATCGTACTAAAAATCATGTTTACCACTAAATAGAAAAATTGAATATTTTTTTAGATATGCCATTTTTATCACAGGTTGCAGATAAATGCTGTGAACGTCAAAGGATCAACTCATACATGAACCAGATCATATCAGATGGAAAGAAGATGAACAGAAGCACTTGAAAATTAAATCGACCAAAAGCCAGTTTGAAGGGAAATTAAATCAGTTTCAACCATATAAAAGAGGAAGAAGAAAGGGAAATTGAAGCAAAAACCAGAAAAATTTAAGCAAAAAAGGTTAGCAAATCGAAGCAGCTGAACAGATGAACAGAAGTGAAGAGAGGATAGGAGAGGGAAAGCTCACCGTAGGTTTGGCACCGCTGGGTTCAGCGAGATGACAGCGGGGATATCGAGATCAGCCGGCTCCGGCGACAGGGAGGAGACCAATAGCAACAGAGCTTGGAAGAGGAAAGGTAATGGCGGAGGAACGCGTAGAGGATGCGATGAGAGGTAGGCACGATCTCGGGGTCGTGATCTTGGGGTCGCGATCTTCTCCACTATGAAACAGCGGAGTTAGTTAAGATATTAATCCAAAAAGATCTGATATCCAAAAAAATAGGATCTTTTCTAAGGGGAAAAAAACAGAGCTTGCAGCCTTTACAGAGCCCAGCGAGGTTGGGTGTGTGAGAAAAATTCACATTGGATTCGGATATATAGAGAAAAAAAACAGAGCTTGCAGCCTTTACAGAGCCCAGAGAGGTGGGGTTGGTGTGCACGACGTGGTGGCTGTCTCCTCCATTGCTCTCCTCTCCCACCTCTTGCACTTTGCCTACGTCCCCTTCTATGCAGCCACCGGCGGAGGCTTGAGCGCCGATCTCATACCCATCCGCGAGGAGCCGGGAAGAGAGGGAAGAGAGGGTGTGAGAGGAAAGGGAAGAGAGGGTTTGATAGGTAAGGTGAGCTGGGAGATGAGTAGAGGGGATAGGATGGCTGGTTTTCAGTCACATCCCGTCTCCTCTCTCTCTCTCTCTTCAAAAAATTTCAAAACTCGATGGCGGGCTGGGCGAGGTCGGCGGCGGCCGAGGCGTGGTCGATGGCGGATTGGGAGAGGTCGACGGTGTTCGACAGCGGGTAGGGTGAGGTCGACGGCGGCGTGGGGCGTGGTCGATGGCCGCTTGGTCGAGGTCGGCGGGCTGGGCGAGGTCGGCGTCGATGGCGGCTTTGGCGAGGTCGGCGGGTTGGAGATGAAGGGGAGGGATGGGTGAGGGATGGGAGAGGCAAAGAGAGAGCAGGTTGGAGATGAAGGGGAGGGATGGGTTATGGTACCCGCTCCCTGTCTCCATTCGCTCTCTCTGTCCTGAGCTGGAGAGGGGATGGCAGGTGGAGAGGGGACGGGGAGGGGACGGGAGAGGGGACGGGGGAGAGAGGGAGAGAGGGAGAGGGGGCGGGGATGGGTAAAGGGCGACGGGACGTGGGATGAGGATGGATAAAGGGCGACGGGACGGGGGAGAGAGGGATGGGACTCTCTCTCTCAGCTAAAGAAAATTTGAGCATGCGGGTTAATTAATGGGTGAGAGAAGAAAATTTGGGCGGGAGTTTTTGGTAGGGAAGAAATTTTGGGGGAATCTTAAAGCTGATCATGGAATCACAGCCATTGGATGTGTTTGTAGGCAAATCCTGACCACTCTTTATGTTTTATAGGGGGGACATTTCAAAAACCGTTGTGCTTTATATAATAGATGTTATAACATGCAAATATTTGTTAGGACAGATTTGTTATCCATGAATCAACTTTTTTGAATCTGTGCATGTTATAACATGAATAAATACTCAATTCTACTCGATGTTTTTTTTATATAACATGCATAGATCAAGCAGATTCTTTGCAAATGAAGAGATTCAAATCTGCTTAATTTTTTTTAGTTGTGCATGTTATAATTCTTCTTATGAAAAATATCCATGGATCTCTTAATCTGTGCATGTTATAACATGCTTAAGCTAATTCTTTGCCTTCATGTCATCAATCTCTTAATCTGTGCATGTCATCCATCAAAGAACGGGCATACAACAATTGTTATCCATTCTTTGCATGGATCTCTTAATCTGTGCATGTTATCCATGGATCTGCTTACTCAGATTAAGCATCTGTTTCCTGTAGAACTCACGGTGGGCAATCTTTGCTTAGAATTTGCCTTCAAGAAAGAATCTGCATAAGTTTTAATGTTTAAATGGTGCAATGCTTAAGCAGATCTACATTCATGCTTAAGCAGATCTAACTATATCCATGACCTAACGACACACCAATGAGCCATTTCTCTTCTTTCTTAGAATATGGAGACTTCTCAACTTCTTCAAACTTGAATAGAACTTATAGGTCATGGATATAGTTAGTTTACTCTTTCTTTAGTTTTGGTGAATCCTGATAGTATATGATGCGCACTTATCCGGAACTTGATACAGTCAATAACTATCACATTGTTGGAGAGCAAAGATTGGATTGTTTGTGGGATCCAAGGTATAGGATGCACACTTATCCTGAGTTAAGTTGGCATCATGACAGGGTGCAATAACTTGGTTATAGTTCAACTATTTTGGAGTATTTGAATTGCTATGTTGCTGTATTTTTATGCCATGACAGGGTGATCGTAACAAAATGCTTTATCAAACCAAAACTTCATTTTGCTATTTTATATCTTGCATGCAAGAACTGCTATTAGTGCAATAGCTGAACATGTTCATACTACTTCTGAGGTATAATGCTTGGCCTTTATATTCTGTAATTTTAGGATATGTGTGCACTTGCTATTGTGAATGGGTGCAATAGCTTGGTTTATTACTTAGTTGCACTATCTAGAAGGTTATTGTTGAACAATCTTGGATCGTTTTTATGATGCGTTTTTATATCATGCTGGAATTCTAAATACATGCTCATTGGTTTTCGTTAAGGTTAGTATGTATTTGATATTGGTTTTGCCGATCGGTTAGTTTTTTTTTTGAAGTCGAGGAATTCACCTCTTTAGATCATCAACTATCTGCAATTGGATGCTTAACAAGTAGTGACTAAAATCTATCTGTCCGAAAAAATAAGGACTAATTAGTAGAATCCACTACTAGCAATCATAGATTCACAATCCATGAATACATGATTCAAGAAAAACATGGCAGATTTCAAAATTCAGCAAACCATCTGTTTCGTATATGCTAACTTCAAATAAGATAGCAATTCTTTCGTATATGCTAGCACCTAGAATATGTCTCTCTGTTGATCACTATTCAAGGCTACAACTTTTCACCTAGAATATGGTATTTGTGTAGTAGTAGTAGAGGGAAATTAATCTTGATCAGTTTAAAGAATCAGAGTCAGGGAGTGTTGCTTAAATAGAAAACATCAGAGATACACCTAGCACCTAGAATATGTGTCTCTCTGTTGATCACTATTCAAGGCTACAACTTTTCACCTAGAATATGGTATTTGTGTAGTAGTAGTAGAGGGAAATTAATCTTGATCGGTTTAAAGAATCAAAGTCTGGGAGTGTTGCTTAAATAGAAAACAACAGAGAGACAAAGCATGAAAAGAAAATTATCAGCTTAATTGCTATACAATCAGCTTGGTACTTTAAAAATATTTTAAGAGGTGTTGTTGGATAAGAATATTTTAAGAGATGTTGTTTAATTGCTATACAATTATGCGTTTTTATATCATGTTCTATACTTCATAGACAACTAACTGGAATCATGGGAAGTCTTGAAAGTTGAAACCACTTACTACGTAAGAAGGGCATAGGTTCTTATTCCAAGAAGAGTTGAACTGTTGTTTTTTCAAAAAATAAAAAGTATTGTTTTTTGATAGGGTTAAACTGTTGTTTTCTCAACTTCAGAAGAGTTCCAGTCAATCAAAAGTTGCATTAGTTATGAATCTATCCAAGAACTATAACATTTTAATGTCAGGAGTACATAAATAAATGCAGAAACAATTATCACTGATTTGTGCCAAAAAATCGGTTGATTTGCACCTAAAATTTTGAAACCTTTTAAATTTATGAAATTTTGGCCTCTTTTCACTTGATACACTTGCCTGTTGTTCTGTTATGAAGTGATTTCAAGCAAGCATGCATTAGTGCTGAAATAGAAAATGATCAGAGAGTTGGATCAGCTTTAGAGCTTTTTGACAAGATCTCTTTTACTGAAATGCTTTTAGTCCTACTGAAATGAATCTATACATTTTACTGAAATGATTTTAGTCCAGCTTTGGATGATTTTAGTCTTTTAGTCCTACCTCATTTCAGTCCAACTTCATTTTAGTCCAGCTTCCAATTTTGGGTTCTTGGTTTTGAGATCACATTTTACTGAGTGATTTTAGCCTGTATAGATTCATTCTTTCTGAGAGACTGTTGAAGACAATCTTAATGATTGAGCATTGTAAATAGTTGAAATTGATCAATATTTTATTTTAGCTTCATGACTGCATTTGCCTTGGATTTATTTCACTTATAGAGTAAATTGTCATATGTTAGAAAAGGTTGTTGCGAAACCTTTAACAGATCAAAATAGTTCAAAAGGAGCAATTTTCTTTGGAATCCGATCTCAAAATTGGTGTTGCTGAAGACAATACAAAGAAGAGCAATAGATTGATCACTACCTAATTGGAAGCTTGCTGGGAATGTCTTTATGGATGTGTCTTTTGTGTTTGGAAGTTCCAACATGAGCTAAAGATATATATGCTTTAATGATTTCTTTCTCTTTGGATGATTCTTTCTTACCAAATTTGCCAAAACCTTCAGCAGAATAAAATCTGGCATTTTAAGCTTGGTGTGTATAATTTTGTTGGTCGAACAAGCTTACGTGCAAAGGGTTTGTTTGCGTGGTCTATCAATCAACTGTTATGGAGGGCAAAGGGTTTGTTGGTCGAACAAGCTTACGTGCTATTACATTAATTAATCAAAACTTGCTGAAAGTTATTAATTCACTTTGAGACTCCAAATGCCTTTACGTTTGTGTGGTTTGTGGGGACAATGTTCGTCCCGGGGACAATGTTCGCCCCTTTCATATTGTGTATTAAGTTTTGTATTTGATGAATGTTGTAGGATTGTCTCATTTAGCTCTTGATACAAGGGAGGTTTTGCCGATTTTTTTTAAAAAACAAAGGAATTAATGAATACAATATTACTACCTTTGTTCTAAACTTGCATCCTGTTTCCTCATTTGGTATGTTGTATAGCCCTTAGTTTTGCTTCTGCCAAATGTTTATTATGTGAAATTTGTTTGACTAAAGTGTAAAGGTTAGACTAATGCAACTAGGTGAAGAAGTGAACAAAAATTTGTGACAAAATATAATAGTAAGTCATTTTGTAGATCCACCCTGATGGTTGATGATAATAATGATCAACTTATCGTTGGCATAGTAAGTCATTTGATTGTATATGCTAGGTTTAGTGATCATTGATTCATTTAGTTTGATTAATTTTATGTCCCATCAACTCCCAAAACCTAGAAGTGGGGAGTTGAGTTATTTAAAGTTCAAATTGGTGATTTTCTTGCTAGGTTCTTTCATCTCTCTGGTAAGTTGTCTCTCTCTTCACATTTTTCTCTGTTTTCGTTGATCTTTTGACCTATTTTTTGATGTTTTTGTGTTTGTTCTTCTTCAATTGGTTCTCTATGAGTAGATTTCGTTTCGGTCGTCTTGATTCGTTCAATTTGTGTATACCTATGATTTATTAGTTATCATCTTTTCTTTTTATCATCTTTTGGATTGAGTTGTGTTTCAAGCAACTATGCAAGTAGTGATTATTTTTGAAATATCTGTAGGTTCTTTCCAACAGAGGATACGATGGTGCCAGGTCAGATATATGGTCTTGTGGTGTCATCCTATATGTTGTTCTTATAGGATATCTACCATTCGATGATAGAAATGTTGCAGTTCTTTGTCAGAAGGTATGCAGAACAGTCATAGAGAATGATTTTTTTAACTCTTAAATAGAGTTTTAGGAGGTGAAGGCTAGAAAAGGTCTACAGTTAGCTAAGTAGTCACAACTATTGAAGTTACTGGTGGTTGCATGGACTCGGAATTTTGTGATCCTAATGTAATTGAATGGTGATTTATCCATTGTTATAAGTAGCTTGATGAATGTAATTGAATGTAATGATTTTTTATTCGTCTTTTTCATGATAGCTATATGAATTGCAGCAGTTATGGTCTGTGGGAACAAGGTTTGCCCCGGGGACAATGTTCGTCTCTTTTATAGCTTTAATTTTTGTATTTAAGGAATTTTGTATAACTGTCTAATTTAGCCCTCGATACAGGGGAGATTTTGTCAAAATTTTTTGAAAGGAACTCTAAATATCCGTGTCGTAGGCACGGGCATTCACTAGTGTGACAATAAGTGAGGGCTTTTCAGTCATTTTCACTTTAATCTTCCCTTATAACTGATCGCTCACAAATGTCGTCGTTAAAACGTATGCAATACACAATTTAGAAATTTATAAACCTTTCTTTCAACACTAAATTAATAAGATAGAATAATGGTGAAATACGGGGACGGTCCTCAGGAAAAACTTTGACTAACAAGAAACACCAGAATTAACTCTCAACACTCTAATCCTAAAGCGAAGAAGGATTGATTTGGGTTTAAGGAACTGATTAATTAAAACTAATTAAGAAAGTGATTAACGAAATTGAAATAGATCAATGAGAGAAAACCTAGGGATTACTCAATCCACTTTAGTTTCACTTCCTGTATTCTCTAGTTATCCTCTTGTTTCTTATCTCGACATTATAGATCCACAACTTTCTAAGCTTACATGGATCCCTAAAATAATGCTATTGCTTCCCTAAGGCATAACATATCCAAACTTAGCATAGATTGTCTTCAAACTTAATCTGAGTACAACCTATCTTCATCTAGCATAGATTATCTCAAAGGCATACACAAAAGCAACATAAAAACCATCCTACGAATCTCTACCATCAAGCACAGCAATCAAGTAGGTCTGAATGTACGTCGAGGAACTCTGTTCCCTCAACTCTTTATAAAATAAAACCATATTCATAGGATCATGTCTTTGAAAAGATAACAAGAATCAAACTAGAAAATACAAAGAAGCTACACTAAAGCTTCATGAGATCCCTAAGTAAAGAGATTAGCCCCTCATCTTTTGGATGAGATCCATGTATTCGATGAAGAAGGTTAGGGATCCACGCCGCATCTCCGTCTTCTTCTCCAATCTGAATCCCTCTTTTTCTCTCTATGGAGGCTCTCAGTTTTCCAGCCACAAAACCCTTTTTATATCTTAATTCCCGGAATTAGGGTTTTAGGGTTGAGTTAGACCTCAAGTGCAACTCGGATTTCCTGGTTCAACCCTGACAGCTTCTTCCAATCGCGACTGGGTTCAACCCGTCCAGAATTTGAGAACAAGTTCAACACGAAAGATGTAGATTGGGAAGTCTTCTATCCTCCCCTGAAGATTTTATAATATTCAGACTTATGTGGAATAGTTGGCAAATATTCTCCTGAGCATCGACGGACCAGTCTTCTAGCAGCTAAATATCTTCATCTTCTTCACCACTGCTATCAATCCAGCAAGAATATCTGAAAGATTCCAACATGGAAGTTGTACATCTTGATGTCTTCTAGATGTCACCCAAATTTCAGAATATTTGGACCTAAGAATAATTTCTGGTGAATATTATGCTAACAGTCGACAGAGCAGTGTATTTCAGCATATTAAGCCTTTTTTGTACTTTCTAACTTGAATCTTCATTAAACCTGAAATCAACTAACAAACTATCAAATACAAACACTCTAAGCCTAACAAAGGTAAATAAAGGGGTTTAATTATGAATATTTAGTGACTCATCACACCCCCTAACTTATACTTTGCTAGTCCTCGAGCAAAGAAAAGATAAAAAAGACGGCAATAAATCTAACTAGCCACTTTCGTAGGTCTCACGATTGCACTTAGCATGTACAACAAGCCTTTAAACCCCTGGGTTACCCCAGTGGAGGAGTTATAGTCTCCTGAGGGTTTTCAGGGATGACACCCACAAACATCTATACATTTCCTTGAATATATCATTAGAAATCCATCATAATATTCATCAACTCTAATGCATGAAATAGAAAGCCTATCCATGAATTCATCCTTCAACTCACAGTCACATAAAAATATGGTAAATCAAAACATGTCATAACATATTTCCAACACTTCAATATATTTAATCATGATTAAGAATAACTTTAACACTCATGTGTGTAAATGGGGTTCCACATGCTTCAGAGCATCAATTATATCTAAACACTTCAACTATTCAAGATCACAATCCTATCCAAGCACATATCTTCCACTTATCACATAGCAATATTTGTTTTTTCTTTTTCTTTTTTTCTTTTTTTTTTTATGACATGTGCAATGTTATGATTTCTTAAGCTTTGTTCATGGTCCATGTAACGAGGTTCAAGCCAGTGACTCCCAAACCAAGAAGGCTACAAATCATAACTAGTCATTTTTTAAAGGAAATTCAACTGTTTTACGCAAACACCACGCTGGCTAGGCACACTGCCCGGTTACTAAGTTGAAAATCCATTTTTTTATTTCAGGAAATTCAACCGTTTTACGCGAACACCATACTGGTTAGGCACACTGCCTGGTTACTAAGTTGAAAATCCCTTTTTTTTCTTGTTTTTTTTTTCTCGCATACTCAGATAATTGCATGTGTTCATGTATTTTCTGTGTCATGATATAGAATTGTAATTCTATCCTAGTATCATGTTTCGAATCTAATATCAACCCCTTAACATGTGGAAGTGAACATGTGCATTAGGATATGTCAAGCTATCCTTAGATCATGGTAAAAGTGTTAAAGTATGAAAATAATGTCATGCATAGCAAAATTTACTATTTCTTATATGGCATACACGTCTCAGAATAATTCATAAGATAAATTTTTAAAACATGCACCTTTGTCAAATCATATCATAATGTCATTCTTTTGACATAATTCAAGGGATGTATAATATTTGGTACCAGAAAAATAATAAGCATGAATTCCTAGAATTCGACCCCCCAATTTAAATGTAATTGTCCCCAATTACACTAAGTCATAAAAATAAATCAAGAAGTAAAGGGTAGAGATAACCATCATGAACGCCTCAGAAATAGATTTATCGCTCGTCCAATTTTAGTTTAGGCCTCACCATCATTGAATAAATACTTCCTTCCCCACCATAACCTGTCACAGAAATATGTACCTTTCCAAAAAGATCAACTATAACAAATAAAAGTCCAAAAAGGTATTAGAATCATAGAAAATTTCGGCAGAGTTTCCTTTGTATTTTCATGATATATTGAGTTGTACAAACATTCATCCACACGATGTAAAAGATCAACACGATCACCTTAATATACATCGGCGCATCCATGCACAGCACCAAAAACATTGAACATCCAAAATATCGCCCTGATTGAAGATCGAGACCGTCCGAGTCGAAATCGAAGCTATGTAGCATCTGGATCGTGTCCTGTAACAGTTGGACGGCTGAGAGCTCGCCGGCGATGGATCGACGGTGAAACGTCGTCGCCGGAGGACGGGAAGGGTATAGGAAGAATCGTAGATGCTTGAGGAGGTCACCGGTAAGTTCTGATCGAAGAATCGAGGCCGCCAGGTGACTGATCGGAGGTGAACGGCTCGGAGGAAGACAATCGCCGGAATCGGATTCCGATGATCGGAGCTCCAATCAACGATGGCAAGGGGTGAGGAAGGATCGTGGAGGCCTGGGGAATGGTCCTATGGTGTTGGATTAAGGAATTGAGCTTCCATACGGTGGAATGAAGGTGATCGAAGCGGTGGTTTCGTCGGAGCCTGAAGCCGAGGATCCCAGCGGAAAGGACGGGATTTGATGGTGGCGGAAGCGTCGTGGAGGTGGAAGGAAGCTATTGGAGGTGTTTGGGGGCGGTGAACGGCCGTGGATGATGGTGAAGACGATGGCCGAGGGCCTCGCCGGCGTCGGAAGAGGGTGTCGAGGGAAGAGGAAGACGGGGATGAAAAGGTGGAAGGTTGGCGGAGGTGTCAGTAGTATCTTCCGGGGTTGGGGATGGCCGGAGATGCTGCGATGGGCGGTGGTGGTTGTCGGCTCGGGGACGAGCCGACGAGCCGGGACGACGAGCCGCGGGAGAAAAAGAGAACGGGAGGAGAGAAGAAAATCAAGGAAAATAAAGGAAATTCGGAAAAAACCGGAAAAATGGAAGAAAATCATGGAAAATTCCTAAAAATTAAGAAAGCTAAGGAAAAGTTTTGAAAACTGGCTTGCCTCCCAGGAAGCGCGTAATTTTACGTCTTTCGCTAGACGTTCATAAAAAGATCAATTATAGCATGGATCCGTCAGCTCGACGTACTCAAAAACCTCACCGTGAACGATGTCCTCCACATAATGTTTTAATTTGTGCCCATTAACAGTGAAAATTTCATTCGTGTGGATTGCGGATTTCCACTGCACCATGTGCGAATACGTTATTTATGATAAAAGGCCCGGACCATCTAGAACGTAATTTACCAGGGAAAAGGCGCAATTTAGCATTGAAAAGCCACACTTTCTGCCCAAAAACAAAAGTCCTTCTCGAAATGTGTTTATCATGAAAAGCTTTTGTTTTGTCTTTATAAATTTTGGAATTCAAGTATGCCTTATTGCGAATTTCCTCAAGTTCACATAAACTAAGCTTCCTATGTGTTGTGACGGCATTGGTATCAGTATTAAGCTTTTTAATGGCCCACATAGCTCGATGCTCTAATTCAACAGGTAAATGACAAGGCTTACCGAATACTAATCGATAAGGGGACATACCAATAGGCATTTTATAAGCCGTCCTGTAAGCCCACAGTGCATCGTCTAGCTTTATGGCCCAATCTTTGCGGTCAATGCGAACGGTTTTCTCTAAGATGTGTTATTTCCCTATTAGAAAGTTCTACTTGACCACTGGTTTGAAGATGATAAGGGGTGGATATCTTATGAGTAATAGAGTACTTTCTAAGAAGGGAAGCAAAATGTTGATTATTGAAATGAGAACCACCATCACTAATAATCGCACGAGGACAACCAAATCGAGAAAAGATATTACTTTGAAGAAATTTAACCACAACTTTATGATCATTCGACTTGGTTGCTATAGCTTCTACCCATTTAGACACATAGTCAACAGCTACAAGAATATACTGAAAACCAAAGGAAGGTGGAAAGGGACCCATGAAATCAATGCCCCAAATATCAAAAATATCGGCAACTAAGATCGGGGTTTGAGGCATCTCATTCCGACGCATCTCATTCCGACGAGAGATATTTCCAGTCTTTTGACACCTAATACATGATTGGCAAAATTATGAGCATCCTTAAAAATCGTAGGCCAATAGAAACCACACTGCAAGACTTTTGCAGCGGTTCACTTCCCCGAAAAATGACCACCACATGCATATGTATGACAGAAATTAAGAATATCATGAACTTCTGATTCAGACACACACTTACGGATTACTTGATCATAACAATGCTTAAATAACTCAGGGTCTTCCCATATATAGTATTTAATCTGAGAGAAGAATCTATCTGTAGTATTTTTAGACCAAGAGTCAGGGAGCTTGCCGGAAACAAGATAGTTAACTATATGTGCATACCAAGGCAACGAAAGACGGGTCACCTGAAAGAGATGCTTGATGAGTGCATGAAAGTGCACTCTGAATAACCTTAAAACCATCTCAATTGCTATATCTTCACCCTTAATCAACTTCTTTAGCACTATTTTTATACTTTTATATGCTTCACATAGTTGTTTGGAAAATGCAGGAAATTGGAGCTAAAAGAAGCTGAAAAGAGTATATGGATCAACTTCAAATATTAATCTGTACCTGCTCATGAAGAACCAGATGATGTACCATATATGGTTGGAAAGCTCTTGAAGTCTAGATTCTGGAGAATTTTACAGTTCGTGATTCCGAGTTTCCTAGAGGAAGTTACGGCAATTTCAGTACCGATGCGCAGTCTGAATGGCAGAAAGGAAAATAAGCTGGAAGTCCGAGTGATCCGCCGATCTATCGGACCACGCAAAAACGTGACAGAACATGTGTTTTTCAGCCACAACGCATCCGATCGATCCCTCCATCGCTCCTATGGGGTCCGATCGATCCGACACCAATGGTCCGATCGATCGGACTCGGAAAAAGCCAAAAACAACGGATTTTTATTCAACCGATCGATCCAACACTCATAATTCGATCGATCGGACTTGGGAATTAAAGGGTGACAGAACGTACGCTTTTTAGAGGAACACAGTGCGATCGATCCATCCATCGATCGGACTCGGGAAGAGCCAGAGATGGAGGATTTTTACAAAATCGATCGATCCGACTCCCTTAGTCCGATCGATCGGACACGGGCGAAGTTAGAAGTTGAAGATTTTAACGCATCCGATCGATCCAGCACCCCGAGAAGGATCGATCGGACGTTCCAAGTGAATTAAATCAACGGTTTAGATCAAATCCGTTGATGGAGAGACTTTGGGGCTATAGATAGGACTCTTTCTAGGGTTTGAGGGGGACTTCTTGGACATTTTTGAAGGCTCTTTTCTGGGTGTTTCCCAAGGGAAGAAGATGGAGGAATCTCCATCCAAGGCCGAGTAATCTGCGGGCATGGCGGACGGATGATCTAGCGAGGATTAGGGTTTCTTCTCCAACAATGGTTCATAGTTTTAATCTTTCTTGTTAAACTCTTTTTATGTATTGGATCTTCACAGATTGCTTTGTGGTTAAACATTATTATAAATCCAGTCATGCTTCTTTTATGATATTGTGATCCCATAGTTATCTCTTTTGATTCTCCTACCGAGTCTTGCGAGACCTTTGCTATGCATTGCCCGTAGTGACAGCTGGTATTGTGTATTCTTAGGGATCTGGTAAGACAAGTTTGGGGCTCTATCCCGTGAGATCTTTGCTATGCATTGCCGATTGTGAGAGTTGGTATTGTGTATTCTTAGAGATCCGGTTAGAGTTAGGGCTTTGTCCCGATAAACTTTTGCTGCGCGTTGCCTGTAGTGACAGCCAGTATCGTGTATTCTTAGGTTTGGTTGGATGAAGTTAGAACTATAAAAGGAAGAACCAGTCGTAGGAAGAGATATTTATATATTTTATTAGGGTTGTAGTTCCATATCTTCCGGTTAAGGTGGTTGGGATGTGAATCCCTTAACTGAGTATTGATTGAACCGTTGGTAGAGAAGAACCTAAATCCGAGTGAAGTGATTCCTGAAGCCTAGCCTTATCAAAAGCCTGATATCTTTAGTTAACTTTATCTTATCATTAATCCTTTGATCTAATTTAGTTTAGTTAGCTTTCTTCATTGTTTTCAATATATTGTTATCTGTGTTTCTGGATCTTTCCTGCTTGTCTTTCTGTGGGATTCGACCTCTCTTATGCTGTACTGCACCGCGACCGCTGTGCATGACACATTTGAGCGACATCAAAAATTGGCGCCGTTGCCGGGGAGACGGTTTAGAAAAGCGCCAGAATTATCAGATTACGATGATTGAAGACATCGAAGGCGGTAACTTTGTTCCTTTTTCTTTTGATTTTTATTTCTTTTTCTTTAGTTTTCTTTATTTTCTTTTTAGTTTTATTTTGAATTTTCGTTTTATTTTTACTTGCTAAAAAAAAACTGACCAAAAAAAAAAAAAACTGAAAAAAAAGGAGGATGGAAAATGAATTATATCAATACTATTTGAGATCATGTTCTATGAAGTCGAGAGATGGAATGCCTCAAACAACAGTTCGTAAGAAAAGCGTATACGAATTGAGAGAAGAGAATAGAACGAGTCATGTTTCTGTCAATGAGTATCGCTCTGCTTATATGAGTAATGCATTGAAAACAAAGATTTCATCCTTTGCACAGAATGATGATGAAACATTATGTGATGCATGGCAGCGATTTAACAGTTTAATAGCTTCATGCCCTCAATATAGTTATCCTAGTTGGTGTTTAGTTAGCTATTTTTATTATGGATTAACTGAGCATGAACGTCAAATTCTTGAAACAAGATGCAAAGGTGAGTTTTTGCAGATTGATCCTGATGAAGCTATGAGGCATTTGGATGAGCTTGTGGAGACGACTTATACACAAACGGTTCCAGGGCGTTGGGATGACTATCATAGTCATATCTATGCCAAATCCTACAAGCACCCCAATGTCGTCTTAACGTCCAACAGCTATTTGCAAACCAATGAGCCTTTCTACTCTTATCCTAGTGCTTATGATGATTATGTGCATGATACTTATGTTGCTACCTCCCATGATGTGCATGTTGATGAGCCGAACACGTATGATGCATGTGTCAATGACTTTAGTGCTTCTGGTGCATACATCCATGATTTTAATGCTTATGGTGCACATGCTCAAGATGTTCATGTTGATGATGCATATGCTCATGACTGTAGTGCTAGTGTGCATGTTCAAAATTCTAGTCCTATTGATGCACAAGCTATTGATTCTAGTATGTGTGATGCATATGTACATGATTTTAGCGCTCATACGCATGTTCATGATACTAACATTCACTATGCCTATGCTCATGATTCCAATGTTAGTAATGCACATGTTCATGTCCCTGATGCTGCCAACACACATGTTTCTCCTCAACTTTCTATGACAGAGATTCTGGACTTACTTAAGGAGGCTAAAACCAAGCCTAATTTTGACTCTTTCCTTTTGCAGTTACTTATGAAGGACGAGGAGAAAGCACGCCAACTATGCGAGGTAATCACATCTTTTAGCGTGCACGAACTCGGATGGACACATCATATGGAAGAAGACGAAGTACTACAGTACGGGCCGGCCAGCAACGAGGAAGATCGAGATGACTTCCAAGACCACCAGGACCAGGTATTCGTTGAACCTCCATCGGCTAAACTTCAAGTCATTGCTTCTAAGCCACGAGGTATATTTTCAGTGTTTATTTCATCTCCTTGGATAGTTAGAAAGAACATGACCTTGATAGATATTTTTAAACTTCGACGAATTTATTTCAGATTTTGTGATCTTACCATCCTTGACCACGAGCATGATAATACTATTGATATGTCATTGGATGAGTCACTGACACTTGAGCACAATGATGACACATATTTTTATTTGAGAGATCTAGCTATTTTGTTTAATGGTGTTAGAATGCAAAAGCTAGTTCTTCCACTTGTAATATGCCACTTGGATTCACACGATAAATTATCCTTGGTGATACTACTAAGGTTAACCCTTCATGTCATGGCACTTACTGATTTTGCATATCATCGTGCTAGGGCACGGCCGCCAAGGGCGCGGTTAAAAATCCATGTCTGATATATAGTAGTTTAGTTTGCTCAATTTGCTTTCTTGTATGCTTGAGAATGCTTGAGTTATTTTTATGTTGTGTGCTTGCATGTTTGCTTTTGTTTTTGGTTTGTTTTGCTTTTATTTTTAGGTGCTCGATCAGTCCCCGCTTTCCCTTGGAGAATGTTGTCGTTGATCACCTATCAAGGTTGATGGTGGAAGTAGCGGAAGATGAGCCACCAATCATGGATGACTTCCCTGGTCAGGAACGGACACTCCAGCTGTCTGAGTTGGAGGAACTCGGGAATGATGCTTATGAGAGTTCCCGGATCTTCAAGGCAAAGACAAAGGCCTACCATGACAAGAAGATCCTGGGAAAGACGTTTAAAGTCGGACAACAAGCTTATCTATATGACACACAACTGCACCTTCATCCTGGGAAGCTGAGATCACGTTGAACATGCCCCTTTACCGTTAGTAGAATATTTGAGAATGGGGTTGTGGAAGTTGAAGACCCAAAGGATGGGAGGTTGTTTACGGTTAATGGACAACGCTTGAAACGGATTCCAGAGAAAGCGGACCCTGAGGAGCACACCGTTTCTCTCGTAGACCCTGTCTACGAGGGATGATCTTTCTCCTATCTATCATTTCCCTTTTTGATTAGAATAGTTTGTTTTAGTTTGTTTGCTTTTGTTTTCATTTGTTTTTGTTTGCTCTCTTATTTCTTAGGATGTTGGACCACCGTTTGCCTTGCTTGAGGAATTCGACCACTATTCTGGAGATGAGAAATTCGGCCACCATGAGGAGCCTTGAGGAGATAATCGATATTCTGTCAGGTGGCCTCGCTCTTATTTCGATTTCCTATTTTTCTGTCATATATGAAAATTCAGCCAACACCCTTCTGCTTATTTACATGATTAGCACACATTGAGGACAATGTGAATTTCAGGTTGGGGTGTGTAGGCATGCATGACCTTATACATGCTACCTTATTGAGTTTAATAGTGTTGAATTGATTATGCTACTAGAAATTGTACATGAGCTGAAATTTTTATGCTTATTATGCATGTTGCTTTCATATGGATTGACCAATACATTGATTGCATGCGTGATAACCTGAACGTATAACATCATGTGATCCACACACGAACACTTTATGTGCAGTGGTAATTATACTCACTAGAGGAATGAGCATGCTATTGTCAATCGAGACCATGATTTCAACCTTAGCTAGTGTTGAGTATTGCATGCAGAAAAAAAAAGAAAAAGTTCTGAAGCTTGATAAAGCTGTGCCTAAACAACTATTAAGTGATCTACTGAGTAACCGGGTGTTCTTGTCTCAGGAAACGGGGAGCTCGCGTAAAAGGTAGAACCACTTATAGCGAAAAAAAAAAAAAAAAAACTACTAAGTGTTTTGCTAAGTAACCGGGTCTCTGCGCCTCAAGAAGCGGAGAGTGCTCGCGTAAAAAGGCAAAATGTCTGATAGTTGGAAAAAAAACAAAGAAAGAGCATGCTATACTTAAAGTGCGAGGGTTGGATGATTGGTCATGAAGATAGTAGTGTGTTTGGACTAATGGTGGGTAGAAGTTGCCTCTGCACGTAACATTTATTTGTAACGTCACATGTGTTCTTCTGGATGGTGATTAGCATGTTTGATGTGTAGAAGTTGATTTCATGTGTTGGTAGTATGTGTATGAGTATAAGAAGTTCCCATGCTCTGTACTGCATAAAACACTATCGACTTAATAAGGTAGAATTTTTATCATGCATGTCTACATCCTTGAACCGTTAGTGTGCTTAATTATATTCTATGCGCTTTGAATTGCTAGAGACTAGCAATAAGCTGGTTGGGGGGTGTGATGAGTGCATGAAAGTGCACTCTGAACAACCTTAAAACCATCTCAATTGCTATATCTTCACCCTTAATCAACTTCTTTAGCACTATTTTTATACTTTTATATGCTTCACATAGTTGTTTGGAAAATGCAGGAAATTGGAGCTAAAAGAAGCTGAAAAGAGTATATGGATCAACTTCAAATATTAATCTGTACCTGATCATGGAGAACCAGATGATGTGCCACATATGGTTGGAAAGCTCTTGAAGTCTAGATTCTGGACAATTTTACGGTTTGTGATTCCGAGTTTCCTAGAGGAAGTTACGGTAATTTCAGTACCGATGCGCAGTCTGAATGGAAGAAAGGAAAATAAGCTGGAAGTCCGAGCGATCCGCCGATCGATCGGACCACGCAAAAACGTGACAGAACATGTGTTTTTCAGCCACAACGCATCCGATCGATCCCTCCATCGCTCCTATGGGGTCCGATCGATCCGACACCAATGGTCCGATCGATCGGACTCGGAAAAAGCCAAAAACAGCGGATTTTTACTCAACCGATCGATCCAACACTCATAATTCGATCGATCGGACTTGGAAATTAAAGGGTGACAGAACGTACGCTTTTTAGAGGAACACAGTGCGATCGATCCATCCATCGATCGGTCTCGGGAAGAGCCAGAGATGGAGGATTTTTACAAAATCGATCGATCTGACTCCCTTAGTCCGATCGATCGGACACGGGCGAAGTTAGAAGTTGAAGATTTTAACGCATCCGATCGATCCAGCACCCCGAGAAGGATCGATCGGACGTTCCAAGTGAATTAAATCAACGGTTTAGATCAAATCCGTTGATGGAGAGACTTTGGGGCTATAAATAGGACTCTTTCTAGGGTTTGAGGGGGACTTCTTAGACGTTTTTGGAGGCTCTTTTCTGGGTGTTTCCCAAGGGAAGAAGATGGAGGAATCTCCATCCAAGGCCGAGTAATCTGCGGGCATGGCGGACGGATGATCTAGCGAGGATTAGGGTTTCTTCTCCAACAATGGTTCATAGTTTTAATCTTTCTTGTTAAACTCTTTTTATGTATTGGATCTTCACAGATTGCTTTGTGGTTAAACATTATTATAAATCCAGTCATGCTTCTTTTATGATATTGTGATCCCATAGTTATCTCTTATGATTCTCCTACCGAGTCTTGCGAGACCTTTCTATGCATTGCCCGTAGTGACAGCTGGTATTGTGTATTCTTAGGGATCTGGTAAGACAAGGTTGGGGCTCTATCCTGTGAGATCTTTGCTATGCATTGACGATTGTGAGAGTTGGTATTGTGTATTCTTAGAGATCCGGTTAGAGTTAGGGCTTTGTCCCGATGAACTTTTGCTGCGCGTTGTCTGTAGTGACAGCCGGTATCGTGTATTCTTAGGTTTGGTTGGATGAAGTTGGAACTATAAAAGGAAGAACCAGTCGTAGGAAGAGACATTTATATATTTTATTAGGGTTGTAGTTCCATATCTTCCGGTTAAGGTGGTTGGGATGTGAATCCCTTAACTGAGTATTGATTGAACCGTTGGTAGAGAAGAACCTAAATCCGAGTGAAGAGATTCCTGAAGCCTAGCCTTATCAAAAGCCTGATATCTTTAGTTAACTTTATCTTATCATTAATCCTTTGATCTAATTTAGTTTAGTTAGCTTTCTTCATTGTTTTCAATATATTGTTATCTGTGTTTCTGGATCTTTCCTGCTTGTCTCTCTGTGGGATTCGACCTCTCTTATGCTGTACTGCACCGCGACCGCTGTGCGTGACACATTTTAGCGACATCAATGCTCATCGGGAAAGGACGTGTCAACAGGAGTGTCATCAAGAATATGTTCCAAAGGTAGGCGAGACAAGTGATCAACAACTACATTTTCTGACCCCTTCTTATCCCTGATCTCTAGATCAAATTATTGTAAAAGCAAGATCCAGCGAATCAGTCTAGGTTTGGCATCCTTTTAGCTAAAAGATATCGCAAAGCCGCATGATCTGTATAGATGATGATTTTGGAACCTAGGAGGTAGGACCGGAACTTCTCCAATGCAAAGATTACTGCTAATAATTCCTTCTTAGTAGTCGTATAATTCAATTGAGATTCAGAGAGGGTCTTACTAGCATAATAAATCACATGTGGAATTTTATTTACTCGCTGTCCTAACACAGCTCCTATGGCAGAATCAGAGGCATCGCACATCAGTTCAAAAGGTAGGGAATAATCAGGTGAATGAACGATAGGTGCGGTAGATAGTAAATCACGAATGGTCTTGAAAGCAGTCAAACAGGCATCATTGAAGACAAAGGGGACATCCTTGGCTAGTAATTCACATAAGGGTTGTGAAATTTTAGAAAAATCTTTGATGAAACGACGGTAAAATCCAGCATGACCTAGAAAAGAGCGAATTTGACGCACAGAAGTTGGTGGGGGTAATTTAGAAATTAACTCAACTTTAGCCCTATCGAGCTCTATACCACGTTTTGAAATAATGTGCCCTAACACGATTCCTTCTTGAACCATGAAGTGACTCTTTTCCCAACTAAGAACAAGATTGGTTTCAATGCATCGATCAAGAACTCTAGATAGATTGTCTAAACAAGATTCGAAAGAATTTCCAAACACAGAAAAATCATCCATAAAGACTTCAAGAAATTTATCTATCATGTCAGAGAAGATGGCCATCATACACCTTTGAAATGTCGTAGGTGCATTACAAAGACCAAAAGGCATCCTACGATAAGCAAAAGTACCGAAAGGGCAAGTAAAAGTTGTCTTCGCTTGATCTTGAGGATCAACTGCAACTTGGTTATACCCGGAATACCCATCTAGAAAACAATAATAACTCTGGTCGGAGAGTCTTTCTAGAATTTGATCAATGAACGGAAGAGGGAAGTGATCTCTTCTAGTCAGAGCATTAAGTTTCCGATAATCAATACAAACACGCCATCCCGTGGTCTGGCACATCGGGATCTGCTATCCTTTATCATTTTCTACTACGGTTAGACCAGATTTCTTAGGGACAACTTGCGTAGGGCTGACCCACTGGCTATCAGAGATTGGATAAATAATATCGCCATCTAAAAGTTTCACCACTTCTTTCTTTACGACCTCTTTCATATTCGGATTCAGACGGCATTGCATTTCCCTAACAGTTTTAGACTCATCTTCTAAGTGAATTTTATGCATACAAATTGAGGGATCGATACCTTTCAAATCAGCGACCGTCCAACCTATTGCTTTCCTATGATCCTTAAGAACATTAACAAGTTGACTCTCCTGATCAGCTGATAAAGATGACGAAATGATAACGGGAAGATTAGAGTTTAATCCAAGGAAAACATATTTTAGAGTTTTAGGTAGTGGTTTAAGTTCAAGTTCAGGTGGTGACTCCAGTGAAGTAAGGGCAGGAGTTGATGAGAGTGATGGAAGGGGTTCAACAGCCCAAGAGATGATTTCTCGGTCATTTTCAGAATCGTGACCGACTGGTCGCTCAAGTGTGCGATCGGTCGGATCTGGAGCGACCGGTCGCTCAGGGGGCCGATCGGTCGGTCCAGAATCCATTTGTGTTCCAATATCATCTTTTGACTGTGCAATTCTTATACTAACATCATTCTCATCATCTGAATCATATTCATGCAGAATAGCAGGCAATCCATCATTATATAATTTCATGTCATAATCATCATGATTAACATCATATTCACTCGCAATTTCAGACAGTTTATTGGTTATCATAGAATGAGCTTTATCATCAATACATTCAGTCAAAATATCAACATTATAACATTCATCTTCATCAAGCTCAGACAAACATACAGTTTTAAAAATATTCAATTTAACATGCATGTGACCAAAAGAAACATCCATCACCCCAGTTCTACAATTTATGCAAGCATTGGTTGTGGCCAAAAAGGGGCGTCCTAGGATAATGGGTACAGTCTTTTTGCAGTGGACAGCAGGTTCCATGTCTAAGACAACAAAGTACACAGGAAAGAAGAAATTATCCACTTTGACTAAAACATCTTCTAAGATACCTCTAGGTGTCTTAATGGACCTATCAGCTAATTGCAAAATCACAGGTGTCTGTTTAAGTTCTCCCATCCCAAATTCTTTATAAAGGTAATAGGGCATAAGGTTCAAACTGGCACCTAAATCAAGAAGGGCACCATCAATATGGTAGTCTCCTATACAACAAGGTATGGTAGGGTTACCATGATCTTTTAGTTTGGGAGGTGTATCATGTTTCAAAATTGAACTAACTTGTTCAGTAAGAAAAATCTTTTTGGACACTTTGGATTTAGCCTGGCGTTTATGGGTACATAGATCCTTAAGAAATTTGGCATAGGAAGGAATCTGTTTAATGGCATCAAGCAGAGGAATGTTGATGTTGACTTGCTTAAAGGTTTCAAGGATTTGTTCGGCCGTTTTTCGAGCTTTTATGGTGGAAGAAGGATCCTTAAGGGCTGCTGGAAAAGGCACTTTAGGAATATATTTAGATGGATCAGGTTCTCTAGAATCAGCTGGCCCATTATTGGGTAAAACATCAGAATCATCCTGGGATGGACGATTGATCGTCGCATCGGGCATTTGATTGTCCAGACTGACTGATTCACCTATTTGATTGTCACCGTTTTACCACTTCTGAGGATCACCACGGCTTTGGCACTCTCAAAGTTTTGGCTTTCTACATAGTGCTGGCCTCTGGGGTTTGTCACAGATTGACTTGGCAAATGACCTTCCTCTCTTTTGGCTATAGTGTTAGAAAGTTGGCCCAGTGAATTCTCAAGTTTAGCAATGGATTGGGTATTAGAATTACACTGGTTCTCTATTCTAGAAACATAGTTCTGAATTTTAGAGACTTCACTCATCAAATCACGTCTTATGCCACTAATGTTTTCATTAATGTTGGAATTGATGTTGTCATTCATGCCAGTCATAGCCGAAAGGAGGGAACTTAAAGTTGGTTCAGAGGAGGATTGGGTTTGAGGTGCTAAAACTGATTGTGGAGGGTACCCAGGATTTGAATTTGCAGAAGTTTTAGGTGGGTACTTAAAGGCAGAAGGATTGGTTGTGTTGCTTTGCCCTGGAAAATTATTTGATTGTTGCGACTTCCAACTAAAATTAGGATGGTTCTCCAACCTAGATTGTAGGTATTAGAATAAGGGTTGTTCTGAGGTTTGGAAAAACCATAAGTTGCATTAACTTGTTCCTGAACAAAGTCAGGGAAATTGGGGGCCAAATGACAATCAGTAATATGGTGATCAGAATTAAGGCAAAGAGCACAGGTTTCAAGAGAAGTGTTAGGCAATTGTTGAGCAAGAGATTGGTCTGTTTTCAACTGGTTTAAGTCTTTAGTTAGGAGGGCTACTTGTGCGGAGAGACTTTGGAATTAAGAAATTTAATGAATTCCCCGAGAATTACGAACAGTGGTAGACCGACTCCTAGAGACTGAGGCATTGTGTTGTGAATTTTCAGCCAGATTATCATACATTTCCCAAAGGGCAGTCCATGGCTTACTAAGAACAACACCCCCGCAGCAGGCTTCGACCATTGTCCTATAACGATCGTTAAGACCATTATAAAATGAATGGGCTACCTGCCACTCAGGTACCTCATGATGGGGACACTCTCTAAGAAGATCCTTAAATCTTTCCCAAGCTTCGTGAAACATCTCATCTTAATTTTGCTTAAAAGAGATAATCATGGTTCGATAATTTTGAGTTTTAATGATCGGGAAATATTTCTTAAGGAAAGTGATGAGTGCATGAAAGTGCACTCTAAATAGCCTTATAACCATCTCAATTGCTAGATTATTATCCTTAATTAACATCTTTATTATTATTTTTATATCTATATGTTGCTTCACATAGTTGTGTGGAAAATGCAGGAAAAATAAGCAAAGGAGCTGAAAAGATTACATGGATCAACTTGAAAAATTAAACTCTACCTGCTCATGAAGAACTAGATGATGTGCCATATATGGTTGGAAAGATCTTGAAGTCTAGTTTCAGGAGAATTTTACGGTTTGTGATTTGGAGTTTCACAGAGGAAGATACAATACTTTTCGTACAAGTGCGCAGTGCTGGATGAATAGTGACGGTCGACCGCCAGAATCTCACGGTCGACCGTCGCGCTCAAAAATTCCCCCGAACGACCATCGCATCGACCGTCACATGCAAAACTTCCCACGGTCGACCGTGGCATCATCCGTGGCATCGACCGTCAGCCTCTGTTAAAGAAAATTCTTCTCATGGTCGATCCGAAGATCGACCGTCGCTCTTCCGAATTATTTTGTACAGTTGACGGTCGACCGCCAGATCAGCAGGGAGCGTATAATGAGCCGGATCTAACCCGAGTTTAGGCCTATAAATACAATACTTAGGGTTATCAAAGGGGATCTTTTGGAGGACTTTTCTGGAGCATCTGGAGGAGAGGAAGCCGCGTTAGGATTTTGTTTTCTTCGTCTTTCTTTCTTTATTTTTCTTTGAACACTTTTGTCGTCTTCATGATGAACATGAGTGGCTAGTTTCTTCTCTAAGGTACCGATATAGCCCTAACTGAATCATTCTATGTTATTGGATCATGATTATTTAATCAGTTTATTTTCCTTGTTTCATTCATTATTAAAACTGAGATCTTAAATATCTTTTTCTGACCAATAAAATATTATAGATTATTTTATGTGAGATTGGGCGAGGGTTAATTCCCTAATCTTGTAGGATCTATGAATGAATGAGTTTATGTCGAGGCCGGGTTCAAGCTAAGAGTATTCTTGGTTCATAATTGTTCTTCAGAGCTTAATGGATTCTTGGTTAACACTTAGTTATGGGTTCATTAACTAGGGTTAATTGGGGGTACTTGGTGAAGACCGCGATCGAACGGATCATCATACCGGAAGAACGAGCCCTTGGAATTAAACTGAAATCTTTATTGATTCAATGCATAGAATGAGGATGTTATGGTGAAATCGGAACCTTAGTATTCATCTATCATATTTCCATCGTTTTCTTATTTCGTTATTAGATCATTTATTTTCGAGACATCATATTTCTTATTTTCCCTTCCTTATTTTCTTTCTTTTCTGTTCTTTAGCGTTTTACTCTAATAATCTTTACAAATCTCTATGGGTACGATACTCGTCTTGCTACTATACTGATTGCACCGATTCGTATACTTGCGAGATATAAAATTTATTCATCAAGTTTTTGGCGCCGTTGCCGGGGATTTGATTAGAGTTTGTTAGTAGTGAATTCAAGGTCGCCGATCACGGAAAGGAAAGTTCTTGCCCTTGAACGATAAAGTAGATCAAATTGGTTGGAAGAAGAGATCTCACAAAGACAGCTTGTCCACATCAGATCTAGGAGTTCAAGAGGAGGAACAAGAGGAGATGGAGCTTAATAACAATGTACGTCCTTTGGAGGAGTACGCGAGGCCTACTATTTCTACTTCACCTTCGTGAATTGCGTTACCTGCAAAGGCTAAGAATTATGAACTTAAAAGTCTACATTTTTCTATGCTTCCTGAATTTCATGGTTTACCTTCTGAGGATGCACTAACATTTTTCTACAGCATTTAAAATATGCCATAAATGCTAAGAACTTCAAAGGATCAAAGATTACATGAAGCATATCATATTTTCCACTAAATATCAGATCTGCCATTTTTTCCGATCGTACTAAAAATCATGTTTACCACTAAATAGAAAAATTGAATATTTTTTTAGATCTGCCATTTTTATCACAGGTTGCAGATAAATGCTGTGAACGTCAAAGGATCAACTCATACATGAAGCAGATCATATCAGATGGAAAGAAGATGAACAGAAGCACTTGAAAATTAAATCGACCAAAAGCCAGTTTGCAGGGAAATTAAATCAGTTTCAACCAAATAAAAGACGAAGAAGAAAGGGAAATTGAAGCAAAAACCAGAAAAATTTAAGCAAAAAAGGTTAGCAAATCGAAGCAGCTGAACAGATGAACAGAAGTGAAGAGAGGAGAGGAGAGGGAAAGCTCACCGTAGGTTTGGCACCGCTGGGTTCAGCGAGATGACAGCGGGGATATCTAGATCAGCCGGCTCCGGCGACAGGGAGGAGACCAATAGCAACAGAGCTTGGAAGAGGAAAGGTAATGGCGGAGGAACGCGTAGAGGATGCGATGAGAGGTAGGCACGATCTCGGGGTCGCGATCTTCTCCGCTATGAAACAGCGGAGTTAGTTAAGATATTAATCCAAAAAGAACTGATATGCAAAAAAATAGGATCTTTTCTAAGGGGAAAAAACAGAGCTTGCAGCCTTTACAGAGCCCAGCGAGGTTGGGTGTGTGAGAAAAATTCACATTGGATTCGGATATATAGAGAAAAAAAACAGAGCTTGCAGCCTTTACAGAGCCCAGAGAGGTGGGGTTCGTGTGCGCGACGTGGTGGCTGTCTCCTCCATTGCTCTCCTCTCCCACCTCTTGCACTTCGCCTACGTCCCCTTCTATGCAGCCGCCGGCGGAGGCTTGAGCGCCGATCTCATACCCATCCGCGAGGAGCCGGGAAGAGAGGGAAGAGAGGGTGTGAGAGGAAAGGGAAGAGAGGGTTTGATAGGTAAGGTGAGCTGGGAGATGAGTAGAGGGGATAGGATGGCTGGTTTTCAGTCACATCCCGTCTCCTCTCTCTCTCTCTCTTCAAAAAATTTCAAAACTCGATGGCGGGCTGGGCGAGGTCGGCGGCGGCCGGGGCGTGGTCGATGGCGGATTGGGAGAGGTCGACGGTGTTCGACAGCGGGTAGGGTGAGGTCGACGGCGGCGTGGGGCGTGGTCGATGGCCGCTTGGTCGAGGTCGGCGGGCTGGGCAAGGTCGGCGTCGATGGCGGCTTTGGCGAGGTCGGCGGGTTGGAGATGAAGGGGAGGGATGGGTGAGGGATGGGAGAGGCAAAGAGAGAGTAGGTTGGAGATGAAGGGGAGGGATGGGTTATGGTACCCGCTCCCTGTCTCCATTCGCTCTCTCTGTCCTGAGCTAGAGAGGGGATGGCAGGTGGAGAGGGGACGGGGAGGGGACGGGAGAGGGGACGGGGGAGAGAGGGAGAGAGGGAGAGGGGGCGGGGATGGGTAAAGGGCGACGGGACGTGGGATGAGGATGGATAAAGGGCGACGGGACGGGGGAGAGAGGGATGGGACTCTCTCTCTCAGCTAAAGAAAATTTGAGCATGCGGGTTAATGGGTGAGAGAAGAAAATTTGGGCGGGAGTTTTTGGTAGGGAAGAAATTTTGGGGGAATCTTAAAGCTGATCATGGAATCACAGCCATTGGATGTATTTGTAGGCAAATCCTGACCACTCTTTATGTTTTATAGGGGGGACATTTCAAAAACCGTTGTGCTTTATATAATAGATGTTATAACATGCAAATATTTGTTAGGACAGATTTATTATTCATGAATCAACTTTTTTGAATCTGTGCATGTTATAACATGAATAAATACTCAACTCTACTCGATGTTTTTTTTATATAACATGCATAGATCAAGCAGATTCTTTGCAAATGAAGAGATTCAAATCTGCTTAATTTTTTTTAGTTGTGCATGTTATAATTCTTCTTATGAAAAATATCCATGGATCTCTTAATCTGTGCATGTTATAACATGCTTAAGCTAATTCTTTGCCTTCATGTCATCAATCTCTTAATCTGTGCATGTCATCCATCAAAGAACGGGCATACAACAATTGTTATCCATTCTTTGCATGGATCTCTTAATCTGTGCATGTTATCCATGGATCTGCTTACTCAGATTAAGCATCTGTTTCCTGTAGAACTCACGGTGGGCAATCTTTGCTTAGAATTTGCCTTCAAGAAAGAATCTGCTTAAGTTTTAATGTTTAAATGGTGCAATGCTTAAGCAGATCTACATTCATGCTTAAGCAGATCTAACTATATCCATGACCTAACGACATACCAATGAGCCATTTCTCTTCTTTCTTAGAATATGGAGACTTCTCAACTTCTTCAAACTTGAATAGAACTTATAGGTCATGGATATAGTTAGTTCACTCTTTCTTTAGTTTTGGTGAATCCTGATAGTATATGATGCGCACTTATCCGGAACTTGATACAGTCAATAACTATAACATTGTTGGAGAGCAAAGATTGGATTGTTTGTGGGATCCAAGGTATAGGATGCACACTTATCCTGAGTTAAGTTGGCATCATAACAGGGTGCAATAACTTGGTTATAGTTCAACTATTTTGGAGTATTTGAATTGCTATGTTGCTGTATTTTTATGCCATGACAGGGTGATCGTAACAAAATGCTTTATCAAACCAAAACTTCATTTTGCTATTTTATATCTTGCATGCAAGAACTGCTATTAGTGCAATAGCTGAACATGTTCATACTACTTCTGAGGTATAATGCTTGGCCTTTATATTCTGTAATTTTAGGATATGTGTGCACTTGCTATTGTGAATGGGTGCAATAGCTTGGTTTATTACTTGGTTGCACTATCTAGAAGGTTATAGTTGAACTATCTTGGATCGTTTTTATGATGCGTTTTTATATCATGCTGGAATTCTAAATACATGCTCATTGGTTTTCGTTAAGGTTAGTATGTATTTGATATTGGTTTTGCCGATCGGTTAGTTTTTTTTTTGAAGTCGAGGAATTCACCTCTTTAGATCATCAACTATCTGCAATTGGATGCTTAACAAGCAGTGACTAAAATCTATCTGTCCGAAAAAATAAGGACTAATTAGTAGAATCCACTACTAGCAATCATAGATTCACATTCCATGAATACATGATTCAAGAAAAACATGGCAGATTTCAAAATTCAGCAAACCATCTGTTTCGTATATGCTAACTTCAAATAAGATAGCAATTCTTTCGTATATGCTAGCACCTAGAATATGTCTCTCTGTTGATCACTATTCATGGCTACAACTTTTCACCTAGAATATGGAATCTGTGTAGTAGTAGTAGAGGGAAATTAATCTTGATCAGTTTAAAGAATCAGAGTCAGGGAGTGTTGCTTAAATAGAAAACATCAGAGATACACCTAGCACCTAGAATATGTGTCTCTCTGTTGATCACTATTCAAGGCTACAACTTTTCACCTAGAATATGGTATTTGTGTAGTAGTAGCAGAGGGAAATTAATCTTGATCGGTTTAAAGAATCAAAGTCTGGGAGTGTTGCTTAAATAGAAAACAACAGAGAGACAAAGCATGAAAAGAAAATTATAAGCTTAATTGCTATACAATCAGCTTGGTACTTTAAAAATATTTTAAGAGGTGTTGTTGGATAAGAATATTTTAAGAGATGTTGTTTAATTGCTATACAATTATGCGTTTTTATATCATGTTCTATACTTCATAGACAACTAACTGGAATCATGGGAAGTCTTGAAAGTTGAAACCACTTACTACGTAAGAAGGGCATAGGTTCTTATTCCAAGAAGAGTTGAACTGTTGTTTTTTCAAAAAATAAAAAGTATTGTTTTTTGATAGGGTTAAACTGTTGTTTTCTCAACTTCAGAAGAGTTCCAGTCAATCAAAAGTTGCATTAGTTATGAATCTATCCAAGAACTATAACATTTTAATGTCAGGAGTACATAAATAAATGCAGAAACAATTATCACTGATTTGGGCCAAAAAATCGGTTGATTTGCACCTAAAATTTTGAAACCTTTTAAATTTATGAAATTTTGGCCTCTTTTCGCTGGATACACTTGCCTGTTGTTCTGTTATGAAGTGATTTCAAGCAAGCATGCATTAGTGCTGAAATAGAAAATGATCAGAGAGTTGGATCAGCTTTAGAGCTTTTTGACAAGATCTCTTTTACTGAAATGCTTTTAGTCCTACTGAAATGAATCTATACATTTTACTGAAATGATTTTAGTCCAGCTTTGGATGATTTTAGTCTTTTAGTCCTACCTCATTTCAGTCCAACTTCATTTTAGTCCAGCTTCCAATTTTGGGTTCTTGGTTTTGAGATCACATTTTACTGAGTGATTTTAGCCTGTATAGATTCATTCTTTCTGAGAGACTGTTGAAGACAATCTTAATGATTGAGCATTGTAAATAGTTGAAATTGATCAATCTTTTATTTTAGCTTCATGACTGCATTTGCCTTGGATTTATTTCACTTATAGAGTAAATTGTCATATGTTAGAAAAGGTTGTTGCGAAACCTTTAACAGATCAAAATAGTTCAAAAGGAGCAATTTTCTTTGGAATCCGATCTCAAAATTGGTGTTGCTGAAGACAATACAAAGAAGAGCAATAGATTGATCACTACCTAATTGGAAGCTTGCTGGGAATGTCTTTATGGATGTGTCTTTTGTGTTTGGAAGTTCCAACATGAGCTAAAGATATATATGCTTTAATGATTTCTTTCTCTTTGGATGATTCTTTCTTACCAAATTTGCCAAAACCTTCAGCAGAATAGAATTTGGGATTTTAAGCTTGGTGTGTATAATTTTGTTGGTCGAACAAGCTTACGTGCAAAGGGTTTGTTTGCGTGGTCTATCAATCAACTGTTATGGAGGGCAAAGGGTTTGTTGGTCGAACAAGCTTACGTGCTATTACATTAATTAATCAAAACTTGTTGAAAGTTATTAATTCACTTTGAGACTCCAAATGCCTTTACGTTTGTGTGGTTTGTGGGGACAATGTTCGTCCCGGGGACAATGTTCGCCCCTTTCATATTGTGTATTAAGTTTTGTATTTGATGAATGTTGTAGGATTGTCTCATTTAGCTCTTGATACAAGGGAGGTTTTGCCGATTTTTTTTAAAAAACAAAGGAATTAATGAATACAATATTACTACCTTTGTTCTAAACTTGCATCCTGTTTTCTCATTTGGTATGTTGTATAGCCCTTTGTTTTGCTTCATGCCAATTGTTTATTATGTGAAATTTGTTTGACTAAAGTGTAAAGGTTAGACTAATGCAACTAGGTGAAGAAGTGAACAAAAATTTGTGACAAAATATAATAGTAAGTCATTTTGTAGATCCACCCTGATGGTTGATGATAATAATGATCAACTTATCGTTGGCATAGTAAGTCATTTGATTGTATATGCTAGGTTTAGTGTTCATTGATTCATTTAGTTTGATTAATTTTATGTCACATCAACTCCCAAAACCTAGAAGTGGGGAGTTGAGTTATTTAAAGTTCAAATTGGTGATTTTCTTGCTAGGTTCTTTCATCTCTCTGGTAAGTTGTCTCTCTCTTCACATTTTTCTCTGTTTTCGTTGATCTTTTGACCTATTTTTTGATGTTTTTGTGTTTGTTCTTCTTCAATTGGTTCTCTATACATTCCATGAAGCATGGGATAGATTTAAGATGCTTTTGATGCAATGCCCACATCATAATTATTCTTTAGAAAATCAGATGCAATATTTTTATGATGGATTAAATCTTTCTTGTCAGACTATGACAGATAATGCTGCAGGTGGAGCGATGTTCAAAAGAACACCACCGGAGGCATATGAAATCTATGAGATGCTAGGATCTAACTCGCAGCAGAGAGACACAAGGAATAAGGCGAGAGGCATCTATGAGCTGAACCAGAACGACGATATGGCAAGGCAGATCGCAACCCTCAACAAGAAGATGGACGTGATGATGTCCACACACGCCAAACCGGTTGAGGTTTGTTCAATTTGCAATATTGTTGGTCATAGGTTTGATTCATGTCCTTCTGGTAGTGAATTTTCTGAATATGTGTAAGAACAAGCTAATTTGATGAATGCTTATAACCCGAGACCTTGATTTGATCCTTATGCAAATACTTACAATCCTGGTTGGAGGGAGCATCCGAATTTTTCATAGAAAAATACTGCTAATGCTAGTATGCCTACTGCTAATCAATCTAACCAACCTGTTAAGTCGTCTTTGGAAGCGACTATGTTAGCTTTTATGCAGAAAATAGACTCAAGGATGGAACAACAAGATTCGGCCATTGCTCGACATGATGTAGAATTGAAGAATGTTGCAGCATCCATTGGGAAGTTGGAAGTTCAAGTGGGACAGCTTGCAGATGCTGTACGAGCCCATGTTCTAGGCAGATTTTCCGAGCCAACCTGAGCAAGCCAATGCAGTTACTGTCCTTCGTTCAGGTAAGATAATTGATAATAATATTAATGCTGAAGATACTGATATGTGTGGTGATGATAAAATTGAGGAAGTCAAGAGGGAAGAGCCCTCGAAGAGGCCACCGTCGGCCACATCAACGTTTGATCATGAAGAGAGAGCAATTTCAAATTCGGAGGTTCGTCACAACACTCCTCCACCATATGTGCCGCCAATTCCTTTTCCAGGCCGCCTGAAGAAAGCCTAAATGGATAAGTCTTATTCTGAAATTTATGATATTCTATCTAAGGTTAATGTGAACTTACCATTGCTTGATGTGATTAGGAAAATGCCAGCCTTTCCAAAGTTCTTCAAGGAACTACGTACTTCTAAATGTAAGTATGAACCTCATGAAAAGGTGATGGTTTCAGAGACGGCAAGCGCGGTTCTACAAAGGAAGCTTCCACCAAAGCTCAAGGATCCAGGGAGTTTTAATATTAATATTACTGTTGGTAATACAAAAATAGGGGAGGCAATGCTTGATTTAAGAGCTAGTCTTAATTTGATGCCTTACTCTGTTTTCCTTCAGCTAGGTGTTGGCAAATTAAAACCTACTACTATGTCTCTACAACTTGCAGATCGTTCAATTAAATATCCATTAGGCATTGTAGAAGACATCTTAGTACAAGTTGATAAGTTAATTATTCCTGCTGATTTTGTGATATTGGATATGGATGAGGCACCGTTGAATGATAGAAAGTTACCTATTTTGCTGGGACGTCCATTCATGGCTACAGCTGAAACTATAATTAATGTGAAGGATGGTAAGCTTAGCATGACAGTTTTAGGTGAAACTGTTGAATTTAAAGTGTTTGAGTCTATGTCCTATCCTTCAAACTCTTTTGATTGCTTCTCAATAGATGTTGCAGATTCATTGGTGTTCTCTAATTTCAAGCAGGAGCAAGTGAAGACTACGTTGAAAACGGATTTGAAGATGGTGCAGGATGACTTGAACAGTTATAAGAGAGCAAAGGAGGTCATCGCACCGCTTGGAGCATCACAACCATACGAACCTGGCTGAATCTTAAGGCTTTGGAATACGTCTTGCCTAGACGTTAAATAAAGCGCTGGGTGGGAGGCAACCCACCAAGGTAACCGGTTTTAAGTTTCAATTTTTCGTTTTATGTTTTCTCTTTTGTTTTTCTTTTAGGATTTCAGCCACCCCGAGGATCCTTGAGGAGATGTTCGCTACTCTATCAGGTGGCCTCTTTCTTATTTACATTATCTTGTCTCCTCTTTCTCTGGAAATTTTTGGATAGCCACCTCCTACATATTTTAGTGGATAAATGCACACATTGAGGACAATGTTGATTTCAGGTTAGGGGGTGCAGACATTCATGACCTTATTCATACTACCTTGTGGGTATAATAGTGTTAAATTGTACATGAGTTGAAATTTTTATGCGTATTATACATGCTGTATTCAAATGGATTGGCCTATACATTGATTGCATGTGTGATAACCTGAAGGTAGAACATTATGTGAGTCACACACGAACACGTTCTGTGCAGTGGTAATTATACCCACCAAAGGAATGAGCATGCTATTGTCAATCTAGACCATGATTTTAGCATTAGCTAGTGTTGAGGATTGCATGCAGAGAAAAAAAAAACAAGAGAAAAAGTTCTGGAGCTTGATTAAGCTGTGCCTAAACACCTATTAGGTGATCTACTGAGTAACCGGGTGTCCTTGCCTCAGTAAGCGGGGAGCTCGCGTAAAAAGATAGAATCACTAATAGCTAAAAAAAACTACTCAGTGTTTTGTTAAGTAACCGGGTCTCTGCGCCTCATGAAGCGGAGAGTGCTCGTGTAAAAAGGCAAAATGTCTGATAGTTGAAAAAAAAAAGAGCATGTTGTACTTAAAGTGCGAGGGTTGGATGATTGGTTGTGAAGATAGTAGTGTGTTTGGACTAATGGTGGGTAGAAGTTGCTTCTGTATTTAACATTTATTGCTCACATCACATGTGTTCTTCTGGATGGTGATTAGCATGTTTGAAGTATAGAAGTTGATTTCATAAGTTGATAGTATGTGTATGAGTATAAGAAGTTTTCGTGCTCTGTACGGTACAACATTATTGACTTGATAAGGCAGAACTTTTGTCATGCTTGTCTACATCCTTCAACCGTTAGTATGCTTAATATATTTTATGCGCTTAAAGTTGCTAGAGACTAGCAATAAGCTGGTTGGGGGGTGTGATGAGTGCATGAAAGTGCACTCTAAATAGCCTTATAACCATCTCAATTGCTAGATTATTGTAGGTATTAGAATAAGGGTTGTTCTGAGGTTTGGACAAACCATAAGTTGCATTAACTTGTTCCTGAACAAAGTCAGGGAAATTGGGGGCCATATGACAATCAGTAATATGGTGATCAGAATTAAGGCAAAGAGCACAGGTTTCAAGAGAAGTGTTAGGCAATTGTTGAGCAAGAGATTGGCCTATTTTCAACTGGTTTAAGTCTTTAGTTAGGAGGGCTACTTGTGCGGAGAGACTTTGGAATTAAGAAATTTCATGAATTCCCCGAGAATTACGAACAGTGGAAGACCGACTCCTAGAGACTGAGGCATTGTGTTGTGAATTTTCAGCCAGTTTATCATACATTTCCCAAAGGGCAATCCATGGCTTACTAAGAACAACACCCCCGCAGCAGGCTTCGACCATCATCCTTATATGATAGCAAGGTAGTTATTTCATTGTCCTATTGTCACTCCTTTATCCTACGTGGCATCCTATGTGGCACCTGACATTCTACATGGCATCCTATGTGGCCTGGGTGATTGGTTAGAGGTAGTGGGTGGGTAGTTGGTTAGAATAGTAGGGGTGGTTACCCTACCAGGTGGTAGGGGGCACCACTAGTCTATTATATAAGGAAGGACATTTTTTGAAATGTCCCCCCTATAAAATATAAAGAGTGGTCAGGATTTACCTACAAACACATCCAACGGTTCAGATTCAATCTTAAAATTTCATCCCCTTCAAAATTCCCGCCCATCAGCAGCTGAGAGAGAGAGAGTGATGAGACGTGAGTCCCATCTCACGTCCAGCCGTCCCCTCTCCCCTCTCCCTCTATCCCTCACCCTCACCCATCTCCCATCTTCCATCCCCCTCTCTCCCTCTCTGTTCTTTTTCATCCATCCCCTCTCCTCTCCCCCACGTCGCCCGACCCCAACCGCGCCGTCGCAGACCTCGCCCTCAGCCGCGTGGACGCCGACCTCGCCCTCAGTCGCGCCGTCCCCGACCGCCCCATCGACCTCGCCGTCGTCCGACGCCACCTCCACGCGGATGAAGCTTGATGCCCTCGACGTCCTTGGCTTTGAACGGCGTATTCCGTTGTTTCCGGCATCCTTGATGACCTCGACCTCGACACGCGGATGAAGCTTGATGCCCTCGACGTCCTTGGGGTGCTCGGCGACCTCGGAGAGGCTCGACGTCCTTGGCGTACTCGACGACCCCGGAGAAGCTCGGCGACCTCGGCCTCGACGAAGCCCCACTCCGGAGAAGACCGGCGGCCGCGGGGGAGATCGACGTCTGGACGAAGCTAGGTCTCGACACCCAAGCGAGCTTGAAGCGTTCGACGCCCTCCACACACTTGGCGATCTCGACGAAGCCCCACCTCGGAGAAGAACGACGTCCTTGGCGTGGCAACCTCGACGGCGAGGCGACCAAGGCCGGATCTAGACATCGGTGCGGCTTGGCAGCGACGGCGAAGGCGAGGATCGACGGTGCTTGGGCGACGACGAAAGCGAGGCGCGGCGCAGGTGAGTACCGGCGGCCTCTACTTCTCCTCTGTCTTCTTCTTCTCTTTTTTCTTTCTTTCTCCTTGGCGTCTTCTCCGTGGGGTTTCTGGTGGAGAGGGGAGAGTGGCATCGCCAGCGTGAAGATGGAGAGATCTGGCGGGAGAAGCCCGGCGCAAAGGCCCAGCTCCCTTCTTCCTTCCCTCTTCTTTTTTTCCTTCTTCCTTCCCTCTTCTTTTTTTTCCTTCGTTTTCATCTTTTTTTTTCCTTCCTCCTCGATTCGCTGGATCCGGCCATTTCCTCCACTCCCCCGACCCCAGACGGGAACGGTATGCTCAATCGCCGCAAACTTTGCCTCTCTCCTCTCTTGCCGGAGGGAGATCTCTCCCGCCGCCTCACTGCGACCACGGCGCGACCGATTGGGGACTTCTATCCTCAATCATCAAATGGATCCACTCCGGCCCCCCATGCGCGAGCACACCATCTCCCTCTCCATCCAGAAAAACCTAGCTCTAGCCCTAGCTTCCTCCCCATCCTCATCTCCGGCGACCCCCAGATATAGGTTTTCCCTGCCACCTCTTCCATCGATGTAAGGTTTTTATTTTTCCCCCATTTTTTGGGGTTTTATTTTGCGAGATCGAAGGCATTGATCTGATCCCATAGGAGAGGGGGGTGGAGATGTATATGGATTGGATAGGGAGGGCGAAGGGTGGTGCCACCGCGGTCGCTGACAGGAAGCATCTAGAGAAGTCCTCGCCGTATACCTCAAGGGGTGTCAATGTGGGACGGGATAAGGACCGACTACTGGCCGTGTCCACCTCCCTCAGAAATCATGCAGTATCAATTGATCTTATTCTTTTGATGCTTGCAACACACATGCTGTTTTCAGGTATTTTTTTTTTCAATTTCCTGTATTGAGTGAAAGGGCCTTTGATTGGAAAATATTTTATCGTCTCCAATGTTCTGCTGTATTCAATGTGTCCAAGGGTTGCGATCTGCTGGATACATCCGAAGGAGGGATTAGAGATTATTCACTGGGTGGTACCAATCTCTCGGATTCGTGTAAGCTGCTATAATAGTTAATTTACTCAGGTTTTTGAACTTCATTGATGGTTTTTTCCCCTGTTTTTTGTACATAGGAGGGGTAGATGCCTCCTCAATCTTCCCATCCTTGCATAAGGGAGGGAGGGACGGGGAGCTGAGGTTTAGTGGCTGCCATTACTGATAGGTAGTTTAGAAAGGAGAAGATATGAGAGACATTTTAGAATGAGAACTATAGTCAATTAGAACAGGGGAAAAAGGGGTTGGAGATTGCTAAGAGGTCTACCTTTGATATTGATATTGAATTTGATATTGAATTTGTTCTGTTAAGTACAGCTACATTATTACCCAAAACTCTCTTAGTTCTGATAGATTTTATAGCTGTTCTGTTAAGTACAGCTATAAAAAGACTGCCTTAAAATGCAATGGTATGCCATAATATTACTGTACACAGTGCTTTCATTATACTCTAGATTTCTCCCCAAAATGTCATTTGACTGCTCATAGAATTTTCTAACTACCATTCTCCTTAATCAGTCTAATTTCGATGAATTTTAGATGAATTCTGATAGATTTAAATTGTCCATTGAATTCCAATGGGTGGTTTTATGTGGTTGAGCATGGACAGGGCCAAGTACAGTTAAAGCCTTGCACGCAAAGCCTGGTGAAGGTGCAGAGACTGTGGTGGGTACCATAGCCATGGTGCAAGTTAAAAACACCAGGTGATCTTGCTGATCGATTATTATATTAATTGTTATTTTCTTCTCAACTTCTTCTATTGATCAAAAGATTATTTTAATTGTTAATAATGCAGATGAGGAAGCTATTTCCAGGTATGTACTTCATATACATACTGCTGTCACTTTTGGAGTTAAATACTCTTTTGAGTGGAAGGTTATATGAAATTTTCAGTACTAACCTCTCTTTGTTTAATCTGTAGCAGTTGTGGTGGAGGGTACTGTAGCAACGGCGGTGGTCAGCGTCGGGAGGGCAGTGGCGGTGGCGACAGCCGCCGTGGGGTTTTTATTATAATTTCTTGAGAGAGTTGGCTTTATTAGTGTATGATAATTGGGGTTTCTTCGGGGATTGTAGAATTAGTTGCAGAATATATTGGAAAGATTGAGTTTGATGTCAATTTTCGGCGAATTGGGACCTCTTCTTCATGGAAAAATAATCATATCTTTTGGGAAGTTACCAAAATAGTTGATCTTGATGGGTTTACAATGGATTGTTATTTGGTTCTTTTTTGCATTGTAAGAACCTCCTCCTCAGCTTGGAGATTATAGGGCCAATGATATGCGATGGAGATCTTTCAATTGTTGCTTTTGATGGGATGTTAGCTAATTAGGTTTCATAATGAACAGGTGATTGGAGATGGGTTCTGGGGTTTTGTTGACATAATAATTCAGGAACTTTACGAGGAGAAGAGCACCTGGCAACCGCCTTCAACATGGCGAGTAGGGTCTCTGTTCGTGCGGCTTTTGGACAATAAATGATTGGGGTTTTGTTGACATAATAATTCTTTTAACATTTTATTTTTTGGACAATAAATGACCTAGCTGTTGCCCAAGATCATGGATTCTCTCCGTGCCTGAAGCCCCACACCCCCCCGCCCGACGTCGACCTTGGCCACGCTCGACTTCCGGCGCCCCCGCCCGACACCCCACGCCCCCGCTCGATGCTGACATGTAACTAAAAATCGTGGCAGGGGACCCGACGTCGACCTCGCCCACGCCGGCCGCCCGACGCCCCCCGCTCGATGCTGACATGTAACTAAAAACTGTGCCAGGGGAGGTTATGTTGAATTTTTTTTGTAAAAAACCGTAAATATCCGTGTCGTAGGCCCGCGCCCCACGTCCAACGCCCCGCACTCGACGTCCCGCGCTCCGCGCTCGACGCCCAGCCAACACGGACCTCGCCCAACCGGCGACGCCCTGCTCCCGACGCCTCACCCGCGGCCTCTCCCTTCGCCTCGGCCACCTCCCCTTCAGGCTTCTCTCATCCCCCCTCTACCATTTTTTAATTCAATTTTTTAATGTGTAATTGTTGATTTTCTATTTAATCTAGCATTTTTTAATGTATATGTTTTTTCAAAGAATTCTTTTAACATTTTATTATTTGGACAATAAATAACCTAGCAGTTTTTTTCCATTGTTGATTTTCTATTTAATCTAGCATTTTTTAATGTATGTGGTTTTTTAAAAGAATTCTTTTAACATTTTATTTTTTGGACAATAAATAACATAGCAGTTTTTCTCATTAATTTATTTTGACATATTGGCGATTTAACCTGATATTAGAAGAGAGTTTAAATCATAATTTCATAGGAGTATGTATGTTCACTTATTCAGTTATTCCTATTAGATGAGAGTAGGGGTGGCAATCCGGAGCACAACCCTCGAACCCGACCCGACCCGATCCGACCCGACCCGAAATAAACGGGTTTGGGTTTAGTGTTAACGGGTTCGGGTCATGAACGGGTCGACCCGTTTATGACCCGTGATTAAATGGGTCGGGTCGGGTTGACTCGCGGGTTAGACGGGTCAACCCGTTTACCCGTTTAATGTTAGCCTGTCGGAGACGACGACTGCCTCGGCCCAAGGATGGAGGTGGCGCTGGCGGCCGGATCTGGCCAGGAAACGGTTGGACGAGGGTCGCAGTGGATAGAGGGTGTCAGATCTGGAGTTGGGTGGTGCAGGGGACGTCGGGGGTGGGCGCGCGTCGGTGGAGTAGAGAGGGAGGGGGTCGTTGGAGTGGAGAGACGTCGGGGGTGGCCGCGCGTTGGTGGAGTGGAGAGGGGGAGGGGGTCGGTGGAGTGAAGAGGGGGAGGGGCTCGGTGGAGTGGAGAGACGTCGGGGGTGGGGCCGCGCGTCGGTGGAGTGGAGAGGGGGAGGGGGGTTGCCATGGGTGGCCGCAGCTACACCGGAGGAGGGAAGGAGTGGGTTACGACCCTTGCGAGGTAGCTCAGGAGGAAGGAGGAGAAGGCGGGTGGACCAGTGGAGGAATGTAGAGAGAGAGAGAGAGAGAGAGAGAGAGAGAGAGAGAGAGAGTCAGAGAGGAGGAGATGGATTTAAACTGGTCGATCTGACCTGGATCCAACCCGATCCGACCCGACCCGTTTAATAAACGGGTTAGACGGGTTGAGTCGGGTCGACCCATTTATAAATGGGTCGAGTTCGGGTTAATAAACCTGACCCATTTAATAAACGGGTCGGGTTCAGGTTTAGCCTTTATTAAACGGATCAATACCCGACCCGACCCGTTTAATACAAAGTAAATTATAATATTCGTGGCGTATTGATGAGAATGCATAATGTTATATTTTTATCCCTTAATACTTAGTCTCCTATACTTATTTAGTTCCTAAATACACTCATTATTTTTATATTTTGATTTAGGATGCAATTGAAGTCCTTAAGTCGAAAAGAAGCTAAAAAGAGTGCATGGATCAACTTTAAAGATTAATCTGTACCTGCTCATGAAGAACTAGATAATGTACCATATATGGTTGGAAAGCTCTTGAAGTCTAGATTCTGGAGAATTTTACGGTTCGTGATTCCGAGTTTCCTAGAGGAAGTTACGGCAATTTTAGTACCGATGGCGCAGTCTGGATGGCAGAACAGTAATATGCTGGAAAGTTGGAGCGATCCGACACCCCAGGTAGGATCGATCGGACTTTGCAGAATCGTGACAGAACATGTATTTTTTGGCTGAATATGGTCCGATCGATCGAACCATCCCTCCTACTGAGCCAGATCGATCCGACTCCTAAAGTTGGATCGATCGGACTTGGGAAATGTCAGAAATTGCAGATTTTTATGAGCCAAATCGATCGGACACCTAAAGTTCGATCGATCGGACTCAAAAATAGCCAGAGAAGGTGGATTTTTTACGCATCCGATCGATCCAGAGCTTAAAGTTCGATCGATCGGACTCGGGCGTAAATAGAAGTTGAAGAGTTTAATGAGACTGATCGATCCAGCACCCCGAGAAGGATCGATCGGACTTTCCCAGTGAATTAAATCAACGGTTTTGATCTAATCCGTTGATGGATACACTTGAAGGCTATAAATAGGACTCTTTCTAGGATTTGAGGGGGGATTCTTGGACACTTTTGGCTGCTCTTTCTCCTCCTTTATATTTTTTCTAGGTTTTATCTTGTTTATTGGAATTTGAGGATTGTTCTCGATGGCCCTGCGTGGCTAAATCTTGATCCTTGGTCGAGGAGACTGAAACCTCGGAATCAATGAAACTGTGAGATCTAATTTATTTTTATTATTCAGTTTATAGATGAGTATTGAATGTTCTTCTGTTATTAAATATTCATGATTGTCTTGTCTAATTGCTAGGAGCGCTACTAGTTTATTATTCATTGCGATCTACTGCTAGGTTGGATATCAAATCCGGAATTGTTTGATCCCTCTAATCTGCGAAGCAACTAGGGTTTAATAATCTACTGCGTTTCAGAGATTGTTAGGTCTTAGGAAGAATATTTGACTAGATTAAATGCAACCTCTTGTGCTTGTGTTGTTTAGCTTCATCGATCTCCCTATTCTTAACGCTGCTACTAGATTAAATCTACAGCGCTTGTCTTAGGTTGTTTAGTAGTTAGGATTGATTAGATCGCTTGTTTCTAATTAACTATGATTGAGGAGAGATTCGGATTTCATTCGAACGGTGAATATTCATGGTATGAATGAATTGATTGATACTTGCATCTATGATCAGTTGTTGGATTCCGATGGTGGATGTTGACTCAGACCAAGGTTTGTTCTCTTGATTCAATTTGTTTCTTTTATTTAGATTATTTCTTTACTGTTTTCCTCACGTTTAAAACCCCCATATCTTTGTTCACTTAGCACAAAATTAGGCTAAACACTCTTCGTGGGATCGACTCGTACTCGCACTACTACATTTGTTTTGAAGAGTATTGGATTTATTTTTGAGTGCCTGCGACAGCACATCACGTATGCACGGGCATTTACTAGTTGTCCTATAACGATCGTTAAGACCATTATAAAATGAATGGGCTACCTGCCACTCAGGTACCTCATGATGGGGACACTCTCTAAGAAGATCCTTAAATCTTTCCCAAGCTTCGTGAAACATCTCATCTTCATTTTGCTTAAAAGAGATAATCATGGTTCGATAATTTTGAGTTTTAATGATCGGGAAATATTTCTTAAGGAAAGCATCCTGAAGTTGGTCCCATGTGGAAAACGAATTTGGAGCTAAGGTTTGGAGCCAATGTTTAGCCTTGTCTTTCAAAGAAAAAGGGAAGAGTTTGTGTCTAAAGGCATCATCATTAAAATGCTGAAGTTTGAACATAGAAAGGATTTCAAGAAAGCTAGCAATGTGTCCATAGGGGTCCTCATTCTCACGCCCATAGAAAGAAGGTAAGGCTGTAATCCAGTTAGGCTTAATCTCATAATGGGTAGCATTGATGGTAGGTGGATTGATACAAGAAGCATAGGTGTCCAGGTAGGAAATGATTCATAATTGGGACTTCTCTATTATTGTTATCATTTCCACCCCTACCGATGTTATCATTAGGGTCAATGACATGTTCCTCGTGTTCAGCCATTAAGGATTGCAAGTTGCTTATGGCTTCCTGATAGTTACTTAGAGATTTTTGTGCTAAGGTTCTAGCAGCTCGAAGTGTGATCTTTATTTCTAGATCCAAAGGTTCCAACGGATTATGTAGGAATCGTCTGCCTTGCATGCAAGATCACATAAAAAGAGAAAAACAAAATAGAATATTCGGAGGAGAGGACAAAACCCGGCAAACCACAATTGAAACGAAAAGGTTTGAAGCAAAAAGGCTTAGCTGGCTGTGCAGTTCCGATCGGTCGGTTTCCAGTCCGATCGGTCGATCCAGGTGCCTGGCGAGTTGTGTTTTTCTTCAAGAAAAATCCATTCCAATGCTGCAAAAATTCCAGAAAATTGTCAGAAAAATCCTAAAAAATGTAAAATAAAGTAAATAAAAATAAAAATCTAACTCTCTCAGAAAAAGAGTTAAGAGAAGATTAAATCGATACTCCGTTGTAAATCAAAAGATTTTTCCCGGCAACGGCGCCAAAAATTGATCGCTCACAAACGTCGTCGTTAAAACGTATGCAAAACGCAATTTAGAAATTTATAAACCTTTCTTTCAACACTAAATTAATAAGATAGAATAATGGTGAAATACGGGGTCAGTCCTCAGGGAAAACTTTGACTAACAAGAAACATTAGAATTAACTCTCAACACTCTGGTCCTAAAGCGAAGAAGGATTGATTTGGGTTTAGGGAACTGATTAATTAAAACTAATTAAGAAAGCGATTAACGAAATTGAAATAGATCAATAAGAGAAAACCTAGAGATTACTCAATCCACTTTAGTTTCACTTCCTGTATTCTCTAGTTATCCTCTTGTTTCTTATCTCGACATTATAGATCCACAGCTTTTTAAGCTTACATGGATCCCTAAAATAATGCTATTGCTTCCCTAAGGCATAACCTATCCAAACTTAGCATAGATTGTTTTCAAACTTAATCTGAGTACAACCTATCTTCATCTAGCATAGATTATCTCAAAGGCATACACAAAAGCAACATAAAAACCATCCTACAAATCTCTACCATCAAGCAAAGCAATCAAGTAGGTCTGAATGTACGTCGAGGAACTCTGTTCCCTCAACTCTTTATAAAATAAAACCATATTCATAGGATCATGTCTTTCAAAAGATAACAAAAATCAAACTAGAAAATACAAAGAAGCTACACTAAAGCTTCATGAGATCCCTAAGTAAAGACATTAGCCACGCATCTTTTGGATGAGATCCATGTATTCGATGAAGAAGGTTAGGGATCCACGCCGCATCTCCGTCTTCTTCTCCAATCTGAATCCCTCTTTTTCTCTCTATGGAGGCTCTTAGTTTTCCAGCCACAAAACCCTTTTTATATCTTAATTCCTGGAATTAGGGTTTTAGGGTTGAGTTAGACCTCAAGTGCAACTCGGATTTCCTGGTTCAACCCTGACAGCTTCTTCCAATCGCGACTGGGTTCAACTCGTCCAGAATTTGAGAACGAGTTCAGCACGAACGATGTAGATTGGGAAGTCTTCTATCCTCCCCCGAAAATTTTATAATATTCAGACTTATGTGGAATATTTGACGAATATTCTCCTGATCATCGACGGACCAGTTTTCCAGCAGCTAAATATCTTCATCTTCTTCAAAACTGCTATCAATCCATCAGGAATCTTTGAACGCGTCCAACATGGAAGTTGTAAATCTTGATGTGTTCTATATGTCACCCAAATTGCAGAATATTTGGACCTAAGAATAATTTCTGTGAATATTATGCTAACAGTCAACAGAGCAGTGTATTTCAGCATATTAAGCCTTTTTTATACTTTCTAAATTGAATCTTTATTAAACCTGAAATCAACTAACAAACTATCAAATACAAACACTCTAAGCCTAACAAAGGTAAATTAAGGGGTTTAATTATGAATATTTAGTGACTCATCAATAACCCCCGATCAAAGCCTCATTGGTTCGACCGTGCCCTAGCCCTCTCCATCAACCTTGCTCCTTGGTTCGACCGTCCCCTAGCCCTCTCCATCGACCGTGCTCCATGGTTCGTCGTGCCCTAGCTCTCCTTCATTAGCCACACCTCAGGATCATCCTCTTCTTTCCCCTGTCCTTTCCAATCCATAACTGAGCCTCGCACCATGCCTCACACCAAGAACGCCGGACCTCCTCCACCTCCAGCCCCGACTGCTCCGACGCAAGGTTAAAAGAAGAGGCAGGCAGTGAAGGAGAGAAGGTTGATGAAAAAAGCCAAAGGTTCACTTGGACAGTCCTCATCCATACCATCTTCTACTCCTTCCTTTGATGACTATTTCTTCCTAGACAAAGATAGGTATGACTCTTGGACTGAATTTAAGGACAAATTTGAGGTTTCGGGTTGAGCTCTTCAGTTGCCCATAGGAAAGGAATATGTAGTTAAAAGATTTTTCACTGATATGGGTTGGAAAAAATTCTTAGATTTGCCTCGATTTATGTATCCCGAAATGGTTCGATATTTCTATTGCAATATGACTGAAGATACTGATGATGAAGGATATGTGGCCATTAGTAGCTATATTTATGGAAATGAAATCAAGATAACCGTAGAATGGCTAAATGAGATGCTAAGTACACCAAATCGAGGAGAGTGTGCATATTTTACTTCATATGAGGATTTGAAAAGATTTGATTAGGATAAACAAGGGAGAAGAGCAATTCTTAGACCTGATCTAGTTGATAAAAATCCTATACAATTAAATAGCCTACACCAAAACTATAGGGAGCTTGCCCACTTTCTAGGAACAAATCATTTTCCTAAGCTTGGCCACCATGATCATTTGAAGCCCCTTCATGCCCATGTCCTTTCTTGCATGGTTAGGAAGAAGCCTCTAAACCTAGGTTATATCATTATCAAGGAAATGCTTAACCTTACGGCTAAGCAATCACTATCTTTAGGAGGACTTCAAACTAATATTTTCCAAGCTCTTACCCTTCACCTAGCTGTTGATGAACGAAAACCCCTCTCTCAACCCTTCAGTAAATTCACCTTCAAAAGGATGAATTCCGACAAGCGAGCCCTAGGCTATAGTGTTCCTGATGTTAGTAGTGATGAGGAAGACGAGCATCAAGAAGAGCATGATGAGGAAAACTTAGGGGGAGAGCCTAGACTTCAAGGACATCAAGGTGAATCTTCCCACACCCGAGCTCATTGCACCACATGTGAGGACTTGTCCCTCTACCACTGTGACTCGTTGTAGACCGCAAGGGCAATTTGGTAAATTACGCATTGTTGGTTTGTTTCACACTCACGTGTTCACACACTGACCTTGTTTGTGTTCGTGTTTGTTTAGAATGGCTAGGTGAACCCGAGATCGGAAGATCTGAGCTTGGGCTTGTGTTTTAGCCCAAGTTTGCCTTTCTAGGCGAAGGAGATCGATTTGGATTGCTAATGAGATCGATCTGGCCTTGCTAGCCAGATCGATCTGACCTGCTTTAGAGATCGATTGCTTAGTGCAGAAGGTCTTTGGGTTGTTGGCGGCTTGGGAGCGATAGATCGCTCCTTGGAGCGATCGATCGGACTCGAGTCGGTTGGTTTTCTGCTTCGCGAGGACGGCCGCCGTTGGCCGTCGCTCTCTCATGTCAGAAGGGGAGGACTTTCCCTCCCCTACTTCACCTTTCTCCCCTCTTTTTCGGCTGTCCCCTCCCCCTTTCCTCCTTTTCTCTTCCCCTTCTTCCTTCTTCTTCTTCCTTCCTCTTTTCTTCTCTCCCGGCGGTTCTCTTCCCCTGTTTTTCCGGCAGCCACCTTCCCCTCTGCCTTTCTTCCTCCTCCGGCCATCATTTTGGGTGTTCTAAGGCTCGTTAGATCCGAGGCAACGAGAGGAAGGTCCCTGGTGTGGTTTAGAGGCTTGTTTGTGTCTGGTTTGCGGGGATCAACCGGGTTTAGCGTTCTTCAGTAGGTTTTCTACCTACAAGTGTTCTTTAATAGGTTTCTCTAGATCTAGCCATTGGATCTTGTTGATCTTGGTGTTTTTAGATTTCTCACGCCTAGTAGAATTTTTGATATAAGTTTCATGATCTTTGGTTGAGTTTTTAGTAGGATTTATGCAAGATTTAGCTCGGATTTTCTGATTTCTGCTGTTCTTGAAGAACAGCCGGCTTGCGGCGCGTTTTCCGGCCGGTACGTACATGATCTTGGGTTGTGATGAACATATGAGTTGTAGATCTTTGCATCTACTCTCTAACCCAACTGATTTCATAATTGTCCGATTTTCCTACGATTTGTTATGAATTGATTACTGGAGGGCTGTGTTGCAGCAATTAATTGGTAAGTTAGTTTGATTAGCGGTTTTGATTAGTGTTTGCCCGTTAATCCAACCGTTGGATGATTATGGATTTGGGATATATTGCTCCTGGTATATAAATCTACTGGTGGCTAAGTTGGATCTCAAATCCGAGGTCGTTTGGACATCGGATCGACGTGGTCAACTAACCTCTAGTAGAGAACTTTTGGCGTTTTAAATATAATATTATATGTCGGATTATAATATTATACTTTCTACTGTTCATGAGCGGTTTTCGGGGTTGCTTCCCGTTGCAGAGTCCGCGGTTGACGGTCATGGTACCGTTGTAATACCGGGACCCGCTGCGGATCGGCTGACAACGGTCGGTAGTACCGCTGCAGCGATCCGGTTGACTTCTATGATGTTTGTCATACTTTTGCATGCTTTGCTTCTTATCTTTGTATGTTCTTGGCATGCATTTCCCTGTTGTGCATTAGTTGCATTGGTTAGGGCGTGGGTGATTTGTGGGTCACCGTCCCGAGGCTGGAAGCTCGGACTTTGCCCTAGGACCGGGGTTGGGTAGTTTGGACCCGGTTTGAATTGTAGTGTCCAGTCAAACTTGATGATAGGCCTAGATGACTGGTGCACTTGTTGCTTGGTGATTGTAGAGGTCGTGTCGGCCTCGAGCCAGACGTTGTGGGTGCAACCGGTGTCCGGTTCATTGTCTCTTGGGTGGAAGAGGTGCCTACTCAGCAGTGTGGCTGTCCGCCTAGCAGAGTCGAGTGCCTGCTAGTGAGACGACAGTTTGGTTTCCTGCCTCGCTGATGGCAACCCAGTATGTGACCAGTTCGGCTGGAAGACCATGACTGAGGCCTCCCTTCAGGGACACCGGCGAAGGGTTATGGGACCCTTGCGGGACACCCAAGTCTTGCTTGAGGGTGGCACTATTGTGTTTCCCTCTTCCTTCTATGTGACGTAGTGTAGAACCCTACTGAGCTTAGTGCTCACACCTACCCGGGCTGCATTTTGCAGGTGCAGGCGTCAGTTCTTATTCTGTGGCCCCTACCGGGCAGTTGGTCGGCGGTGCGGCGGCGCCTGGTGGACTTTGAGAGGTGACGATCTTTACTGCTTTTATACCTTATGTTAGTTAGCCTCTGATATCGGTCAAATGTGTCACACACAGCGGTCGCGGTGCAGTACAGCATAAGAGAGGTCGAATCCCACAGAGAGACGAGCAGGAAAGATCCAGAAATACAAATAATAACGAATTGAAGACAAACAAGAATGTTAAAAGTTAAGAAAAGAGATCGAAGATGTAATAGTAAGATAAAGTTAACGAAAGAAATCAAGATTTGAATGAGGCTAGGCTTCAGGAATCACTTCACTCGGACTTAGGTTCTTCTCTTCTCAATGGTTTATATGAAACTCAGTTAAGGGATTCACATCCCAATCACCTTAACCGGAAGATATGGAACTATAAACCTAACAAAATATATAAATGTCTCTTCCTACGATTGGTTCTTCCTTTTTATAGTTCTAACTTCATCCAACCAAACCTAAGAATACACGATACCGGCTGTCACTACAGGCAACGCGCAGCAAAAGTTCATCGAGACAAAGCCCTAACTCTATCTAACTGGATCTCTAAGAATACACAATACCAACTCTCACAATCGGCAATGCATAGCAAAGATTTCACGGGATAGAGCCCCAACCTTGTCTTACCAGATCCCTAAGAATACACAATACCAGTTGTCAATTGATGAATAAATTTTATATCTCGCAAGTATACGAATCGGTGCAATCAGTATAGTAGCAAGACGAGTATCGTACCCACAGAGATTTGTAGGGATTAATAGAGTAAAATGCTAAAAAACAGAAAAGAAAGAAAATATGGAAGAGAAAAGAAGAAATATAAAGTCTCGAAAATAGATGACCTAATAACGAAATAAGAAAACGATAGAAATATGATGGATGAATACTAAGGTTCCGATTTCACCATAACATCCTCATTCTATGCATTGAATCAATAAAGATTTCAGTTTAATTCCAAGGGCTCGTTCTTCCGGTATGATGATCCGTTCGGCCGCGGTCTTCACCAAGTACCCTCAATTAACCCTAGCTAATGAACCCATAACTAAGTGTTAACCAAGAATCCATTAAGCTCTGAAGAACAATTATGAACCAAGAATACTCTTAGCTTGAACCCGGCCTCGACATAAACTCATTCATTCATAGATCCTGCAAGATTAGGGAATGAACCCTCGCCCAATCTCACATAAAACAGTCTATAATACTTTTATTGGCCAGATAAAGGTATTTAAGATCTCAGTTATAATAATGAATAAATCAAGGAAAATAAACTGATAAAATAATCATGATCCAATAACATAGAATGATTCAGTTAGGGCTACATCGGTACCTTAGAAAAGAAACTAGCCACTCATGTTCATCATGAGGGCAGCAAAACTAATGGAGAAATAAAGAAGAAATAAGAAAAGAAAACCAAGCCTGAAACCCTTCTCTTCGCCTCCAAACGCTGCCAAAAAGTCCTCCGAAAGTCCCCTTTTGATAACCTAAGTATCCTATTTATAGGCCTAAACTCGGGTTAAATCAAAACCGTTGATTTAATTCACTGGAAACGTCCGATCGATCCAACATCCCGAGGAGGATCGATCGGTCTCATTGAAATCTCCAACTTCTATTTACGCCCGAGCCCGATCGATCGGACTAAGGGAGTCGGATCGATCGACTTCGTAAAAATTCTTCATCTCTGGCTCTTCCCGAGTTCGATCGATGGTCCGATCGATCGAATTGTGTTCCTCTAAAAAGCATACGTTCTGTCACCCTTTAATTCTCAAGTCCGATAGACCGAATTATGAGTGTTGGATCGATCGGTTGAGTAAAAATCCGCTGTTTTTGACTTTTCCCGAGTCCGATCGATCGGACCATTAGTGTCGGATCGATCGGACCCCACAAGAGCGATGGAGGGATCGATCGGATGTGTTGTGGCTGAAAAACACATGTTCTGTCACGTTTTTGCGTGGTCCGATCGATCGGACCTTCGCTCGGACTTCCAGCTTATTTACTGTGCTGCCATTCAGACTGCGCCATCGGTACTAAAATTTCCGTAACTTCCTCTAGGAAACTTGGAATCACGAACCGTAAAATTATCCAGAATCTAGACTTCAAGAGCTTTCCAACCATGTATGGCACATCCTCTGGTTCTTCATGAGCAGGTACAGATAAATCTTTAAAGTTGATCCATGCACTCTTTTCAGCTTCTTTTCTCCTTTTTCCTGCATTTTCCAAACAACTATGTGAAGCAACATATAGATATAAAAATAGGCATAAAGATGTTGATTAAAGATAATAATCTAGCAATTGAGATGGTTATAAGGCTATTTAGAGTGCACTTTCATGCACTTATCACACCCCCCAACCAGCTTATTGCTAGTCTCTAGCAATTTTAAGCGCATAAAATATATTAAGCACACCAACGGTCGTAGGTTGTAGACATGTATAATAAAAGTACTACCTTGTCAAGTCAATAATGTTCTATCTAGTACAGAGCACGAAAACTTATAATACTCATACACATACCACCAACATATGAAATCAACTTCTACACTTCAAACATGCTAACACCATCCAGAAAAACACATGTGACGTGATAAATAAATGTTACGTACAGAAGCAACTTCTACCCACCATTAGTCCAAGCACACTACTATCTTCATGACCAATCATCCAACCCTCGCACTTTAAGTACAGCATGCTCCTTCTTTCTTTCTTTTTCTTTTCAACTATCAGACATTTTGCCTTTTTACGCGAGCACTCTCCGCTTCTTGAGACGCAGAGACCCGGTTACTTAGCAAAACACGTAATAGTTATTTTTTTTTTTTTATAGCTATAAGTGGTTCTACCTTTTTACGCGAGCTCCCCGCTTCCTGAGGCAAGAACACCCGGTTACTCAGTAGATCACTTAACAGTCGTTTAGGCACAGCTTAATTAAGCTCCAGAACTTTTTCTCTTTTTTTTTTCTGCATGCAATACTCAACACTAGCTTATGCTGAAATCATGGTCTAAATTGACAATAGCATGCTCATTCCTCTGGTGAGTATAATCGCCACTGCACATAAAGTGTTCGTGTGTGAATCACATGATATTCTACCTTCAGGTTATCATACATGCAATTAATGTATCGACCAATCCATATGAAAGCAGCATGTAAAATAAGCATAAACATTTCAGCTCATGTACAATTTAACACTATTAAACCTACAAGGTAGCATAAATAAAGTCATGAATGTCTACACCCCCCAACCTGAAATCAACATTGTCCTCAATGTGTGCATTTATCCAATAAAATATGTAGGAGGTGGCAATCCAAAAATTTCCAGAGAAGGAAGAGACAAGATACTGTAAATAAGAAAGAGGCCACCTGATAGAGTAGCGAACATCTCCTCAAGGATCCTCAGGGTGGCTGAAAACCTAAAAGAAAAACAAAAGAGAAACATAAGACTGAAAACTAAAACTTAAACTTAAAAACAGGTTACCTTGGTGGGTTGCCTCCCACCCAGCGCTTTATTTAACGTCTAGGCAAGACGTAATACCAAGTTTAAGGTTCACCAAAATCAACTGCATCCACCACATCTGAATGTCCTTCCAAATACAATTTCAAACGGTGCCCATTGACTTTGAATTTGCTCCCATTCCTTTCATTTTCAATTTCAACCGCACCGTGAGGCGATACTTGTGTCACTTTTAACGGGCCCGTCCATCTGAATCTTAATTTACCTGAAAAGAATTTCATTCGTGAGTTATAAAGTAAAACTTTCATACCTGGTGTAAACTCCTTCCGTTGTATTACTTTATCATGATAGAGCTTGGTTCTTTCCTTGTAAATCTTAGCATTCTCGTACGTTTCATTCCGCAGCTCATCCAATTCATTCAATTGCATCTTTCTCATATCCCCCGCTTCTCTCATGTCAAAATTCAGCTGCTTTATTGCCCAATAGGCCCTATACTCCAATTCCACCAGTAGATGACATGCTTTTCCAAAGACAATGCGATAAGGGCTCATACCAATTGGAGTTTTATATGCAGTGCGATACGCCCAAAGAACATCATTCAATTTCACTGCCCAATCCTTCCTTGTAGTGCCAACAACTCGTTCCAGGATCGTCTTTATTTGCCTATTGCTCACCTCCACTTGGCCCGACGTTTGAGAGTGGTAAGGAGTTGCGACCCGATGAGTGATGTTGTATTTCTTCAACAATGCATCAAACGCTCTATTGCAAAAGTGTGATCCCCCATCACTTATAATCGCCCGAGGTGTACCAAACCTTGTAAAAATCATATCTTTCAAGAATCCCACCACGGTCTTGTTGTCATTGTTCCTGGTTGCAATTGCTTCAATCCACTTAGATACATAATCTACAGCAACAAGAATATACGTGTACCCGTATGATGGAGGAAACGGTCCCATAAAGTCTATGCCCCAAACATCGAACAATTCCACCACCAGATTATTTGTAAGAGGCATCTCATTCCTTTTGCTTATGTTCCCTGACCGTTGACATCTGTCACACTTAGCAACAAAATTAAATGCATCTTTGAATAATGTAGGCCAAAAGAAACCAGATTGAAGAACTTTAAAAGCAGTTTTCTTACCTCCAAAGTGTCCTCCACACGTTAATTCATGACTAAATTTCAATGTATGGTCATGCTCATATTCTGGAACACAACGCCTTATTATTTGATCAGGACAATGTTTAAATAAATAAGGGTCATCCCAAAAGTAATATCTGACTGTGGACAAAAATCTTTTCTTTTCTTGTGAACTTAGATCAGCACGCAGAACATTACTAGCTAGATAGTTAACAATATCCGCATACCAGGGCTCTTTACCATTCACAGAAAATAGTTGTTCATCGGGAAAGCATTCTTGGATGGGTTGTACATCCTTAGGGCCGCCCATGTGTTCAAGTTGTGACAAGTGATCTGCCACTACATTATCGCTCCCTTTCTTGTCCCTTATTTCCAAATCGAACTCTTGCAGCAGTAGGATCCACCTGATTAACCTTGGCTTTGTATCCTTTTTGGTTAGTAGATATTTCAATGCTGCATGATCTGAATAAATAATAATTTTAGATCCAATCAAATAAGAGCGAAATTTCTCCAATGCAAAAACAACAGCAAGTAATTCTTTTTCAGTAGTTGAGTAATTGATTTGAGCATCATTGAGTGTACGACTTGCATAATAAATAGCATGAGAGACCTTATTTACCCTTTGTCCTAGAACAGCCCCTATAGCATAATCAGAAGCATCACACATTATTTCAAAGGGCAACGACCAATCAGGAGGCATAATAATTGGTGCAGTAATCAATTTCTCTTTCAAAGTATTGAAAGCATCAAGACAAGCTTTATAAAACTTAAACTCACTATCTTTGGCCAATAAATCACACAATGGTTGTGCAATTTTAGAAAAATCTCTAATGAATCTGCGATAAAATCCTGCATGGCCCAAAAAACTCCGCACACCTTTCACAGAAGTAGGGGGCGGTAATTTCTCAATCAAATCTATTTTTGTTTTATCTACGCCAATACCTTTACTAGAAATAGCATGTCCCAACACAATACCTTGCCTTACCATGAAGTGACTCTTCTCCCAGCTCAATGTCAAATTTGTCTCTTCACATCTTTTAAGCACCAAGGTTAGGTGTGCCAGGCAATTATCAAAAGAATTCCCAAATACAGAAAAATCATCCATGAATACCTCGACAAACCTTTCTATCATGTCGGTGAAAATCGATATCATGCATCTTTGAAAGGTGGCAGGTGCATTGCACAATCCGAACGGCATCCTTCTGTATGCGAATGTTCCAAACGGACAGGTGAAAGTTGTCTTCTCTTGGTCCTCTGGGGCGATAGCAATTTGATTATAACCTGAAAATCCATCAAGAAAACAATAAAATGAGTGACCAGCTAAGCGTTCAAGCATTTGATCAATAAAAGGTAAAGGAAAGTGGTCCTTTTTAGTAGCTGCATTAAGCTTGCGATAATCGATGCAGACACGCCATCCAGTAGTCATCCTCGTGGGTATGAGCTCATTGTTCTCATTCTTCACAAATGTTATCCCTGATTTCTTAGGCACCACGTGAACTGGACTTACCCATTTGCTGTCAGAAATAGGATAAATCACGCCAACATCGAGCAACTTAAGGATCTCTTCCCGAACAACGTCTTTCATGTTTGGGTTGAGGCGACGCTGGGCATCCCGTATAGGCTTGGCATCCTCTTCCAAAATAATGCGATGCATGCACATAGTAGGACTTACTCCTTTAATATCTGCAATTGTCCAACCTATTGCAGTTTTATGCTCCCTAAGAACTCTCAATAATTTTTCCTCTTCCAATGGAGTAATGTCAGAAGCAATAATCACAGGAAGGGTTTCATTCTCACCAAGATATGCATATTTCAGATTACTAGGAAGAGGTTTTAACTCAAGCTTTGGTGGGGAAACTATTGATGAAACCATTTTAGAATAGGATTCGTTTAGCATGTCTAACCGAGATTCATCAGGGAAACATGGCTGCAATGCCTCAAGGGCTGCTATAACCTCCTTTGCTCCCTCGTAATTCTGCAACTCCTCCTTTTCCATCGTCAATGCCGCTTCTAGAGTAGTCTTCACTTGCTCCTGCATGAAACTAGAAAACACCAATGAATCTAAAACATCTATTGAGAAACAATCAAAAGAGTTTGAAGGATAGGACATAGATTCAAAAACTTTAAATTCAACAGTTTCACCTAAAACTGTCATGCTGAGCTTACCCTCCTGCACATTTATCATAGTCTTGGCTGTGGCCATAAATGGACGTCCCAACAAAATTGGTAAATTCCTATCATGTAAGGGCGCATCTTCCATATCCAATATCACAAAATCAGCAGGGATAATCAATTTATCAACTTGTACTAAAATGTCTTCTACAATGCCTAATGGATATTTAATGGAACGATCTGCAAGTTGTAGAGACATTGTAGTAGGTTTTAATTCACCCACACCTAACTGAAGAAAAACAGAGTAAGGCATCAAATTAACACTGGCTCCTAAATCAAGCATTGCCTCTCCTATCTTTGTATCACCAACAGTAATAGTAATGTTAAAACTCCCTGGATCCTTAAGCTTGGGTGGAAGCTTCCTTTGTAGAACCGCGCTTACCGTCTCTGAAACCAACACTTTTTCATGAGGTTCATACTTACGCTTTGAAGTACATAGTTCCTTGAAGAACTTTGGAAATACTGGCATGTTCCTTATCACCTCAAGCAATGGTAAGTTCACATTAACCTTAGATAAAATATCATAAATTTCAGAATATGACTTATCCATTTTGGCTTTCTTTACGCGGCCTGGAAAAGGAACCGGCGGCACATATGGTGGAGGAGAGTTGTGATAAACCTCCGGAACTGAATTTGCTCTCTTTCCATGCTCAACAGCAGATGTGGCCGGTGGTGGCCCTTTCGAGCGTTCCTCCGTTTCAACTTCCTCACTTGCATCATCATTACACTCATCAGCAACTTTAGCATTAATCTTATTATCAATAATTTTACCTGAACGAAGAACTGTAACTGCTTTCGCTTGCTCAGGTTGGCTTGGGAATTTGCCTGGAACATGGGCTCTTACAGCGTCAGCAAGTTGTCCCACTTGAACTTCCAACTTCACAACAGATGCTGCAACATTCTTCAATTCGACATCATGCCGAGCAATGGCCGAATCTTGTTGTTCCATCCTTTAGTCTATTTTCTGCATAAAAGCCAACATCGTCGCTTTCAAAGACGACTTAACAGGTGGGTTAGACTGATTAGCAGTCGGCATACTAGCATTAGCAGTATTTTTCCATGAAAAATTCGGATGCTCCCTCCAACCTGGATTGTAAGTATTTGCATAAGGGTCAAATCTAGGTCTCGGGTTATAAGCATTCATCAAATTAGCTTGTTCTTGCACATATTCAGGAAATTCACTACCAGAAGGACATGAATCAAACCTATGACCAACAACATTGCAAATTGAACAAACCTCAACTGGTTTTGGTTGTGTAGACATCATCGCGTCTATCTTCTTGTTAAGGGTTGCAATCTGCCTTGCCATGTCATCATTCTGGTTCAGCTCATAGATGCCTCTCGCCTTATTCCTCGTGTCCCTCTGCTGCGAATTTGATCCTAGCATCTCATAAATTTCATACGCCTCTGGTGGTGTCCTTTTGAACATCGCTCCACCTGCAGCATTATCTGCCATGGTCTGACAAGAAAGATTTAGTCCATCATAAAAATATTGCATCTGATTTTCTAAGGAATAGTTATGATGTGGACATTGCATCAAAAGCATCTTAAATCTATCCCATGCTTCATGGAATGGTTCTCCATCAGATTGCTGAAAATTTGGAATTTGCCTTCTCAAGTTAGTAGTCATGGCATGAGAATAAAATTTACTAACAAACTTGTAATAAATTGCATCCCAAGTAGTTAGTGATCTAGGAGGCAACGACATCAACCATCTCTTCGCTTTATCCTTCAAGGTGTAAGGAAAACAACGCATCCTCAATTGATCTTCAGTAATGCCACCTAGAGGAAAAGTCTGAATAGTAGCATAATAATCTTTCTCAAAAGTTAGTGCATCCTCAGAAGGTAAACCATGAAATTCAGGAAGCATAGAAAAATGTAGATTTTTAAGTTCATAATTTCTAGCCTCTGCAGGTAACGCAATGCACGAAGGTGAGGTAGAAATAGTTGGCCTCGCGTACTCCTCCAAAGGACGTAAATTGTTATTAAGCGCCATCTCCTCTTGTTCCTCCTCTTGAACTCCTAGATCTGATGTGGACAGGCTGTCTTTGTTCGATTTCTTCTTCCAACCAATTTGATCTACTTTATCGTTCAAGGGCAAAAACTTTTCTTTCCGTGATCGGCGACCTTGCATTCACTACAAATAAATTCTAATCAAATCCCCGGCAACGGCGCCAAAAACTTGATGAATAAATTTTATATCTCGCAAGTATACGAATCGGTGCAATCAGTATAGTAGCAAGACGAGTATCGTACCCACAGAGATTTGTAGAGATTAATAGAGTAAAATGCTAAAGAACAGAAAAGAAAGAAAATATGGAAGAGAAAAGAAGAAATATAAAGTCTCGAAAATAGATGACCTAATAACGAAATAAGAAAACGATAGAAATATGATGGATGAATACTAAGGTTCCGATTTCACCATAACATCCTCATTCTATGCATTGAATCAATAAAGATTTCAGTTTAATTCCAAGGGCTCGTTCTTCCGGTATGATGATCCGTTCGGCCGCGGTCTTCACCAAGTACCCTCAATTAACCCTAGCTAATGAACCCATAACTAAGTGTTAACCAAGAATCCATTAAGCTCTGAAGAACAATTATGAACCAAGAATAATCTTAGCTTGAACCCGGCCTCGACATAAACTCATTCATTCATAGATCCTGCAAGATTAGGGAATGAACCCTCGCCCAATCTCACATAAAACAATCTATAATACTTTTATTGGCCAGATAAAGGTATTTAAGATCTCAGTTATAATAATGAATAAATCAAGGAAAATAAACTGATAAAATAATCATGATCCAATAACATAGAATGATTCAGTTAGGGCTACATCGGTACATTAGAAAAGAAACTACCCACTCATGTTCATCATGAGGGCAGCAAAACTAATGGAGAAATAAAGAAGAAATAAGAAAAGAAAACCAAGCCTGGAACCCTTCTCTTCGCCTCCAAACGCTGCCAAAAAGTCCTCCAAAAGTCCCCTTTTGATAACGTAAGTATCCTATTTATAGGCCTAAACTCGGGTTAAATCAAAACCGTTGATTTAATTCACTGGAAACGTCCAATCGATCCTCTTCGCGATGTTGGATCGATCGATCTCATTGAAATCTCCAACTTCTATTTACGCCCGAGCCCGATCGATCGGACTAAGGGAGTCGGATCGATCGACTTCGTAAAAATTCTTCATCTCTGGCTCTTCCTGAGTTCGATCGATGGTCCGATCGATCGAATTGTGTTCCTCTAAAAAGCATACGTTCTGTCACCCTTTAATTCTCAAGTCCGATAGATCGAATTATGAGTGTTGGATCGATCGGTTGAGTAAAAATCCGCTGTTTTTGACTTTTCCCGAGTCCGATCGATCGGACCATTGGTGTCGGATCGATCGGACCCCATAAGAGCGATGGAGGGATCGATCGGATGTGTTGTGGCTGAAAAACACATGTTCTGTCACGTTTTTGCGTGGTCCGATCGATCGGACCTTCGCTCGGACTTCCAGCTTATTTACTGTGCTGTCATTCAGACTGCGCCATCGGTACTAAAATTGCCGTAACTTCCTCTAGGAAACTCGGAATCACGAACCGTAAAATTATCTAGAATCTAGACTTCAAGAGCTTTCCAACCATGTATGGTACATCCTCTGGTTCTTCATGAGCAGGTACAGATAAATCTTTAAAGTTGATCCATGCACTCTTTTCAGCTTCTTTTCTCCTTTTTCCTGCATTTTCCAAACAACTATGTAAAGCAACATATAGATATAAAAATAGGCATAAAGATGTTGATTAAAGATAATAATCTAGCAATTGAGATGGTTATAAGGCTATTTAGAGTGCACTTTCATGCACTTATCATCAATACGGGCAATGCATAGCAAAGGTCTCGCAAGACTCGGTAGGAGAATCAATAGAGAAGACTATGGGATTATAAGATCATGAAAGAAGCATGACTGGATTCATAATGCTAATCATCCACATAGAAATCTATAATCTGAAAATAATATTTGAAGATCCGATACATAGAAAAGAGTTTAACAATAAAGATTAAAACTATGAACCATTGTTGGAGAAGAAGCCCTAGTCCTCGCTAGATCATCCGTCCGCCATGCCCGCGGATTACTCGGGCATGGATGGAGATTCCTTCATCTTCTTCCTTTGGAAAACGTCCAGAAAAGAGCCTCCAAAAACGTCCAAGCAGTCCCCCTTGATTAGCCCTAAGTTTCCTATTTATAGCCCCAAAGTCTCTCCATCCACGGATTAGATCTAAACCGTTGATTTTCTTCACTGGGAAAGTCTGATCGATCGGACTTTAGGTGTTGGATCGATCCGTTGCGTAAAAATTCGCTGTTTTTGGCTATTCCCAAGTCCGATCGATGGATGGATCGATCGAACTGTGTTCCTCTAGAAAGCATACGTTCTGTCAACCTTTAATTCCCAAGTCCGATCGATCGGACTATGGGTGTTGGATCAATCGGTTGCGTAAAAATCCGCTGTTTTTGGCTATTCCCGAGTCCGATCGATCGGACTATGGGTGTCGGATCGATCGGATCCCATAGGAGGGATGGAGGGATCGATCGGATCCCTTATGGCTGAAAAATATATGTTCTGTCACGTTTCTGCGTAGTCCGATCGATCGGCAGATCGATCGGACTTCTAGCTTATTTTCTGTTCTGCCATTCAGACTGCGCTATCGGTACTAAAATTGCCATAACGTCCTCTAGGAAACTCGGAATCACGAACCGTAAAATTCTCCAGAATCTAGACTTCAAGAGCTTTCTAACGATATGTGGCACATCATCTGGTTCTTCATGAACAGATACAGATTAATTTTTGAAGTTGATCCATATACACTTTTCAGCTTCTTTTAACCCCAATTTCCTGCATTTTCCAAACAACCATGTGAAGCAACATATAGATGTAAAAATAGTAATAAAGATGTTGATTAAGGATAATAATCTAGCAATTGAGATGGTTATAAGACTGTTCAGAGTGCACTTTCATGCACTCATCAGCCTCCTACGGGAGTAATGTTGTATTTGGATCTTCCCCTCTCCGAGGATTTGTATATTAAACACTTTGGGTTTTTAATTTGTGGTTCGAGGTTCTGCTAAATAATTGTTGTATTAAATTGAGGGTGCTTTTGGAGAATTGTTAGAGAGACCAATAGGTTAGAGGGAACCCTCGCCAGCTTTCTTTCGCGTTTTGTTAGGTTCCTGTTCGCGTCGCCCGGCCCGGTTGGGCTTTCGCGGGTCAGGGCGTGACAGCTTGGTATCAGAGCATAGGTTGTAGATCCCAGGGTTTAGGATCAGTATTCGGTTGAGATTGAGCGTGGAATGGGTTAGTTCTATGTCTAGAACATCCGTGCATACTTCTTTTGATGTGTTATGCTTTTCCGCTTTATGTTGTGCTCCTTTGTCTTGGGTTTCGAACGAGTGGACGCTCGTTTGTCGTTGGTGATTGCGCAGATGTCGGGAGCTCGAGGCCAACCTTCGGTTGTTGGTCGGGGTGGGGCACGACTTGGTCGACCCGTGCGACAAGACAGGGTAGCACCTGTCAGGGAGGTCAGAGCTAGACGGACTGAGCCATCACCAGCGACGGTTGCGGTTGCACAGGAGGAGGCCTTTCTCACCGAGGAGAGGGTCCTATCGACAGGCGGACCGCTGCGGCGGTCTTGTTGGACTTTCTGTAGCTGGACCCGTCTAGGTTCAGTGGTGGGTCAGCAGGTCCAGTGGCCAGGGCAAGTCAGTTTGAGTGGGGGCTTCGATCATAGATCAGGCGACGGACCAGTTTTTACCGCTTCCAGATGTACTCAGCAGTTCGGGACCGCGCCTTGGCAGTAGAAGCGCAGTTACGGGATGAGAGGTGCCGGGCAGTTCCACCGGCATCCTCTATCAGCGCACCGCAGAGACCCCAATTCAGAGGGGATTCGGCAGAGGGCACCAATGGCGTCAGCGACGCTTTCAGCAGCGGTCGCAGCGCCCGCAGCAGTTCCAGGCACAAATGCCGAGTCCGCCAGGCCGGTTTCCCTTGACGGCCGGGCCGTCTGGGCAGGCTCCGTCAGGGGGAGGCCAGGGTCAGCAGCCTGGTGGCGCGTCAGCCACTTGTTTCCAGTGCGGGCAGCCGGGACACTTCCGCCAGGACTGTCCCTTGCGAGGAGCGCGGGGCGCTATGCCGCAGGGCAGTAGAGGCGGGGGGTACGGTGCCTGGCAGGGGAGCGGTGGTGGGAACGGGTCAGGGGCTGGACCGGGCCGCTCCAGAGGTGGAGGCGGCCAGCGTGGGCGTGTGTTTGCTCTTCCGGGGAATGAGCAGCGGGACACCGTTCAGCTTTACCAGCCGTAGCGGTACCAGTAGGCAGCGGCAGAGCCATCCGTGCCCAGACGATTAGAGACGAGTTGGCTAGAGGTGGCACAGTCTGTAGACTCACCGATCCGCGGGGCAGTCCGGGTAGACTGGGTTTGCCGATCTTGTTCTTTGGAGGTTGGAGGCCTCCGTGTCTGTCTAGACCTGCGAGTGCTAGACATGACAGGCTTCGATGTGATACTCGGTATGGACTGGTTAGCAGCATACCGGGCTATCATCGACTGTGGTCGCCGGAGGGTGGTCGCTTGGACACCCGAGGGGACACAGTTTGTGTTGTTGCGGGATCTGTTCTCAGCCGATTCCTTTGCTTGTGGTGTGGGGAGACGTGGCAGCGAGCTCTCAGCCTTGTTGGCCGGTCTGTCCCTGTTCGGTTCTGAGGGAGTGCAGCAGAGCAGTTTTCCCAGGATCGTGTGCGACTACACCGACGTGTTTGCCGAGGTGTTGCGAGGGCTTCCACCGCCCAGAGAGGTCGATTTTGAGATCGACCTAGTACCAGGTACCGCACCGATCTCTCTCCCAGCTTTCAGGATGGCACCAACAGAGCAGAGTGAGTTGAGGACCCAGCTAGACGAGCTGATCAGCAGAGGTTTCATCCGTCCCAGCATGTCTCCCTGGGAGGCGCCAGTGTTGTTCGCAAAGAAGAAGGATGGTACCCTTCGACTTTGCATAGATTACAGGCGGCTCAACAGGGTGACGGTGAAGAACAGGTATCCGATGCCGCGGATCGACGACCTGTTTGACCAATTGCGAGGATCTTCAGTGTTCTCGAAGATCGACCTCCGCACCAGCTACCACCAGTTGAGGGTACGGGATTGCGACATCCCGAAGACGGCTTTCCGGACTCGGTACGGCCTGTACGAGTTCGTGGTGATGCCGTTTGGGCTGACGAACGCACCAGCAGCGTTCATGGATCTCATGCAGAGGATCTTCCGGCCTTTTCTAGAGGAGTTCGTGGTGGTGTTCGTCAACGACATCCTTATCTACTCCCTGTCAGAGGTGGAGCACGAGCGACACATGGCGACAGTGTTGCAGCTACTTCGGGAGCATCGGCTTTACGGCAAGGCTTCTAAGTGCGAGTTCTAGCTTGCACAGGTGGGGTTCCTTGGACACGTGGTGTCGGCAGCAGGGATCTCAGCCGACCCCGCCAATGTCGAGGCAGTGGTACAGTGGCAGAGACCTAGGACAGTGTTCGAGGTCCGCAGTTTCCTGGGCTTGGCAGGGTACTACAGGCGGTTCGTGCGGGACTTCTCCAGAGTCGCCGGGCCGTTGACCAGACTGACACAGAAGGTCGTCCCGTTCGTGTGGGATGATGCTTGTGAGTGAGCCTTCGTGGAGCTGAGGACCAGGTTGACCAGTGCACCGGTGCTGATCGTCCCCGAGCAAGGCGTTGGTTACAGTGTCTACTGTGACGCCAGCGGTGAGGGTTTGGGGTGTGTCCTCATGCAGGAGGGCCACGCAGTTTCCTATGGTTCTCGCCAGCTGAAGAACCATGAGAGGAACTACCCGACCCATGACTTGGAGCTAGCAGCAGTGGTCTTCTCCCTGAAGACCTGGCGTCACTACCTCTATGGCGAGAAGTTTTCTGTCGTCTCGGACCATAAGAGATTGAGGCACGTTTTCTCCCAACATGACCTCAACCTGAGGCAGCGACGCTGGATGGAGCTACTGGAGGACTACGACTTCGAGTTTCATTACCATCCTGGTAAGGCAAACGTCGTAGCAGATGTGCTGGGCAGACAGGTGAGAGACACCAGAGCAGCAGTTGCAGGGTTGTCAGCGTAGCAGTGGCAGGCTCTAGAGACGGCGGGCCAGTTGGGGCTCGAGTTTGAGGATCGGGGATCCAGCTGCTTCCTCTACGCAGTGCAAAGTATGCCAGCAGTTCTAGCCAGAGTCTTAGAGGCACAACACAGTGACCCAGAGCTCGAGGAGTTACACACGGCAGCGGGCACAGAGGGCGCAGACGGAGACTGGACAGTATCGCCAGACAGAGGGCTACGGTTCCGAGGCAGAGTAGCGGTTCCAGCAGATCCAGTTCTTCGAGACGACGTCCTACGAGAGTTCCACCACTCTCGCATTGCAGTTCATCCCTGCGCCACCAAGATATACCAGGATCTTCGGCGACAGTTCTGGTGGCGCGGGATGAAGAGGGCAGTGACGGAGTTCGTATCGCGCTGCCTTACCTGTCAGAATGTCAAGGCAAAGCAACAGCGGACTCCGGGGTTACTTCAGCCGCTTCCACTAGCTGAGTGGAAGTGGGAGCACATCACGATGGACTTCGTGACCGGGCTACCGAGATCTCCTAGGGGGAATGATGCGATTTGGGTCAGCGTTGATCGATTGACCAAATCGGCGCACTTCCTGCCTATGCGGATGACAAACTCGATTGCTAATGAGATCGATCTGGCCTTTCTAGCCAGATCGATCTGACCTGCTTTGGAGATCGATCGCTTAGTGCAGAAGGTCTTTGGGCTGTTGGCGGCTCGGGAGCGATCGATCGGACTCGAGTCGGTTGGTTTTCTGCTTCGCGAGGACGACCGCCGTTGGCCGTTGCTCTCTCCTGTCAGAAGGGGAGGACTTTCCCTCCCCTCCTTCACCTTTCTCCCCTCTTTTCCGGCTGTCCCCTCCCCCTTTCCTCCTTTTCTCCTCCCCCTTCTTCCTTCTTCTTCTTCCTTCCTCTTTTCTTCTCTCCCGGCAGTTCTCTTCCCCTGTTTTTCCGGCAGCCACCTTCCCCTCTTCGTTTCTTCCTCCTCCGGCCATCATTTTGGGTGTTCTAAGGCTTGTTGGATCTGTGGCAATGAGAGGAAGAAACCTGGTGTGGTTTGGAGGCTTGTTAGTGTCTGGTTTGCGGGGATCAACCGGGTTTAGCGTTCTTCGGTAGGTTTTCTACCTACAAGTGTTCTTTAATGGGTTTCTCTAGATCTAGCCGTTGGATCTTGTTGATCTTGGTGTTTTTAGATTCCTCACGCCTAGTAGAATTTCTGATATAAGTTTCATGATCTTTAGTTGAGTTTTTAGTAGGAGTCATGCAAGATTTAGCTCGGATTTTTTGGTTTCTGTTGTTCTTGAAGAACAGCTGGCTTGTGCGCGTTTTCCGACCGGTACGTACATGATCTTGGGTCGGAATGAACATAAGAGTTGTAGATCTTTGCATCTACTCTCTACCCCAATGGATTTCATAATTTTCAGATTTTGCTACGATTTGTTATGAATTGATTACTGGAGGGCTGCGTTGCAGCAATTAATTGGTAAGTTAGTTTGATTAGCGGTTTTGATTAGTGTTTTCCCATTAATCCAACAGTTGGATGATTATGTATTTTGGATATGTTGATCCTGGTATACACATCTACTGGTGGCTAAGTTGGATCTCGAATCCGATGTCGTTTGGATGTCGGATCGACGGGGTCAATTAGCCTCTAGTAGAGAACTTTTGGTGTTTTAAATATAATATTATAAGTCGGATTATAATATTATACTTTCTACTGTTCATCAACGGTTTTCGGGTGCTTCCCGTTACAGGAGTCCGCGGTTAACGGTCATGGTACCGTTGTAATGCCGGAACCCGCTGCGGATCGGCTGGCAGCGGTCGGTAGTACTGCTGCAGCGATCCGGTTGACTTCTATGATGTTTGTCATACTGTTGCATGCTTTGCTTCTTATCTGGGTATGTTCATGACATGCATTTCCCTGTTGTGCATTAGTTGCATTGGTTAGGGTGTGGGTGATTTGTGGGTCACCGTCCCGAGGCTGGAAGCTCGGACTTAGCCCTAGGATCGGGGTTGGGTAGTTTGGACCCGGTTTGAATTGTAGTGTCCAGTCAAACTTGATGATAGGCCTAGATGACTGGTGCACTTGTTGCTTGGTGATTGCAGAGGTCGTGTCGGCCTCGAGCCAGACGTTGTGGGTGCAACCGGTGTCCGGTTCATTGTCTCTTGGGTGGAAGAGGTGCCTACTCAGCGGTGTGGTTGCCCGCCTAGCAGAGTCGAGTGCCTGCTAGTGAGACGGCAGTGTGGTTTCCTGCCTCGCTGAGGGCAACCCAGTATGTGACCAGTTCGGCTGGAAGACCATGACTGAGGCCTCCCTTCAGGGACACCGGCGAAGGGTTATGGGACCCTTGCGGCACACCCAAGTCTTGCTTGAGGGCGGCACTATTGTGTTTCCCTCTTTCTTCTGTGTGACATAGTGTAGAACACTACTGAGCTTAGTGCTCACACCTACCTGGGCTGCGTTTTGCAGGTGCAGGCGTCAGTTCTTCTTATGTGGCCCCTACCGGGCAGTTGGTATGCGGTGCGGCAGCGCCTGGTGGACTTTGAGAGGTGGCGATTTTTACTGCTTTTATCTACATCAAGACTGAATTTCCACCTTCCACACCCTCAGTTGATTGATCCTAAATCCCCATCCATGAAGCTTCTTTTTGATGATGCCAAAGGGGGAGAAAAAGTTGTGATGAATGTTGAAAACAATTTCCCTACATTTCATATTTTTCTACGCTTGTATTTTGGAAAACCTTGTCTTTGAAATACTCTTGTAATCCAAATTTTTCCGAAATGTTTTTGAATGAAAGTATTGTAATGCAAGTGTTAAACTCCTTTGAATGAATGAAAGGCAATGCTGTTGTTGGATAATGATAATTTCTTAATCATGATACGATGTTGGATAATGTTAAGTTGTATTAGTACAAATTTTTGAACTCCAATATCCATATGAACTATTCCATGATAGCCAATTTTCACCTTCTTAAAAGAAGTGAACATGCCATAATCTAAGTTAACTTGTCATTATATCTCAAAATTAATTTTCTTATACACATAGTGATATATGACTTGTGTGAATCTTAAGAATTCACTTTAGAACACATTTCTTGGAAGAAATGGATGCATAAATTAAGCGGGAGCCAAAATATTTTATCATCACATTTAAAAGGGTTGTCATCATCAAAAAGGGGGAGATTGTTGATCCTAACCTTATTTTAATGATGCCAACATACATTAAATGATAAAATATATGTTTAATATTTATTATCTCTTTAATTCAAAGTCTCAAATTCAATATTTAATGAGCTTATGTACTGACGGTCGATGCAGGGATCGACCGTGGGAATGCGACGATCGATCCATGGATCGACCGCGGACGATGCACCATACCTGTCAAAAGGAAGTGTTGGCTCGCGGTCGATTGTTGCATCGACCGTGTGAAGCCATTTTTTTGATAGAACCTGACGGTCGATGCGATGGTCGATGGACCGGTTGACCGTGAGGTTTGGACTTTCTGTTTTTAAATATTGTAGGCTCATGGACGATCCGACGGACGATGCGACGGTCGACCGTGGAGGATGTTGGTGAAAAGTAAAGAAGCGACGGTCGATCAGATCATCGACCCTGGGAAGCATTTTTCCCGACAGAGCCTGACGGACGATGCGACGGTCGATGGGTGACCGTGGGACGCAAAGGCTGAGTTTTTGTACACGACGGTCGATGTCACGGTCGACCGTGACACTTTACGGACGATGCATGGATCGACTGCCAGCAACACGCAGAGTAAAAAAACTAGCCGTTGGAGGTCATTTTTGAGCTGGTTGAAGGCTAGATATAAGTAGTTTTGTGTTGGAAACTTGATATAACTATTACTTATATTATTGAGATGATATGAGCAAGTCTTAGCAAGAGTTTTTACTTATTCTCTTTTGAGTTACAAGCTTTGTAAACCTTCTTCAAGTGTGAAGATGTACTTTAAGAGTTATCCAACAACAAGTGGTTGTGATTGTAAGGTCACCAAGCACCGGGAAGTTTGGAGGAAAAGCTTGTAAAATATTTGCAAGTAGTACAACCTCAAGGAGAGCCTTGAGAGAAGTGGACGTAGACTAAGAGTTGGGTCGAACCATTATAAAATCAGTGCCATCTCTCTAACATTCCTTGATATTATTCTTGCATGTTATTTTGCTTTAGTTTTATTTCATCTACAAGCATTTAAGGTGTTAGTTCTCTTCTACCTGATTTTTCCATTAATCTAGTTTTTCTAAAAAAGTACAATTCACCCCCCGCTTGGACCTTCACATTCCATGTGTTGATGCTGAGGAAATACATTCCAGATGCATCTCATGTGATCATACATGACAGGATCAAGATAGAGGAGGACACCACCTACGTAGAGCAGCCAGTGCAGATCTTAGACAGACGAGACCAGGTACTAAGAGGTGTTACCGTTGGTCATGGTTAGATGGAGACATTGCAGTGCAGAGAGTTTGACATGGGACCGAGAGGATCGCATTCACCGGGAGTTTCCCCCGACTGTTCACCCCAATAGGTAGGTTCCTTGTTGTGGGCGTCGGTACCCTAGCTTGTAGATTTGTTTGTGCAGGTAGGCCTAGTTGGTTCTTTTCTCCACGTCCTTATCCTTATTGAATTTCAGGACGAAATTCTTTTTAAAGATGTTAGGTTGTGAGGACTCATTCTTCTAACCTGGCTCGACCGCGTGGGTCGAGGGACATTCCCTGTTGGTTTGGTTTCGCATCGGGTGTGATCAGGGTGATCGTGTTACTCTTGTGACCCCATGGGCAATTTGGTAAATTGCGCCTAGTGCTAGATTTCACACCCGCGTAATGCACACACAACCTTGGATTGATGTATGTAAATGATTAGGACCTTAAGGGTGCCTCCGATCAGAAGATCGGAGCTCGATCAGGAAAGATCGAATCGGACAGCAGACATCAGATTCTGATTTCTATAAATACCTTGACTTTCTCTCTCTTTCCTTTCTCTTTCTTTCTTCTCCTGTCGTTGTCTCTCCATCTCTCTCCTACGGGCTGTGCTAGGGCTTCGGACCGCAATCTTCGAGTAGCGGATCTTGGTGATCGAGCATGGGGGATACGTGGAGGAGCTGCCCTACTTGATCAAGTAGGTGTTTCCACCCCGATCGTGTGGTCGGGTCTACCTAGGATAGGTTTATTGTGCTTTTGATGTAGGTATGCATGGTAGAATGTTGTGTAACTTAATACATTGGTGTTATGGCTTGCTTAGAGTATCTCTACCAGTTGCTTTCGTATTTTATCGAACAATTCTCATTTTATCGTCGGTTTGTTGGTTTTTGGCCGTTTAGACCTAGATTTGAGTTTTATCCGTGAAAACCTTTTTTTCTTCATACCAATAGTGTCGCGCCCCGACCCGTGTAGGCCCAACCGGGCCGGGCGACGCGAAGCGGAACCTAACCTACTGCAGAAAATTTTGGCGAGGTTTCCCTCTAATCATAGTGGTTACCCTAGCAAAACATAATCATCCTGTATTATACAAATATTACAACTCAAAGACTGAAACTGGATATTTATATACAATCCGCAAACAGGGAAATTATACATTTATCACTCCCGTAGGAGACTATCTATAACAAAAATGTATAAAACTGTAAGATCACCACCTCTCAAGCACCGCCAGACGCCGCCACATCACCAAACACCGGCCCGGTAGGAACAACTGAAGAAGAGCTAGCGCCAGCACCTGTAAAACGCAGCCCGGGTAGGAGTGAGCACTAAGCTCAGCAGGGACACTACACTATGACACTCACAAGGGAGGGAACACAACAGTGTCATCCCCCAAGCCTATCCTAGGTGTATACAAGGGTCCCATAACCCTACCGGAAGTCCGTGAACGCAGGCCCAAAACACTGCATACTCTCAACATGACACAGAACACTGTTTGGCGGGCCAGGACACCTCTAGGCAGGCACTCCTCCTCCCAAGAGTTTAGGAACACCGACTCAGGCTACACTTCGGATACAACTTGAAGTCGACACGACCTCTAAACATCAAACATCACGTATTCAGGTCAATCTAATCCTATCATCGAAAACGACTGAATACTACAAATCGGATCCTAGACCAAGCTACCCGCAACGGTCCTAGAGCTAGATCCGGGCTACCCGAAAACCCCGGATCGGCAACGCCCTACACAGATGCAACTAATGCACAACACAATGCATGTATGACCATGCGCAGGATAATACAGATAAACATGCAACAGTATGTGATGATATACATTAACAAGGTCTGGGCACAGCACCCTGCCGCCCCGAGGTGGTGAACAGATAAATGAGGTCTACGGACTGCTGCAGTGGTACCACCACCAACTGCCAACAGTCCTCCACAAACCTGCACAGGGAAACAGCCCCGCAAACAATAGCTTACAGATATAACAGGTAAAGCCCTCGGCGCATGCCGGCATGCAAGGCTAGGGAAAGCTGTAGGGCTACCCGCCCGTTTATTCTAAACATCCCGGGAGTCATCACTCCCTCGGTTCACCACTGCCCCTATTATAGGGCTAACATACTTAAACATATGTACAAGGTATAAAGCGGTAAGAAAACCGACATACCAAGCCCCGCGGGCAAAAGCCATGAAAAATCCTCTCTGCTACTAAAGGATCGATCCTTCCCAAAGAGAAGATCGATCTTTTAAGAAACAGTGAGCTTCCCTCACTGTCGAAACAAAGAAGATCGATCCTTCCTCCCAGGAAGATCGACCTTTTTCGAGACAGAGGACACCCTTCGTGTCGCACCAAGAAAGATCGATCCTTCCTCCCAGGAAGATCGATCTTCTTCGCGACGAAGGGTAGCCATGCTACCCAAGAACCAGGATCAATCTTCTCCAAGCAGGAAATCGATCCTTCATCGGGTGTAGCATGACCAACCCAAAGGGATCGATCCTTCCTTAAGAGGGATCGATCCGAATGGGTTCTCCGGCGTCCTTCCGGCGAGAAATACCGCCGGAAGAGGCATCCAAACTCAACCAAACTCTGGGATATGATAGATCAAGATCCCACGAGTCCAAAACCGATGAAAACACGAGAAACAAACATGCATATCAAGATATCTAAGTAAAGGAACACAATCAAACCGGAAACTTTAAAAACCCGGAATAAAAGTAGGTAGGAATCCCTACCGGAGCAAGAGCAGCTTAGATCCAAGAAGCTAGGCCTTGGATCGTCCTCAAATGCCTTCAAAAATCACAAGATCTGAGCTCAAATCTCCGGATTTCAAAAGGGAATCAAGGAAGAAAATCTCGTCTGCTTTATAGGCAAACGAACCGACTTATGAATGATCGATCCTTCCCTAGGCAAGGATCGATCCTTCATGACGATCGCACTTGACTTTCTGGCACAAGAAGATCGATCTCTTAGCTAGAGAAGATCGATCCTTTTTGTGCTGAAAGCTAAACTTAGGCAAGAACTCAAGCCTAAGTCCGGATCTTTCGATCCCGGGTCCCACTAACCGTTCTAACCAACATTACCACAAACACGGTCTGTGTGTGCACACGCGGGTGTGAAACAAGCTGACAAGGCGCAATTTACCAAAGTTTCCCACCACAGGAGTAGAGGGACGGGTCCTCACAAATAGCTTCCCCACCATTTAGTACATGTGATTGCAAAGTTTCATCAAGTTCAGATAAGCTTTGATAGATCAAATTGAGGAAATTGGATTTCAGGTATTGTTCTAAGGAACTGTGCACCAGGCCTGACAGTCGACCGTGGGATCGACCGTCAGGTGTTGGCACGCTTAATTTTGGTCTCGCGGTCGACCGTCGGATCGACCTTCACATCAACCGTGGCCTCAGGGACGACTGTCGCATCGACCGTGAGGCTCTGTCTCGTTTTGGGTCTCCCACGGTCGATGTTCCGATTGACCGTTGGTCCTTACCTTTTTCCCACTTGGCCTCGTGGTCGACCGTCGCATCGACCGTGAGGCTCTGTCCCATTTTTGGCTTCCCAAGGTCGATTCTATGATTGACTGTGACCCTTAGGCATTTCCCACTTTTTGGTCTTACGGTCGACCGTGGCCTCACCGTTGCATCGACCGTGAGCCCCTTAACAGTGTTTTCTGGCTTCCTTTGAGTGGTCTTTCGTTCATGACAGATACCTGATGAGAATGTATAATGTCATATTTTTATCGCGCAATACCTTGTCTTCTGTGCTTATTTGGTACCTAAATATACTCATTACTCTTATATTTTGGTTTAGGATGCAATTGGAGACCTTGAGTGCGTAACGAAGCCAAATGGACAATTCTGAACAATTTTGACAACAGTTCATAATCTGAGTATACAACGGGCAGAAAGAGCTATACAACTTTCATTTTTTGAGCTTTAAGAGATTCTGATTTATTGGATCAAGGAAATCGATGCCACAAGATACGAAGAAGCTTGCAAAGAAGATGGGTTGGCTTCAAAAATTAAATTGTATGTACTCGGGAAGAACCAGATAAATTTCCATATATGTTTGAAAAGCTTTGGAAGTTTAGTTTCTGGAGAATTTTACAGTTCATTATTTGGAGCTTCCGAGAGAAAGTTACGGTGCTTTTACTACAACCAGTGCAGGGCAGAATAGCAGAAGAAATATGCAGAAAATAAAAGATCGATCATCTTTATGCACCCAGAGACGAAAAAGACCCACAGTCGACCGTCGCATCGACCGCCATATCGACCGTCAGCCTCTGTCAAAAATATACCTTCTCAGGGTCGATGTGAGGATTGACCGCGAGCATAAACATGAAATCTGGAATAAAGAGATCGATCTTCTTTACATAAGAGATCGATTTTAGTCAGGGCGCAGCCACAATCTGGGAAGAAAAGGTCAATCTTCTACTATAGAAAAGATCAATCTTTGTTTACCGACTTTGTAGAATAAAGGGCTCAGATCTAATCCGAGGATGGGAAACTTATGGGCTATAAATAGGATTCTTTTTAGGAATTAAGGGGGGCGAATTCTAGAGGATATTTGATGCTACTTTCTATTTCTTCTATATTTCTAGGGTTCTTTTTTCTTCTTTAAAGGATTGTTCTTGATGGCCTTGCATGCCTAAACCTTAATTCTTGGTCGAGGAAACTGAAACCTCGGAATCCATGAATTGTGAGATCTAATCTATTTTTATTGTTCAATTCATATTTGAGTATTGGATGTTGTCCTGTGATTATGATTATGATTACCTTGTTTAATTGCTAGGAGGCCTACTAGTTTATTATTCATTGCAATCTACTGCTAGGTTGGATATCAAATCCGTAATTGTTTGATCCCTCTAATCTGCGAAGCAACTAGGGTTTAATGATTTACTACGTTTCCGAGATTGTTAGATCTTAGGAAGAATGTTCGACTAAATTAAATGCAACCGCTTGTGCTTGTGTTGTTTAGCTTCATCTATCTCCCTATTCTTAAGGCTGCTACTAGATATCTACAACGCTTGTCTTAGGTTGTTTAGTAGTTAGGGTTAATTAGATCGCTTGTTTCTAATTAACTATGATTGAGAAAAGATTCGAATTTAATTCGAACGGTGAATATTCAAGGTGTGGATTGATGTATACTTGCATCAATGATCAGTTATAAAGATTTCGATGGTCGATGTTGACTTAGATCAAGGTTTGTTCTCTTGATTAATTACGATTCTTTAATTTAGATAATTTCTTATTTGTTTTTGTTTTACTCAAAACCCCCCATCTTTGTTCACATAGCACAAAACTTAGGCTAGATACTGCTCGTGGGATCGACTCGTACTCACACTACTACATTTATTTTAAAGAGTATTGGTTTTATTTTTGATTGCTTGCGACAGCACAACAAAGTTTGGTGTCGTTGCTGGGGATCTAGTTGATTTTTGTGCTTATTGTGATCTTTATTTTGAAAAAAAGAAAAAAAATATTTTACTTCGTTTATTTGCGCTTTATGATAGAATTTTTCAGATTACTATAGGCCTTTTCTTGGTTTATTTTTCTCAATTCATCGGAGTCTTCTTGATTGTTTATGAGTATAACCCGATCTTTTAATCAAGACGATTTGCAATACGATGCAGAGATAGAAAGAACTTTGCACAGGTTAAGGAGGGAAGCTCAGAGAAACTCTGAGGAGAACAATTTGACTCTTGATCTTCTATTTGCTAGTGATTAAGAATTAGAAGAGGAAGAAGTCATGGCCGGAAATCCTACTTTTAAAGAGCTTGCCGCCCCTGATTTGAATCAACAACCTTTATGCAATACTTTCCCTACTTTGGATGCTAATACTACTTTAGAATTGAAATCTGGACTAATACATCTCTTACCCACTTTTCATGGTCTTGCAGGTGAAGATCCTCACAAGCATTTAAAAGAGTTTCATGTTGTATGCACAAGTATGAAACCCACGAGGGTGACTGAAGATGAAATTAAGTTAAGAGCTTTCCCGTTTTCTTTGAAGGATTCGGCTAAGGATTGACTTTATTATCTACCATCCGGAAGTATTACCGCATGGAATGAGATGAAAAGGGTGTTTTTGGAGAAAGATATTCCTGCTTCAAGAGCGGCGAACATTCGAAATGAAATTTCTGGTGTAAGGCAGTACAATGGGGAGTCTTTACATGAGGATTGGGATCGTTTCAAGAAACTTTGTGCAAGTATTCCCCACCATCAAATTAGTGAGCAATTACTTATTCAATATTTTTGTGAGGGCCTTCTACCCATAGAAAGGAACATGATTGATGCCGCTAGCGGAGGAGCTTTGGTGGATAAAACTCCTGAAGCCACAAGGAAGTTGATTGCAAATATGAAAGCTTATTCTCAGCAATTTAGCACTAGGCTTGATCCATTATCAAAACATGTTAATGAGGTAAATGTTCCATCCCTTGAACAACAGATTGCGAGTCTAACTTCTCTTGTTCGTCAATTGGTTGTAGGTAATATGCAAAATGCGAAGGCTTGTGAAATTTGTTCAGTGGTAGGACATCAAACCGATATGTGCCCAACTCTTCAAGATGAGCCTATTGAACAAGTGAATGCAGCTGGTAGTTTCCTTGGACAACCGCAAAGGAAGTATGAACCCTACTCAAACACATATAATCATGGATGGAGGGATCACCTCAATTTCAGCTATGGAAATCCGCAAGTAAATCAGTCCGTGACTCAAAACCGACAAACTGGCCAACAATATCAACAATATAAGCAGCCATATCCTCCAATACAACAACCGATTCCAACTTCTAATCTTGTATGTCTTTAGAAGTTATTGTTAAATCTCTTGTCACTAATACTTTGCAATTTCAACTGGAAACGAGGGCTAGTATTCAAGGTTTGGACCATCAGATAGGCCAGATGGCGACCGCAATCGGCAAGCTAGAGGCGCAAAGTTTGGGAAAATTACCCTCTCAAATAGTAGTAAATCCAAGAGAAAATGCAAGTGCAATCGTTTTGAGAAGTGGTAAAGAAGTTGAGATTCCAGTAAAGGAAGCCCCTGCATCGTCGAAGCAAGAAAAAGGGCAAAACATTGTTGCGGACAAGGATACCGCTGATGATGAGGATGTACCTAAGCGTAAGTTTCCACCTCTTTCTAACATGTACTTCCTTTTCCTCAAGCTTTAGCAGGATCTGAAAGAGAGGGGCAGAATAAAGATTTATATAAAACTTTTCGCTGATGCGGGGGTAAATATTCCACTTTTTGATGCTATTAAACAAGTAACTCGTTATGCTAAATTTTTAAAAGAATTTTGTACAATTAAGAGAAAACATAAACTTAAAGTATGTGAGAAGGTAAGAGTAGGTGAGAATTTTTCTGCAGTTATTCAAAGAAAAATCCCTGTGAAGTGCAAAGTTTCAGGTATATTTACTATCCCTTGTACAATTGGTAATACTAAATTTGAAAGGGCCATGATAGATTTAGAAGCTTCTATCAATGTCATACCATATTCTTTATATTCTTCTTTGAAACTTGGACTTTTGAATGAAACTGGTGTTGTGCTTCAATTAGTTGACAGATCTAATGTCTATCCTAAAGGTGTAGTTGAGGATATTCTTATGCAAGTTAATGATTTAGTTTTCCCTGCTAATTTCTATGTACTTGATATGGAGAATAGTGATCACACTACTCCTATTTTGTTGGGAAGACCTTTCTTAAAGACATCCAAGACTAAGATAGATGTTCATAGTGGCACACTTACCATGGAATTTGATGGTGAAACTGTTAAATTTCATCTTTATGATGCCATGAAATATCCTGCTGATGATGGTCTTGTGTATTCAATTGATGTGATTGATTATTTATTACAAGTTTTTGAACTTGATGGAAAAGATGAATTGGAAGTTGCCATTAGTAAGTCTCTTGAGAAAGAAAATGAGGAGCTATCATTGAGTACTAATTTGCAGGAAACTATTGCAACACTGAATCCGAATGATTTTTTAGCACTTCAGCAATCAGGTAACGTCTCTTATACTCCATTACCTATTTCCAATGAGAGATTTTTACCTTTTGTTTTGCGAGCACCTATTCCAGATCTGAAACCTCTTCCTAGTCACTTCAAATATGTGTTCCTTTGAGATAGAGAAGTATTACCGGTAATCATTTCCAATAACCTTAGTGCACCACAAGAAAAAAAAGCTTGTGCAGGTTCTTAAGAAGCATAAGACAACTATTGGTTGGACAATTGCCGAAATCAAGGGAATCAGTCCGAGTACTACATGCATCGTATCTTGCTTCAAGAGGAAGCAAAACCTTGCCGTCAACCACAAAGAAGGTTGGACCCGCCCATGATGGATGTAGTAAAGAAGGAGGTCCTCAAACTTCTTGAAGTTGGAGTGATCTATCCTATTTCGGATAGCACTTGGGTTAGCCCAGTTCAAGTGGTACCTAAAAAGACTGGAATCACGGTGGTGAAAAATCAGAAAGATGAGTTAGTTCCCACCCGTGTTCAGAATGGGTGGAGGGTTTGTATAGATTATAGAAAATTAAATGCTTAACCCACAACGACCATTTTCCTTTACCTTTTATTGATTAGATGCTTGAAAGGTTAGCTGGTCATTCTTATTATTGCTTTCTTGATGGTTATTTAGGTTATTTTCAGATTGCAATTACCTCTGAAGATCAAGAAAAGACAACGTTCATATGCTCATTTGGCACTTTTGCATATTGTCGCATGCCCTTTGGTCTTTGCAACGCCCCAGTCACTTTCCAAAGGTGTATGGTTAGTATATTTTCAGATTTTATTGAACATATCATAGAAGTCTTTATGGATGATTTCATAGTTTACAGAGACTCCTTTGACAATTGTTTACATAACCTTACACTTGTTCTTCAAAGATGCATATACACTAGCCTTATGTTAAATTCAGAAAAATGTCATTTCATGGTTGAGCAAGGTAGAGTTTTGGGTCATGTAATTTCATCTAAAGGAATTGAGTTAGATAAAGTTAAAGGTGATGTTATTCAATCTTTACCTCATCCCACTAGTGTGCGGGAAGTTCATTCTTTTCTTGGACATGCAGGTTTTTACAGAAGATTTATAAGGACATCTCTAAAATAGCACTACCACTATGCAAGTTATTGCAAAAGGATACGATTTTTGAGTTCGATGCGGCTTGTAAAAAGGCGTTTGATAAGCTGAAGGAATTGTTGACTTCTAACCCAGTAATCCAGCCCCTAACTGGAACGTTCCTTTTGAGATAATGTGCGACACAAGTGATTACGCGGTGGGCGTTGTCTTGGGCCAAAAGATTGGAAAAGCGTATCATGCAATTTTTTATGCTTGAAAGACTTTGGATGATGCCCAGAGAAATTATACTACCACTGAAAATGAACTTTTAGCTGTGGTTTTTGCTTTAGATAAGTTTCGTTCTTATTTGCTTGGTACCAAAGTCATTGTTTATTCTGATCATGCAACTCTTCATTATTTAATGACGAAGAAAGAGGCCAAACCAAGGTTAATAAGATGGATACTTCTCTTGAGTGAGTTTGATTTGGAGATAAAAGACAAAAGAGGGACAGAAAATTGGATTGCCAATCTTTTGAATCGTATAGTGCATGTGGAGGATGAACTTCAACTGCAGGAAACATCCCCTGACGAGCAATTGTTCTCCGCAATTGTGACATTACCTTGGTATGCGAATATTGTTAATTATTTGGTTACTAATATGTTACCTCTTGATTTATCTAAGGCTCAAAGAGATAAACTCAAAAGTGATGCCAAATACTATGTGTGGGATGACCCATATTCATGGAAACATTGTGCAGATCAAGTAATAAGAAGGTGCGTTCCTGAAAATGAAACTATTTCTATACTCAACTTTTGTCATTCTTATGCTTGTGGAGGTCACTTTGGAGCCAAGAGAACGGCGAGAAAAGTGTTAGAATGTAGTTTCTGGCCTTCTCTCTTTCAAGATTCATATTTTCTTTGTAAGTCATGTGATGAGAATGCATAACGTTATATTTTTTTACCCCTTAATACTTAGTCTCCTGTGCTTATTTGGTACCTAAATTACACTCATTATTCTTATATTTTGATTTAGAATGCAATTGAAGTCCTTAAGTTCGAAAAGAAGCTGAAAAGATTAAACTGTACCTTCTGATGAAGAACCAGATAATGTGCCATATATGGTTGGAAAGCTCTTAAAGTTTAGTTTCTGGAGAATTTTACGGTTCGTGATTCCGAGTTTCCTAGAGGAAGTTACGGCAATTTTAGTACCAATGGTTCAGTCTGGATGGCAAAATAGTAAATACTCAGGAAAGAAAGATCGATCCATCTCCCTAGTAGGATCGATTCGTCTACGCGCAGACCTGACAGAGCACATACTTTTCAGGTGATCACAGAAGGATCGATCCTACTATCCATCCTACTGAACAAGATCGATCCTACACCCAGAGAAGGATCGATCCGACTCGGGCGAAGCCAGAAATTGAAGATTTTGATGCAAAGGATCGATCCTACACCCCTGGAAGGATCGATCCTACTTTCCCAGTCGAGAAAATCAATGATTCAGATCTAATCCAAGGATGGAGACACTTAAAGCTATAAATAGGACTCTTTCTAGGGTTTGATGGGGATTTCTAGATACTTTTGGCTGCTATTTTCTACTCTTTTATATTTTTCCTAGGTTTTCTCTAACTTTATGGAATCTTTTGGAGGATTGTTCTTGATGGTCATGCGCGGCTAAATCTTGATTCTTGGTCAAGGAAA